>LN483351.1:1639155-2239155 GCA_900002565.1 Culicoides sonorensis
TTTTCCATTTTAGGGCTCTTATCCCATTAACCACCGCTGGTCTATTTTACGACCAATAATTTTGGCGCCGGATTTCTCCTAACATAGAACATATTTTTTTTCAAATTTTCAATATAAATAATTAAACATGTTTGAAACATGTTGGGCTAGTTTTTTGATTTCTTCGATTAAAATAAGGAAATTATTAGCAGAAATAAAACGGCTCTCCTGTAAAATTTTTGTTTGAAACTCAAAATTTCTATCGAAACGAAAAGTGATCACCTTTGCGCAAAGAACAAATTCTAGAAGAAAATTTTGCTCGAAACTCAATATTTCTAAGAGAGACGGTTAATGTGTTAATATCTGAAATATTGACTTTAAGCAATATCTGAAATATTCTCTACAACTTTGCTTTAGGTCACTTTGAACTTAAACTTACGCAAACATGATTTTTTTACTTATTATTTTTACATTTTAAACGTAAGAACGCAAAAAAAATCCCGTGGTAAACTACGACCACAATAGGTGTTGATCCCATTGTAAAACCTAACCTAATTGCGACGGGAATGGCTTTTACAATGAATGGTATCGTTTTTTCGTTTAAATTATGATTTTACATTACCCGATTTTAAAGATTTGGTGCTCTTTGAAAAACTAAAAGTCCCCGCTTTTTAAATATACATAATTTCTCCTTTGGCAATTGACTGTGAATAGCTCAATTTTTCAATGGAATGTTATTTTAGTTTTAAAAACGCACTATTAAGGGTATCATTTGAGTTGGTTTAACGAATTATAGGATTTTAAGTGGTGTTTATTCAATTTCCATGACTTTCTTGTAGGAAATACTAGAAGGCAAATACTTGATGATGTATGGCAACGTTGTCAGATAAAAAGAGCTAGATTTTTGTCTTAACGCCTTCATGTGTTTATAGCGAGTTTTCCTAGAAAATTTGCGTTTTTGAAGAGGGGGCTTTTGGTTTTCCAAAGAGCATCAGAGCTTTAATATCGGTTAATGTCAACACCCGTGGATTTACTGCCCGAATTTGGACGAAAAAACGATGCAAAATCCATTTTGTAGATTTTCATAACTAAAACTTGCTATTTTTTTGTTTTTTCTCTCAATCATTTTTGAAAAATCATACTCTCGCATCGATTAAAATGTTTTAGTGGAAATGGAATTGGGATTTTTGGTATAATTATTCTCAAACTTTTAATTATTAATGAATTTTTTGTGTTTTATTTTTTTTATAATTTTAAATCCCAACATATTTTATCGAGTTTGATCGAAATAACGAATTTAAAAACACATTCTCTACTTTTATTAGTAAATTTAACCAGTTTTTTTCGGTAAAATCAACCAATTTTATTGGTAAATTCAACCTATTTTTTATGTAAATCGAACTGATTATTATAGGTAAAATCAACCAATTTGACTGGTAAATTTAAACAATATATCGGTTGAATTTACCAGTTTTTTCGGTAAATTCAACCAGTTTTTTTGGTTTAATTAACCGAAATATGACTGTGGAATTTACAGTAAAATTTTTTACAGGGTACAGTTCTTTTCATCTCATGTTCTTTTTTTCTTCTTTCCTTCCTTTCTAAATGCATGTTTTGTATTTTATTAGCGTATTTTTTTGTCATTGTAATAAGATTTTTATTGCTATTTATGCACCTTTTTATCATTAAACAAAATAAATATAAGCAAAAAACATTCACAGTCATCATCGTATTACACAATTTTTTTCATATTTTATTAGTTTTACAATTTTAACATGAATATTTCCAGTTTACAGTACATTTGTATGCTAAGTGCAATATAAAATAGATTTGAAAAGTGCCGCAATTATATTTTTTTTTATATTTTGAATTGACTGAGAGTACTTCGATACAAAATGAAGAAAGAAACTAACAGAGTCAAGTTCAAGTCCAAATGTAATATTGAATTGGATTGAATAATAAATGTTGTTTTTTTTGCTGTTGCTGTATCTTCGAACATTTTTCTTCAATGTATTATGGGTGAGCATTATCCATAATGTACTTTTCTTTGTTATTTATTTATTTATTTGTTTTTGTATTAATTTTGTTATTATTCATGAGAAAAAATGCATATTTGCAAGCTTTTACCTGTTATTTAATTTCCTACAACAATAAAATACTGTTGCTGTTCTTTTCGTATTATATATTATTATTTATTTATTTTCTGTGTTTCACCTCATGCTGCGTTGCATGAAATGAAATTAAAGAAAAAGTGTTGAAATTGTACTGCATTTGATTTCAATTTTAATTATAGACTAGGAAATTATGGAGAAGTACACTGAAAGCTGAAAACGCTCCGCAGTACAAAGCGATTTGGACCGCAGACGGAGAACTTTGATTGAAATTCGAGTATTATGAGCATTCTTTTAGTTTATGCATCTTATGCGGGGTGGTCTGCGAGGTGTTTTCAAGTAAGAGTGTAACAGCCGTAAAACTCTCAAACCCTTGAAACCCTTTTTTCAAAATTTCAATTGTTTTACATTCATTATCAAATAATTTTCATTAACAGTTACGGTTTTAATGTAAAATTAATGATTCAAATCATTAAATAATCCTTGACATCCTAAAAATTAAAATAATGTCATTAAAAATTGCTGTTGCCCAAAAATAATAATAATGAAACATAAATAAATTAATCAGTGACATTTTTACAGCCTGACATTCATGTGAATAAAAACACCCTTAAACCAAAAAAAAATTTACAGCTACAAAAATAGCAGTAAAAGTCAATCCAATAAATAAATCAGAATTAATTTTATATGCTTTTCATGGTTGTTTAATTTTAATTTTAACAAAATTTTACAGAAACGACGCTGTGTCGTCACACAAACAACTATTAAATTAATATTAATATTTTTTTGAACTGAAACCCATCTGATAAACAAATTAAATGAAAATCAATTTTATATAAACATTTAAAAAAAAAATAATCAATTGAATACAAATCTTCAATTTTTTTTCTGTTCTTCTCTAAATTTGCTTTAATGATTATGCAAAATTAATGAAGAGCAACCACCAGTTAAATGGAATTTCATTTCGGTATCACTCAAGATAAATAAATAATGAATTATGCGGTGTGCCATGTCTGATATAGTATCATCATAATATTTCGATATTGACATTCATCCAACAACCAAAAAAAAAAGCAAAAAATTATAAATATCGTCACATACGAATATCAGAGAAATACGAAAAAAAATTTGGTCATTCAAAAATGACTTTGATATGGACTGATTGACGTTTCAATGAACAAAAAGCTGGAGACAGTCATGAAAAAAAATTGATCATAATTTAAATTTGGTTGTGTTTTATCAGTTTAAATTCAAATTTTCATCATATTCAAAGAAAAATTATGATATTTTTTGCCTTGAATTCACACAAACACGAGTTTTTAGACACACGACTTGTTTATATAATAAAAAAAGGAGCTTAATTACGTTTTAAAATTGAATATCCGTTTTGCGAAAATTTATTATGCAGATTTAATTTGTATATGACCATAGTGCATCTCTCGTTTTAGATTACCTAGATGATGATGATGATGATGATTGAAATGAATGTCTATTTACATAGAGATATGCTCACACATAGATATTGAGATGGTTTTTTTATTACAGGATACGATTTTCATGGAAAAAATTTAGTTAAAATATCAAATGAATGGCTAGACGATACGTGAAGTTTTTTTTGGCAAAAGAACATTCTATTTGAATAAGGGATGAAATTAAAAAGAGGAAAAACGTTTAATTATTTTATATTCAACAGTCGTCTAGTCGTTTGTGTTTTTAATCAAAATTAATTACTCTTACTTGTAAATGAGGGATTTTGTTTGAGTGAAAAATTGGTAATTAATTTATTGCGTATGCTGTAGCCTACAGTGACGGATTGGCCTTTAGTTAAGTTTAGCTTAAATTTTAAAGAAAATCATACAGAATGCCAGGGCCGTTAATAATTTTCAATCCGGTCATGACTGGGGCAAAGATTTGAATGCATCTCTCTTAGAATGTCGCCTATAATGTTATTATCACGTTTTTTCATAAACTCTATTAGGATGTCGCACATAAATGTCATAGCTGTCTTTAATCGTATTCATGTTTTATACGAAACTTTAGGCTAAAGAATTTTCCTAAAAGTTATATAGAGTGTCGCACATGAATTTCATATAATTTATAATACACTATAATAGAGTGTCGCACGTAATACTTGTCGCACATAAGATATTTAAATTAAGAAGCAAGTTTGAAAATCCAAAAGTGTTAAACCCAAATGAACTTGAAAATTTCAGAAAAATGTCGCCGATAAGATGTCGCACATTTTTCAATGACCAGGTTGGCAAAGTGTAAAAGCCGTTATTTCTCAAATCTTTTAAGTAATTAAACTGAACTGAAATAGCAAACTAATTTAGGATTAAAAAAATCTAATTAAAATTAAACCTCTGTATGTAAAATTTATTTAATGGCAAAAAACGAGAATATTCATATTAATTATTTAACATTAACTAGCTTTTTTCCTCCATTCTATTATTATAACACTATTTTGCTTTTATTTTAATAAGAGAACCGCTAAGGCATATTCATTTTTCATTATTATTATATATTTTGTTTTATTTAACATTTTTTTTTCTAAACTACTTGAATAATCAGCATAAATATGCAAAAAAAATTAATAGAATTAAATGGAAATTTTAATAATATGAAATACTGAAGCATGTAGAATAACAAAGTAAAGTTAGTTTTAGTTCATCTCACGTTTTTTCCACATTTTTATAATTATTCACCTTTTACTTGTATTTAAAAGTGTACTTGTACTTTATGATAAATATTTACTTTTATTTTTGAAGCTAAACGTTATTTAAAGAAAATAAATAAATTTCATGCGAAAAAGAAAGGGTCATCTTACAATGTATGTAGAGAAAAAGTTACTTGCAAAAAAATAAAATTGAAATCGCCTTTAGCAATAGAGCAACCTCATCATAATTAGAAAAGAAATAGAAGTGGAGAAAAAAATCAACAATAGTTTTTTTTTCTTAAATATTCAATGTGACTTCTTCTCAAAAAAAGAAAAAAATATGAAAGAAAAATTGAAAAGAACTTACAATAAATAGCTAATGATATATGTATACACTTAAAATAATAATAAATAGGGAACCTACTTTTTTTTGATTCAACTTCTAGCAAGAAAATAAATAGAAGAGAAAATAGTTTACTCATATTCAATTTCAAAGAAGACCTAAATAATACTGTGTGTGTCTTTTTTTATATATGTGACTGCAAATACCTGCTTTGGCTGTGACATATGGGTGCTTAGTAATGTGTATTGACTCAGCATCATTAGATATACGATAACTTTAAATGGTGTAATAACAAATAATAGAAAAGAAATGCATCATTTTATGTGGTTTTTCTCTTCATATGTATTATTAACATCATGGGTTTAGTTTTTTTTGTAAGAATGTGCATCATTGAAAATAAAATAAAATAATTACGTGTAAGTAGGATTCTAAATAATTGTAAGATGAATGTAAGAGATATCATGATGCGACCTTTGATCAAATTTAATTAGTGGTGATCATTGTGAAAGAATGTTGAAAGAAAATTCAATTAAGTAGGTTGATGTTACTCATAATTGCAGGGAAATTGAAGGAAATTAATTAGAAAATTTATAAAAAATTGTCAAAATAACCAATTCACTTCGGTATTCGGGAAAAAAAATGAAACTGCTTCGTGGAACCTTCACAGAAATCTGACATTACAATTTTATCAGGCAATTTACTGAACACTCACAATGACCCTACAAACCAATTTGAGTGTAAATTGGCTTGATGCCAATAAATCTTACTTGAATCTAGACAAAACATCAGCATTATTTCATATGAAACTATGTAAAAAAAAAATTGAACAATAACAACAATTAAGGTCACATTAAGCAGTCTAGTCTCAATAGATTATCAAAACATCATCTCTCACCTACATATTTTGTAATGTTACAACCATAAGACACCATCATTACCTGAGACATTCCTTTAAGTGATGGTGTGTATTCTAAACAAAAAAAAATAATAAAATAAACATTAAAATAAAAAAAAATTTACAAGAAAACGAAAAGATCGATGTAAGAATAAAGTTTTCTTTTCTTTTTAACCAACATTAAAAGTAAATACCCAGTTTTTATGTAATTTTAAGGCACATACACACACACACACACTTAATATTATTAGCCTACATCATCATGCATTTTCATATAAACATATGTAAAATGCACATTAGCTCATGATATGTGATATTTATATATTATTATTTTTCTTTTTTTACTTTTCTAAGCATATTTGAATGTAATGAACCGTTACATCGGTGTGTTGTTTTGTGATGTGCCACATAATTCTTTTCTTTTTTTTTCTCCTAGCTGTTTACACTACTACTGTGAAGTGCATTCATTGATAGTGTTATGACTTGAAAAATATGTGTGTTAGGTGAATTCTTTACTAGATAAAAGTATGTTTTAAATAAAAATTGAAGATGAGTCAATTTCATCACTGAATGTGAATTGAAAAAAATAGTGGTCAAGGAATTTCATTTGAAAAGATGGATTACAAAAAAAATTAAGTGAAATTTAATTTTGATTAGACGTTTATAAAAAAAAATAGAAATAAACTGATTAGTGTCAGAAATATTTTGCAAATTTTGAATTATTGTCTTTTAATTGTAATATTTTGTGCTGAATCGTAACACAATTAGAGCTTAAAGTCTTCTCATCAAAAAAGAACAATAAATTGGTACATAAACATTTATCTTATATTAATTTTTTATTAATATTATTATAATAATTTGCTGCTATATTGACTTCTGTGTGTTATTTTTTTATTTAATTTTTATTTCAATTGAGTTGAACAATAAAGGAATTGTTGATGTTGTTCTTTTTATTCATAGTAAAAATATTCACTTATAAATGTATTACAACAATAAAAAAAATCATATATGAAAATAAAATAATAATGATCAATGAAACGTGAAATTTTTCTTGTCAAAATATAATAAAGCACGTAATTCATTGAGAAGATGTGAGTTAAGTATGTGTGTTGTCACTTTTTTTTATGAATTAAAAATTGTATTTCTTTGAGTTTGGTTTATTTTTTTTGCACATATTCTAGGTTTGTAGGTTTTTTCCTACTTTTTTTTTTAATATGAATATGTGCATATGTTGTCATGGGTCAATGACAATCAAAGACAATCAATGTGTGTTGTCTTTGTGAAAAATAAATGCTTTGATGACCTAGAATCTGTTTTGAGTGTTGTTCATGAGAGCTTTTAATAAAGGGATTGGACTTTAAGTCTCCCTTCAGACAGACTACACTTAGGTGTGGGGAGTGGGCCTGCTTGGTGTGACAGATATCGGATGTAACGAATATCTCTGATTAAGAATCAAAGTTTTTTCCTAAATTCCTGAATTGAATTTTCATTTTGAATTTAAATTATACTGGAAACTCATCCATCACATGTCAACTCCTCGGAATGTCAATCAAACCAAATTTAAGAATTCCCATCAACATTGCACTTATAAAATAAAAATTCATTCACATTTAAAAGTGACAGCTGATGCATTATTGCACGCCCAAAGCAACAATGCACTTACAAAATATAAATTTTGCAAAAAATTCAAAGTCATTGAAATAAATGAATGAATGAATAAACAAACATTACAACGTAAAAAACATTTAAAGAATTTCACAGCCAAATTCCCGAATGGTATTTTTTTTTATTGTAATTGTGTCTGCTACAAATTTATTGCAATTTTATGATTCAATATTTAAATCGCACCTCTTTAATATTTTTTTATATTTTATCATCATAATTTTTATGATCATCTTATAAATTTATTGAGAAAAAAAATTTTAAAATCATCTTCTTTTGTTCAAAAAATAAGTAAATAAAATGAATCACTTGAACAAAATCAACCAAATTAAATGAAATATTAATTCAACAAGTAGTTCATTGACATTTATCATGAATTTTATATCAATATTAATAACTTTATCCTGTCATAATGTGACAATCCCTTTTTGAAATGTATCAACGTCATTCCAAATAAAATTCAGAAAAAAAAACGAATAAATGATCAAAAAATTATGATTCAGGTGTGTGTTTTTTTTATTAAAATAATGATGATGACCGATATTTTCATCAAATATCTTAATTTTCATTTCAACATTGTGTAAACTTGTCTTCATGCGTTGATTATTTCCGTTCTTGTTCTGTATATTGACATTTAATTGGATGAAAGTAGTTATGACTATATTTAGCCAACATAACATGTCTTTTTGAATCCAATCTTGTTTTTTTTTATATATTTTGTAGTAAAATTTAAAAAAATTAGTGAATTATTATAAAAAATAACATGACAGTTTTTTGTGGTTCAGAATTAGGTAAAAAAAGAGCTAATTTAAGATAATTCTAATACAATTAAGAATGTAGGCGATGAGAAAATTATGTTACAGTGATTATTATTAAGCTTGTGCTTGATTATTATTTTCATTGTTATATTAAAGAGATAACTGTAATTTTTTTTGATTCCCATTCATTTTTTTGCTAATATTTCTTTTCCTTCTTGGATTCTGGTTAAATCTTAATTTAAATATAATTAGTCATGATTAGATTGCAATACAAATGTGTGAAGGTAATTAATGTAAGAATTTTTATCAAAATAAAATTTGAAAAGAGCCTCTTGGCACTCTAATCAACATTTTCTTATTTCATTGCGTCCACTCTTTGATTATCATAGTGTCGTGCCATGTCGCCCTTGAATTAAAAATTGTAAAGTGCATGAAATTTTCCTTTAAATTTAAAATTCCAATGCGTATCATCCGCGAACAAAAAAATTGAACAAAAAAACAAGCATCATCCACCTTCTTCTCCTTTGTGAAAGAAAAAGAACAAACAATAAAATCTTATCTCTTTTTTTTTGTTATTCTTTCATAAAGAAAGTATCCAACTGCGCGATTAAAAAAGACAGTAAAAGACCATGAACTTTAAATATCTGCATAAAGACCCTGAAGCTAAAGTCAAAGCACATGAAAACGCGAGATAAAATCATGCTTATTTAAAAAAAAAAAGATATATTCTGACACATTCCCACGATCATTTGGCAATTGGATTATTTATTTTCTTTTTTCATTTCAAATATGGTGTACTTGAATGTGTGTATGTGTGTGTGCTCATGATGATTTCAAGTATTCATTCTAGATAATTATTGAGGATTTTTCTCTGTTTTTTTTTTATTATAAATGGTAATTTGCAAAAATAATATTTAAACCGGGTAAATTGTATAATAAAAGAAAATAATTATACAAATTAATTTATTTATTATAGTAAAAAAAAAAGATTATATGTAACATTCGCTATCTTTCTATCTGCAGATTTAAATTAAAGAAAAAATACGAAAAAAAATCTCTTTTTAATTTGATGGTGTATATAAATAATTAAAATTAATTGAATCATTGACTTTATACAGTCAACTTACACTGTGTGTGTGTGTGTGTGTGGATAATTATTTAATCTGAACTTGAAATCTGTGAAAAAGCACCGTCTTTTATGTGATTAATGTAGTATGAGACCGGCTAAATCAATCTTCTTGTTAAAATTGATCAAATTGTTTTTTTTCCTGTGTATTTGAATTAGTGAGGGCAAAATTTGCCCACTCTGCTACATTTTGCACATACACCACAGTTGGACGAACACTTTTTTCCTCATAACTGGTCCACTTATCTCTTAAATCGAATTTTTTTCATCACAATTAGGTCAAAGTGTCAAAACACCATCAAAATAACAATATCAATCAATGTACTTTATGTTACAATTAATCAAAAAAACGCAAATGTAGGACATATTTAAAAAAAACTTTCAAATTCATTGCAAAAACCCATTCATCATCTCACTTATTATTATATTGACTGATAAATTGAAAAGAGAAAAGTAAGAACAGTACTCAAAACAGATAAACAAACAAAAATTTAACCTTTATTCTTCTTATTATTAAATGAAATGATTTGCATACCCCACAAAAAATTTTTTTTGTACCTTTCATACTCGTTCTTATTAAATTTCAATTTTTAATTCTCTCTTGTTCCGATTAATATCAAATCTCCGTTTAAAAATAAATTTATAATGAATACATTGAAATGAAAAAAAAATTAGCAACAAAAAAAGCCTTTACAAGTCACATACGTAAAATATTTGTGTATGTCAAACAAAAAACGAAGGAGAAGAAATAAAAAATTAATCCATTTATAGAACACTTTGAAGCTTTTATTTGGTTCATCAATGCCAAAAATAAAATTACTTACGGTAAATGTTTTTTTCTTGCAAATCATAACCAAAAAAATTGAAACGATAGAGAAAGCAAAAATTGGTTTTACGTTTAAAATATAGAACGGGCTAAAATGGACACGAGTAAAAAAATGCAAAATCATTAGATAATTTATTTTTTTAACTACCCACTTTTATATTAATAGAACTTTCAACACGCGTCATTTGTGGGCAAAAGTAGCACTTACTACGAATCAGATACTTAAAATTAATTTAAAAGTGTATATGAAAGTGTTGAAAATTGAATGAGTGATGATATGAGTTGTGACCTTAACATAATTTTTGTAATTACCTGTCTTTCTCCCTCAAAGTTAATCGATCATCACGTACTTTTTTGATGAAAATTTAAATGAATTTGGACGTGAAATTGTAGTATATTCAATAAAATTTAATTTAAAAGATCTTCAAATTCATTACAAGGAATCTTGAGACTCAATTTTTTATTTTTTTGAAATGAATTTTGAATTATGCGTCTCCAGGATCCCATGTTAAGATCATGATCTCATGGATGAGGGTCAATTTCATCGTCATATGCAAATTATTAAGAGATTTTTTTAATTAAATGAAATTTTTAAGAATTTTGTAACGGTTTTTCGAATTGTATCTCAAATTTTAGAACAAATTTTTTTGAAATCAACCTTAAATAGCCTTAAATTCTAGCATTAAGTGAGAAATCCTTTAATCAAAAAAACTCATTTAGGTAAATAGTGACTGAATTTATCAACTAATTTGTCTTTTATGAAAATAAAGCAAAAACATACAATCATAAATCGTTGACGGATGGCGTTTAATAAGCCAAGACACATAAAATAATAATAAAAAGTGTCCGATTTCAAACAACGCGACTTTCCACATAACGTTTATTACTCAACATTCTCTTTAAGAGTAAAAAAACCAATAAAATAAAAAAAAATAAAACAAATACCATAAAATTAAAGAAATGACCATCATCATTTCTGGTCTGCTTGATCTTACAATTATTTTTATTGTATGTAGAATGAAAATTTCACCTTTTTAAAAAAAAAGAATCAATAGTTTGTGTTTTTTTTTCATTTTAATGTTAGATTATTATTATTTTATTATGACTATTTATTTTTATTTTTTTGTAAGAATAAACAAAAAAATTAACAGTTACTTTTCTTCTTCATCTTAATGGATAAGTTCAAGAAAAATTTGACGTTGGTATTGCTAGTTAATGGTAATAGCGTTAAAAATTATGAATTTAATCGACTTAGATAATTATGATTAGTTTTAAGGTATTAAAATGAAATGAAAAACCAGTAGCTTTTTTAAATTTATCTCATTTTTCATGCTTTGATTATTAATTTGAATGTAAATGAACTTTAGAATTAATTTTTTTATCCATTTTTTCATTGCAGAACGAGCCATGATTCGACATTCGAGCCCCAGGCTCGAATTTGGAGCTCTACTAATTCTACTAGTTACACTAACATCAACATTACATCAAATTAATGCAGGTAAGAATCGGAATAAGACGAAAACGCACAAGCCACACAAACGCGCACACACACACACACACGATGATTATGACGATAATTTCTAATAATTATTTTTATGATGAGGCCACTTTATGAGCATAATTATGTCAGATAATATCATTTTTTTTTCTCTTCATTTGATTTTAAATACGCTTGTTTATTATGTGGCATGGCGCCTCATGTTATTTAAATTCAAAAATCTACTACGATGATGATGATGATCGAGAGAATGGTCATTTTCTCTTCTGTTATTAATAGATAAAATAAAAGAAAAAAAATATTACTGTTTATTATTTGTAAAACATTTATGAACTAATAAATTATTCATTTAAAAATTAAAATTAAACAGATGAATGGAAATGAAATGAAATGAAAAGAATTAATGTTTGGAGTAACGTAAATGAGTTTCTTTGTAAAAAAAAGATTGTTTAGTCAAAAACTGGATTTATTCAGTAAAAGTATTTTTTGATGTCATTTCAGCTTTAAATGAAAATTTTTCTGAAATTGATGTGTTTGTGCGTCAAATGAGAGCAAAAACTGAAATTTTTCGTGGAAATCAATGAAAATTCTGATAAGAATGAGTTTGAATTGTATCTTAAAAGTAAAAAATTCTAACAACTGATTTAAAGAAGTGCAATTCAATTCAAATGAAAATTTTCACATGTATTTTTATTGATTTTTGTAAACAAAATTCAATAAACCGTTAAATTCCTTTAAATAAAAAATAAAATTAGATCATTTCTTCACAATTTCAAGCAAAACAAAAAAAAACGTTAATCAAAAATTCTTTCATTTCACTTATTTTCATACTAAAACGTACATATTTACAAATAAATTATTCACACACACTTCTAATACACAAAATCAAGAAAAAAAATCATATCTTCCTTATTTTTTATTCATAAAACGTATATGTGCCGCATATTTTTTCAATCCAACTTCTATAATATTCTTGAAAGTAGTTTAAAGCAACAGCTTACTATAAATAATAAAAAATAAATAAATAAACACTCCAAACTCGCATACTCATCAAATTCAGAAGAGTAAATGCCCTTAAGCAATGTGTGCTTACTTATTTTTTTTTTGTTATATTTTATATGATGATCAGTTTAGTGGCAAAAATACTAGTTTAGAATAAATGAGTACGCGAAATAAAATGTATAAATAAGCTGAATAACTGACCTACATTTCCATTTCTTTCGTTAAAAGTATTTTTTTCCTATTTCAACTTCTTTCGATTTTAATTGTAGATCTTAGATGATGATGATCAACTTTTTTTTATTAATAATGAAATGAAAAAAAAATTCATATGTGATCAGGTAATTTTCCATTTACTTTGAAACAAGTCAAAATAGAATCAGGTAAAACTCCTTTTATCTATGTGTGTGTGTGCACATTCATATCGCGGTCAAGATGAGTGAAAGGTCGGTCAAGTCAGATTTGTGTGTGCAAAAAAAGTAAATGGACAAGATTTTATTACAAGTTTATTATTAGACTTGTTTAACATGTGCAAAGGAGAATATGGAAAGAAGCAAAAAAAATATTGAGTTTGGTCACGTAATAATAGAAATTAAACATTTATGAGAACATATGTGTGTTATCGTATTATGTTATAAAAAAATAAACATGTGAGTACACTCCTTCATTTAACTGAATTGCAAGTCCGATGTACATTGTGATTTAATGTTGCAAATTTCTGATTCACTTAAAGAGTGAAAGAAAAAAGTAGAGAGAGAGAGAGAGAAGAGAGAGACGATTAAAACACCGTTGCACACATGATTTTGAACTTGAACTTGTTTCGCATACATGAAAATCCATGTAATTACATAGCAATTCACATACTTTTCATATGAATTCATAACAATTATACGTTTTTTCTTGGAGAAAAGTCACATCATACGATGCAAAGTGCATTTAAGAGACAAAATTACGCTTAATTTCAATGAAAATGTGAATACATCAAATTAAATTTATTATTTTTATATTTTTATAGTGCACTCGAGGCACAATTATACAATAAAATTGAATGATACTCATGTTTAAGCGATTTTCAATACAAGTTGTTATCCCATATTATTATCTTTCATAACAATGACTTGTAATTGAAATGTAAAGTGGTGTAAAAGAGCAGAATAGGCACTCAATGCATTGAGTATTAAGTTTTTTTTTAAATTTCAGGATATTATTAATGTGAATAATTTTCAAGTTGTTCGGAATAACTCATTATGAATAATAATTGGGTTAAACATTTGGGCATTCAGTAAACTTCAATTTCCTGTTCAATTGCTTTTTGGGGGTTAATTTGAAATTTAATCATTATTTTAATGAGAATTTTGCATAATAATTTACTTTCAATCATCATACTAATGATTTTGATGAGCAATTGGATCAGAATTCTTTGCGGTCATCATCTTCAACTCAATTTTTTTTCTTATTTTCTCAATTAAACAACAACACAATACACGACTGTTAATTATTTTAAAATAAAGAAAAATTCCGTCTAAGATGTGGTCATTTATTATTATAAATAACTTTAAAATGGCTCAGTCTGATTATAACTAAATTTATTTTTATTCATCATTTGTTTATGAATCGATGATATCTTTTTTTTGTTTTGAATAACAAAATATCTGTTTCAAAAATAATAACATTAAGTTGATGAGCACGATCAAAACAGGAATCAGAATTATATTTTGTCTAGAAAAGTTGAACTTTTGACCTCAAAATACTTGAATTAACGTATTCCAACCTGTTATCTTAATTTTGATGGTCATGAAATCAGTATCAAGGAGTGGCCAGTACGTTAACCTTTAAGTCCACGTGTGATTTTGAGCTCTCCAAGAAAAATTGAAGCACACTGTCATACTGCAAATACGTTAAAAGCATCAATTTAAACAGTCAATTAAAGTTGATTTTACAAAAAAAGAACCCTGATGATCGTACTGAAACCTCATCATAATAATTACTGATCAATAACCGATTATCGATGACTAATATTATTTTTTTTAATAAAATATTTGCTTCAAAAAAAACATCCACAAGGTAAAGGACTCACATCATTATTTTATTTTTATAAACTCCATTCAGATACACGGACAAAGTATCAAATGATAATAATAACAAATTACGTATATTGCGATTTTTTTTTCATTCTTTTAATATGTTTACCTCTTTTTTCCTCTCATCATCATTTTAAAACAAAATTCTTTAGATATGATGTAATAATAAATCGATAATAAAATATTGTACAATGTCCATTTTCTGAAGTTCTGAATCACGAATAAAAATTTTAATTGAAAGGATGATGCTACTCTCTAGTTATGAAGAAAAAAAAACGAAACACGATGTTATTTTATCATTAATTTTTTATTTTATTTTACTTTTTTTTTATTATTATCTTTGAATACATTCTCAATAGAACAGATTAAGTGCTTTAAGTATGCAAAAAAAAAAAACAATAAACAAACAAATCGAATATCAGCATTAAATCATTCAATCACATTTTTTTGTGTGTACTTCTGTGTGTTGTATGTTAAGGTCAATATTAATGTTTTTTTTTTCAATTTGAAGACCAGCATGAACTATTCAATATCCGCTTTCATCAATGAATTTGATGATGTTTGGAATTATGTTTGTTCTTTAATTTTTTTTAGGTGATATATTGACTTGACACTGTTTGTGTGGTGCTCTTTGTACGAATACAAAATAACGAAAAAGAAGAACAAAAGCGTGTTATGAAGATTTATGATTGAGTCATGAATATGATTAGATTTAATGTTTTGTATTCTTTATTTTGCTTTTGTTTTGTGATGATGTTTGGTAATAATCGTATAATGAGCACTGGTCAAGTTCTTGTCATGTTCTTGTAACCGATTAACTTTTTATTGTGGGTGAGTTCCTTTACAGAACTATAAAAGGGTTATTTTTTTATTTTGATTGATTATTGTGAATGTTTTTGTCCCATCATCTTAGTGTTATTAAAATAAATTACAGTTATAAATCTTATTTCATATGAAATTATAAGAAAAAAATATTCTAAGTTAGGTTAGGTGAGTTACGGGATAAACAATTAAAACTTGACAGTTCGTTTTGTACAGATACACACACAGAAATGTCAAGGTCATTTTTTGACAGAGTCTTGACAAGTCAAATGTCAAAAATTAAAGCGTCGGAATCAAAACGTCAAATTGATGAACAAAGCATAGATTCAATTGAATGATTCTAATTGAAACATGTGAGAAACATGTGTGAAACATCTGACAAATTAATGACAGATGTCAAAATCACACATTTCAGATTTTGAAGTTTCTCTGAAGTGGGTCCAGACAAAATAAGTGTCAAACAGCCTTTCAATAGAAAATTAATTTTATGTACTTTTGAACGTATTTATATTGACTTAGATATCAAATTGATTGTCAATATTTTTAAAAATCAAATGTCATTTATAAAAGAACTGTCAAAAACAAAAAAAAATTTCAATAAGCGATTTTCAATGATAACAATCATTATAATTTGGATACAGCAAATTTATTAAGAAAAACTTCATTATCTTAAAATTGACTACTGAATCATACTTTGATTGTTCTTTATCTTACAAAATAATAATAATAAAACACGAATTTATACAAAAAAAACATAACAATTCGTTTTCTTGTTCTTCTTATTGCTCATTACAAATGTTTTTCTTCCTCCTTTTTTTTGCTGTTACTCCGAAACAACTTCATCATAAATATTTCAATTAATAATAAACAAAACTAAACAATATTGAAATAAACCTTTATTTAACATGATTACATTGAGAAACAAAGAACAAAAAATTCGTGTAAATCTCATCATCAAAGAAGATTATTAAGAAGAAACAAAAACAATATTTGCCTGTTGTGTATTTTATGATAAAATTATAATCATAATGAAATATCTGTAATGAATCATATCTGAAAATAAAATTAAAATAAAAAAAAATTATTAACAAAAAAAATGAACGAAACTTTAGAGGAAGCAAATATCAAGAGAACACCATCATCATCCTCATCATGTGGTGTCTTGTAATGTTTGATAAAAATATTGGCAACAAAAAAAAATGTTAAATTAATGTTTGAAATTGTCAGATACTCTGGACATAGCAACACATTTATTGAGAATCAGAAGCACGTTTTATGCAAAAACTTCTGTTTCTACTTCCCCATTATCATCTTCAATATAAACTTTTTTTTATTATTATTATTATTTATCATCATCATGAAGATCATCACCATTGAACATTTTTATTTTAATATAATTTTTTTGTTTCTTGTTCATTATTCATCATCATGAATGGATAAATTGAGCTTAGTATGTCGATTGTTTTTCTATGTTTATGTGTCTATAAGAGTGTGAAACTTCAGTAATTCACGCGTAATATGGTGATGATGTGCCTGATAAGAGCAACAAAAAAAATTAAACACTCAGCTGTTAAATAAGTACTGTCATAAATATTCTTCAACTGTAATTTATGGTTTGTCTGTCTAAGCACCTTTTTTTACAATGCATTTATGAGTTTTTCCTGGTATTGAATGAAATTACATTAAAAAGAAAAAAAAATTTTCAAGACACCATTAAATGGATTTAAAGTTTTATTTGATGAGACTTATGATGATGTGTTTTCACCCAAAGGATAAAATTTTATAGGGGTCTTAAATTCATGAAAACATTTCTAATTCAATTAAAATATGTAAATTATTACACTGTTAGTTGAAAACGCTCCGCAATACAATGTCATTTAGTCCGCAAAGAGAGATCTTTAGTTGGCACTTTCAGGGCATTTGATGAGTGAAATTTTTATCGCATTTCCTGTTAATTTGTAAAAAAAACGACTATTGTGGGCACTCTTGTAATCCAAGCTTATATTGCGGGGTGGTTTGCGGGGCGTTTTCAACTTACAGTGTATCAAAAAAATTCCAAGATTCAAAAGTTTTAAAGTCATGTGCCTGCCAAAGCAAATAAATTGCAAAAAATTCAGCATTTTTATTGTTTTGTGTCATCTGACTTAGATTTAAAACGACTTATAACTAGTTATTCCAGTTCTTATTTGAAGAAAAAAAACCTGTGAATTCTTTTACGAAATTTCTATTATTTTCTTTACAAATAACATAAAAGAAAAATTAAAAAAAAAATTATTTTTTTAATATATGAAGATATTACTAATTTTTATTTTTAAATTTGATATCAATGTGATGATATCAGTGCATTTTATTTCATTTTCAAAATATGTTTTCTTAATTTTTATTTTGTAAGAAAAGAAGATTGAAAATAATTATTTATCACTTTAACGCCAAATTCCTTGTTCATTTTTATTTGTTTTCGTTTTCTTTTGCTTTTGATCGAATTTGAAGACTGTTTTTGTACTAATTAAAAATATCATATGTTTGGATGTTTACAAAAAGTTTTATGACATTTCAGGCATAAAATTTAAGGTAAAGATACAACTGGTTAAAATTCAGTAAAATTCAGTAACAAAGTTGAATCTAATACCAATAGTATGAATAAAAACCTGAATTTCGTTAAAAAATTCTAGTACACACTCAATCCAAAACCAGTAGGGCACCTGTGAGAACACCCTTTTCCACTGAACTCCCTCTGGTTTTGGGTTGAGTCTGTACCTAGTCCCTATTTTCGGTAACTGATGGTCTGAGTCTAGCTTTATTTGCAAATTGTAAGAAAATAAGTTGGTTCATACGTGCCACATTACATAACTGTAGATTAACTGACCAAAAAATTAACGTTAATTGTTTCATTTCAATCACATTTCATTGCTCACCTCAATCAAAATTAAACTAAAATTGTTTACTTTTCTCACTTTAATTCTGTTTAATTTTGGCTAAACTTGATTAAAAATCAAGTTAAAATTACTATGCAGAGCAATAAAAACACCTAAATTTACTGTTATTTATATACACTGTTACACAAAACACCAAAAATTGATATTGAATGAAATGAGAATAAATATAAAAGAAATCAATTGAAAATTCAATTTTTGGTAACAAAATTCACTTATTGAATTTAACAAAGTAAGAAAACAATTTAAAGTATGTTACGGAAACCTAAATAATTTGAATTTTTTACCTTAAAATTGTTTGAAATTGTAAAAAAAAGAAGTATTTAAAGGCATCTATTTAATTAATTGAACATCTTAATTTATTTTCTATTATCTATAAATTTACATACAAATTACATGCAAAAACAAAGAAAAAAAAACAAAGCCAAAAAAATTCAAATGAGATTTTTGACACTGGGATCCCGTAATAATTACACTAATTAACATAAGTGCTAGTTTATAAATAAATGGACGACTAAAAGCAAGTTTCGTTTCTAGCTTGAATTTTATTGTTTCATATAGCTATAAATTTTAATTTAAAATAAAATGAAGAAAAAAAATCACCCAAAAAATACCACATACGTACACAGCACACACACACACGTACATTGAAAAACTTAAAAAAAAAACACTCAAACTTAAACTTGAACTTGGCTATGAAATTTTTACAAGTGGTTATAACATAATATAAAAATAATTTGATTATACAATATATAACCGTGCGAATATCAAATAACCATAGACACGAAACGAATGAACGAACGTCAACGTCGTGTGTAGCATTTTTTTTTTGTTTTCATTTAACTGTTCGTGATTCTTGGTACTGTGTACACTGTTGTTGTATATTTCCGCATCATTTTCATACACAAAATCTTAGTATTATTATTATATTACACATAAATAAATATAAATAAGCAGGTATAATCGGTCATATATGCAAAACTTTTTCAAGAGGTTGGTGTACTTGTACTTTGACTATAACTGTGTGTGTATGTGTGTGTGTGTATGTGAAATTTACTTGAAATATGAATGAAAGAAGAAATGTTTTATATTCACACGGGGAAATTAATGTGAATAAATTTTTAAATTATTTAGATATTGTTTTGAGTGAAACGTCAAAACAAAGGGTTTTACTTTGCATATTTTTAACATATTTTAGTATATTGCATAGAACATTGTGTCCCACCCGATTTATTTTTCTTATTAAAAACGTTTTTTGTGAAAACTTACTTACGAATTGTAGAACACCTTTAAATGTTTTTATTTTTAATTACATTTTTCAATTACATCAATTGAATTGTTTTAAAAATGTAATAGTTTAAAATTTTCTGTACAGGGTACGTGATACATTCATTTCATCACAATTCAGATTTCAGATTCCGATTCAGATTATTCGAGCTGTCAAAATAAAAATTGATTTGAAATATTGAAAAAAAACCGTTAAAAAGACATTTTCAATGAAAATATGAAATATTTATTAAATAAAATAGATGAAAATATTATGAAAATGAACACGCACTCAAAACTATGGATTTGCTGCGGCAGCTAATTCCTTACTTTTTTTTTTTTTATTTTAGCTGTATAATGTATGCGTGCATGTAGAACGGTTTTGGATGTGAATGAATGCAAAATATTGTAAAATATTTAAAAAATGTAATTTATGGTTTAATTTTATGTATAAATATAACAATGAAAATTATATAAATAAATAATTGGGGTACAAGATTAATTTGATATAGGTTAAGTTTGAAATATCAAGAGAAAATTTGGGAAGCTTAATTAAAGTATTGTCAAGGGAAAAGCCTTTTTATGGAGTTTTGAAAGGAAATTTATGTGGTGAAATTGTATGAAAAGTGGTTTTTAGGTCAGTTTATTAAGATTTATTTTATTTAGAATTTTTACATTATTTAAATGATCGTTTAATATATGAAAGAGTTTTGCATGCTTCTTTCTTTAAGCCCTGGAATTTTTCATTCTCCGAAATATCAAAGAAATTGATTCATTTTACAAATCGATTTCCTTTTCATTCAATTTACGTATCTCCATGTAAAGTAATCCGTTAAATTGGCAAAATCATTGCCAAAAAAAACTTTTAAACACATTTAACTGCATTTATTCATAACTAATTTAAATTCACCGAGCTAATCAGATAACGTCAACTCACTTGAAAGAATTGACATAAATCCGAAAAAATTAATTTGGACATTAACAGGATCATGCAGTGATTTTATTTTGAATTTAACAGTTGGACAAATATACAAATCATTAAATTTCGACCTAAATTTAAATTCGCATGTTCTTTGAAGAAAAAAAAAACATAAAAATATACAGTTTTTTTTTAATATTAAATTCCCGTAAATTTTAATCAATCTCAAATCCAGATAAACTTTAGAATAACCTTAATAAAAAATTACAGTTTTCTTTGAAATTTAATCAATATTTTGTATCTTGGTCTGTGTGTTACAAGAATATTTCGTGCGATTTAAATTTAATTTAAATTTTGATGTTGATGATGACCAATTATATTTTAACATTTAAATACTTTCCTGTTCTAATTTCATTTGAATATGAATGACCAAGATTATGTTAACTTTTTATTTAAAAGCGATTCATGTCTCGGTCGAAATTAATCTTGTAACTGTGTGTGATTGTGTATAAATAATTATCAAAGTATTTTTTTGGCTAATTTCTTTTTTTTTCTTATTTTCTTTTAGCTCCTACATTGAGTCACGATACAGATCTCAGTTTAATAGAAGGTAAGTGGGACATAAAAGCATAATTATTTTGATTGTTATTTGACCTCAAAATTAAGTACTTTCAATTTCATAATTAGTCAATTTCTTATTAAAGTAATTTTTTTTGTTTTTTTTGTATGTCACATTTAGAATCTGATGGCTGTTACTACAATTATAATCATTATAGCGAGGGCGATAGAATATTAACAAACGAACCATGTCTTAATTGTACTTGCCATAATCAAATGCTGATGTGTTATCTCAGGGTTTGTCCATTTACCAAGCCAATCGGTCAAGATTGTGTAGTGGAAAAACGTGAAGATCAATGTTGCCCAATTATTACATGTCCTGAAGGTAACGTCAATAATACATATTTATATGCAAAAAAAATTAAAATTTCATTTCTGTACAGTTCCAGTAGAATTGGAAGCACACACAGGTGCAGGATCAACAGCGTTAGGACATCCAGACAATTTTGGTTGTACAATCGATAATAAATTTTATACAGAAGGTTCACAAGTACCATCAAGTCCACATAAGCCATGTGAATTGTGTTATTGTATTCGAAATATGACAACATGTGTGATGCAAGAATGTACACTGCATGTGGAAGGATGCCAACCAGTCTATCATAGAGGTGTATGTTGTCCGGTACGATACGAATGTGGTATGTATTTAAATTATTTATAACTTTATTATTGGCAATGAACTTAAATATGAAAATATTAGTGCTTTCATTGTATATTCTATTATTGAATTTTCTCGTTCAAGTACAATACATATTATTTTTTTTTTATATTTGATAGACCATGACAATGAAGGTCCTCTTATGTTAGAAGACGAGACAACAACAACAGTGAGACCAACACCTGGATTTATGTTGACAACGACACTTTCTCCAAGCACTGAGTGTGTTCATGATGGTAAAATAATTTCTGATGGAGAATTAGTAGACACTGGAAAACCATGTGATCATTGTTATTGTATGCGAGGTGATATTGTTTGTGTGGTTATGGATTGTAGTGAACCAAGTGGTGCAATGGAAGGTAAAAATTGTACAGCTGTGCCACCAAAACAAGGTGAATGTTGCCCAACTGATTTCATTTGTGAGGGAGATGAACTTAAAGCTGAAACTTTAGCTACAACATTAAGTCCAGATATGACTACATTATCTGACGAGATGGAAGCAATGACAACACAAGCACCAAAATCAGATATAGATCAACCAAAAGATACTCAAACAAGATTAACTCCTGATGAAACTACAGCAGCACCTGAACTAGAAGCAACCACCATGAAATCAGATGAAGAGAAAGTTGAATTAGCGACAACAACTAAGACTGATGCTTTATCCGAAGAAGAACAAACAGAATCACCTAGAAAAGATGACGTAACAGACTCACCCAAAAAAGATGAAGCATTAGCAGATAAAATGACCACATCTTTACCAGATGTAACCGATAAAGTTGAACCTATTGAACCAACATCACGACCAGAAGATGCTGTTACAGAAAAAGCTGAAGTTGAAACCACTGAAAAACAAGAATCTACTAAAACCGAGTTTGAAAGTACTGATAAGCCAGAAGCTGCTACAACAGTTAAGTCAGATCTCGATACAACTGATTTGCCTGAAAGTGTTGCAACTATCAAACCTGAAGATGATCTGGAACAAGTTACATTGAGAGTTGATGATCAAACTAAATTAGACGATGAATCGACGGAAGCTTCAAAAGCTGAAGAAAAATTAACGACTGATCAACCTAAGATAGATGACCAAGCCAAGACAACTATTGCACCTGAAGATCGCCTCTCAACATTCATTCCAGATCTTGAAAAGACAACAATTAAATCTGAAGAAGATTCTATGGATATGAATACAGTTGTACCAGATGTTCAAACGGCTCAAGAAGATGATGTCAAATCAGATCTTGAAGACAAAACTCTAAGACCTGAAGTGGCTACAACTGAAATGCCGGATGATTTGACCAAGAAACCATTTGAAGAAGAAGAAATTATTAAAGCAACTGCTGCACCAGACTCAGATACAGGAAGAGCAACAACCATAAGACCAAGATACGATGAAGAAAGCCCAGTTGAAGAGGATGTGCAAAAATTGGAAGATTTGACTCCATCAACTGATAAACCAGATGTCAAAGAACAAGAAGAAACAACTGCTCGTAAAGCAGAAGAAATGACAACTTTCGCACCAGAATCATTAGATAAAGATGTATCAACAACAATTAAATCATCAATACCTGAAGAAGAACAAAAGACTGGATTACCTGAAATTGATATTCCAACAACTGTTAAACAATCTCTGGATGATGAATCATTAAATGAAATCCTTCAATCAATTGGTGAAACAATGAAAGAACCAGCAACCACTATGAGATCTGTTGAAGAAGAAACCCAAACAGTTATCTCAGAAGAAGATCAAGAATTACAAAAACACATTGATGAGGAAGATGATGATAGTACGAAGACTAAACTACCTGAAACTACAGTTGCACCAATGTCTCAAGATAAAACTCCTGAACCAGAATTTGATCGTGATGTTCTTGGAGAAAAAGATCATACCACAGCTCATCCAGATGAAAAATTATCAACTTCCGGTCCTGATCAAGATAAATCAACAACAGCTCAACCCGATTCTGGTCGTGATGATCTTGAATTACCTCCTGCACAAATATTCACTGAATTACCAGAAATGCCTGAAGCCACCACAATTAAAATGCCTGAAGACGAAATAATTACACCTGCAAAACCGGTTGAATCTGATTCTCACATAATTGACGAAGATGACAAAACTAAAGCTGATTCTACTGAAGAACCTTTGGAAATGAACACAATTATACCAGAAATAGACACAACACAAAAAGATATTTTAACAACAACTTTCTCACCTTTATTATCGGCAATTGATAAATTATTAACAACATTGTCACCATTCAAACCTGAAGATTTAGGCCTACCTCAGGCAATTCCTGGTGAAGGAGATTGCTTGTTTGATGGTCAACACTTTACACATAATAGTACAATTCCAACTCCAGACAAATGTATTGTCTGTGTTTGTTTGAACAGTTTAGTGAGATGTAATCAAACTTGTGATGATACTCTTAAACCTGAAACAATAACTGATAAGAGTGAAGAAGCACTTGTTGAATCATCTGAAATTCCAGCTGTTGTTGTTGAAATGACTGAAAAACAATCAGAAGAAGAAGTAACAGCAATTGTTAAAGAAATGATTCCAACTACAAAATCACCACTTGAAACAGAAGATCAAACCGTGGCTGACGTAGAAGAAAAAACAACGATGGCACCAACTAAGTTAGAATCTGAAGATCAAACCGATAAACCAAAATCAGAAGAAATTAGTACTGATGCTCCATCAATTGCTGAAAAAGATGAAGTAACTGAAAGTCTATTAGAAGCCACAACTGTTCCTGATATGGCTGAAAAGGAAACTACAGATTCAGATGAAAAACTCAAGGCTGAAGGGCCTGCTACTGAAGCTGAAACACTATCAACAGAAAAACCTGAAATCAAAGAACCAGAAATCATTGATTCCGAAATCATAACGAAATCACCTTCACTTGAAGAAGAAGCAAAAACAACAGAATCTACAATGACTGAAAAAACTACATCATTACCATCTTCTGATGATCTTCCAAAGAAAGATCTTGACACAACAACACTTTCACAAGAAGAACCCGAAAAATCAACCGATGCACCAGTTATGATTGATGAGAAAATAGATATTGCAGGTGAAGATAAAGAAACAACTTTGGATTCAACCACATTTGCACCAACAGATGAGAAGATTGATACTCATGGAGATGAATTAGAATCTTCAGGAGATTCAACCACTGCTTTGCCTTCAGATCAAACAACCTCACATCCTGATGATATGCCAAAAGAAGAAACTCAAACTCCTGCTGTACCATCAATACATAGTCTTGAGAAATTGCCAGAAGAATCAACAACAGTTGCTGCTGATGTTGAAAAGACTGATGTACCTAAGGAATTCAGTTCAACAACATTTAAATTCGAGGAAACAGAAAAAATGACTGAAAGTCCAATTGATGATAAGCAATCAGCTACAACATTGATGCCAGAGAAAGAAGATGAATTCAAAGCAGATAAAGATCAACAGTCAACTACAATTTCATCTGAAACTGTTGAAGAAGAAAAATTGACCGAACAACCAAAATTGGATCAAACAACATTGCAACCATCGATGTTAGATCAAGATATGAAAACAACTGAACGGTCAACTGTTGAAAGCGATGAAAAATCAACAACATTATCAGCCGAAGAACCAAAGAAAGAAGAAATTGCTACAGCAATGCCATCATTAAGTGATGATTCAACAGAGAAGTCTACAGAAGCAAGCAAAGAAGAGATGACAACCGAGTATCCATCTAAGGAAAGTGAAGAAAAACTTCCAACTGAAGAAAAAGATGAACCAAAATTAGAACAAACAACAATGACAGCAGAAGATGAAAGTATGAAGACAACTGAACGTTCAACAATGGATATTGATGAAAAATTGACAACTATGACATCGGATGAACCTAAGAAACAAGAATTTGAAGAAGATGAATCAACAGCTGGAGAAAAATTAACTACAACATCATATGAAGAAATTGAAAAAGAAGAAACTACAATGAAATCACAAGATGCAGAAGAAATGGCAGCAACTGAAAGCTCTAAACAAGATATGGATGATAAATTGACAACAATCTCACCAGATCAACCAAAATTAGACTTAACCACAATCTTATCTGTAAGACCTGCTGATCAAGAAATAGTAACAACTGAAAAATCAACAATTGAAATTGAAGATAAGTTCACTACTGTAGCATCTGAAGAAGCTAAAAAAGAACCAATGACTACCACAATGATTCCAAGCATTGATGAAGACATGAAATTGACAACATTAGCACCTGAAAAACAAGAATTACCTTCTGCTACTGAAAGTTACACAACAAGTGATAAAGCAACAACTCTTGGACCTGAAGAAGGTAAAATAGAAGAATTAGGAACAACAATATTACCTCCTAGTGAAGATTTATCTGAAAAAGTAGAAATGAAACCAGAAGATTTAACAATTGATTCAATGACAACTCAAAAGACAATTGATGAAGAAACAAAATTAGAAAGTGCAAAACCAACTGACAGATCTGATGAACTCACAACTGATGAGATTTCTACTGACAAACCAGTTGATAAGGTAGAAGAAGAGCCAAAATTAGACATTGCAAAACCAACTGAAAGTTCCGAAATGAAACCTGAAGATATCACAACTGATGAAATTTCAACAGATAAACCAGTCGAAAAAGCAGATGAAGAACCAAAATTAGAAAGTGCTAAACCAACAGAATCCCCACTTGAAATCTCACCTGAACAAGATTCAACAACAATCAAGATGAAAGATGAAGATTTGCCTGAACAACCTAAACTTGACTCATCAAGTGATATTACAACAGTACCTTCAAAAACTCCAAGTGAAGATTATGAAACAGATTCGACTACCGAAATGTCTGATGATGTGACTACAACTAGAATCACAACAGCTCCATTCAAAGGTCAGAAGAAACCAGTTACTGAAATGATTGATGGTACAATGGTTGAAATTGTTACACCATCATTAGATGTTAAGACTGAAGTTCCTAGTCAAGGTGAATATGAAATTGTTACACCATTGAGTGTTGAACATGAAACAGTGTCAAGTACGGATATGGAAGATAAAGAAGTGAGCCAAACGACAATTGCACCAGAAGAAAGCAAGAAGGATGAACCAGAATTGGCTCCAGAACAAATTGGACAAACTACATTAAGATCAGATAGCGAAGAGAAACTTGGTCAAACAACACTGAAACCTGAAAGTGAGGACAAACTTAGTCAAACTACATTGAGATCTGAAAGTGAAGAAAAACTCAGTGAAACAACATTGAAACCTGAAAGTGAAGATAAAATCAGTGAAACAACATTGAAACCTGAAAGTGAAGACAAATTCAGTCAAACAACATTGAGATCTGAAACTGATGAAATGCAAACTACAATGAGAGCTGAATCAGATTTGAAACCAACAACATTGTCACCTCATGATCTCATGGAAAAACTGACAACAATGAAATCTGATGAAGAAACAAAATCAGATCTAGATACAACAACATTCAAGTCAGCTGAAGAACAAGAAACGATGACAACATTAAAACCTATTGACACAGTGAGCGAAAAAGAAGATGAACAAATAATGACTGTCACACCATCGAAGGAAATGCCTGTTGATGCTACTGATGCACCAAAATCTGAAATTATGCCACAAACTGATGTCAGTATGACAGAAAGCTCTAAAGATGATCTTACAACAGTAAAATCAATCTCAGATGAAATTGCCACAGAGACACCCAAAGCAGATGTTGAACAACCAATGACTGAATTACCTGCTTTAGAAGAAATCGAAATTAAGACTGATTTACCGCTTAGTTCAGTGACTGAAAGACTACCAGTAGAATTGACCACAATCCTAGCACAAAGTGGACTTGATTTGACAACCATGAGAATTGAAGCCGAAGAATCAGAAAAAGATGCTCAAACAACAGTCAAATCAGATGAACTTGTAACTGACGCACCAAAACTCGATATTGAACAAGTAACAGAACAAAAAGAAATGACCACAGAAGCAACTAAATTGACGAGTGAGGATAAGGCTGAAAGTACGACATTATCATCAAAACTTGAAGAAGATGAAAAAATGACAACATTAACGTCACAAGAAGAAATGACAACTGAAAAAGATACAGTTAAATCAGAAGAACCTGAGGAAGTTCCAATTAAAATGACAGAAAAACCATTGGATAGTACAACACTTAAAGAACAGGAAGAAAGTGAACCAGAAATTAGTATGACAACTTTGGCACCCGAAAAAGAAATCGAAGAAGGTACAATGAGACCTGTTGATTCCACAACAATCAAAGTTGAAGATGAATCTAAATTGGAAATGACAGTTGCTCCAATGGACAAAGAAAAGGAAACAACAGTTGCTCCAATCGATAAAGAAAAGGAAACAACAGTTGCTTCAATGGACAAAGAAAAGGAAACAACAGTTGCTCCAATCGATAAAGATGAAAAAACTACAGCCTCGTCAATGGAAGAAGATGTTGAATCCACAAAAACCACAGTTAAACCTGAAACTGTTGATACTAAATTCGGAGAAGAAGATGAGGAACGTCAAGAACTGCCAACAGGAACAACCGCAGTCCCAGCAAGCAGTCAAGAACACGACAGTCACGAAGAAGATGTGCAACGACCAGTTGATTCATCTGAAACTCATTATCCATCATATCCCGAAGAACATACACCTTCACCACCAAAACCAACATATGGAACACCAGCAAGTCCTGGCTTCGATCCATCCCAATTTGGACAAATGCCATCAGGATATCCAAGCAGTCCCGACAACTATGACGATTATGAGGATCAGGAAACAGATCCATCATTATTTGGTCCAGGCACATGTCGGTATGGCGGCAAATTATATGTTTCAGCTCAACAAATACCTCGTGATGATCCTTGTGATTTCTGCTTCTGTTTTAGAAGTGACATCATTTGCTTGCAACAATCATGTCCACCTCCAATCAATGGATGTCATGAAGAAACAATTGATGGATTCTGTTGTCCAAGGTAAAACTTAAAGTTAACTTGTTAAAAAACATCAATTCAAATTATTTTTCATTGTAACAGATATGAATGTCCCGTATCAATGGCAACAGTTGTAAATATTACAACAAGTACAACAACAACTACCACAACTCTACCTCCCCATTTCAATCAAAAAGCCTATAAGAGTGCTACCAAAGGTGGATGTTTCGTTGATGGTCGACCATACCTTGTGGGTGAAATAATCGAAAGAAATACAGGCCCATGTATGCAATGCAAGTAAGTATTAACACATTAAATTACATATTTTTTCACACATTCATATTAATAACACAAAATAATGAATGATTTATTTTTAGATGTGGAGATAATGCACAAATGGAATGTCTTCCATTGAATTGTAGTCCCGAACCAATGTTAAGACAAATGATGGAACAACATCTTATGTCAAGTCGAAGAAGAAGGTGAAGTCGTTAAATTAGTTGATTATATACATTTTAATATATAAATATATATATATATAAATAAATAAATTAGGTGAACAAACAAAAGTCGCGATAATGTAAACATTACACGTGTTTCACGCATTTTTCTGTTTTGTTTAGGTGATGATGATAGTTACACCTCAAAAAATAAAATACATGAAGTAAGAGAAATTCCTTATTATAAAAATTGAAACAAAATTTTAAATTTTATCACGTGTAATATATTTTAGGCTTTTTAAATCAATTTTACTATTAAATGAAATTTTAGAACAAAAAAAAATTAATAAAACGAAATATGGGTGCCAAAAAAAAAGTAAAATAATAATAATTATGAATATAAAATTAAATGAGAAAAGGCAATTAGCATTTTTGTAACTTATGATGGTTGTTGTTTTACAAAATATTAGAATTTTGTAGCATTAAAAATATATCGATAAAGCAAGAAAAAACTGCCACAATAGAAATATCATAGCATAATAAAAATCAAGGAAATGCACAATTTAAAATTGATCTATCTTTAAAGAATATTATCAATTTTTATCCAAAATTTCTACTCATACCAAGATATTTCAAACAAAAAATTGTAGATTTTTTACTTAAAAAGTATCAAAACATAATAGAAGACTTAGATATGAAAGTGCGCCCTTTTTATATGAAGTTCAGGATTCAATTTCAAGAAAATCAATCAATATTAAAAAAAAATTCTCGGTCTTTCTAGTCGTTCTAATGTGTTTTAATTGATCAAATTAAAAATAAAATCAAGAGGAAAAAATTTTAAACATCACAATATTTTTTTCATGTCTCCCTCATCCCTTAATGCAGGGAGGTGTTCATTTAAATCCTATTCATAGATTTAAATGGACAAAAAAAACTTATTAGAAATTTTTGAATAAAATATTTTTCTTTTTGATTACTTGAAAATTTCTAGTAAGTTCATTTATTACATTAAATAAAAAATAATAAATACCATAAAATTCAAAAATATTTAATTTAAAATTAAAAAAAAAATCAGACAAATAAATTTTAGCTGTTAATAGCTCATATAATATTAAAATAAAAAAAAACACATAATTATAATCACGGAAATTGTTTGACACCAACTTAAACAGTTTCCTTGATTAAAATTAATTTGATTATTATTATATTTAATTTAAAAAAAATATAAAAAAAAATATTTAAAATAACAAAATAGTTAAAAATTAATAAAAAAAAAAATAAATTAAATTCATATAAATGTACATGATTGTGTGTATGCAATATTATAAAAAATTAAATAAAGTAATGCTAAAAATTATGAATTCGATGTCAAAACTCAGTCAAATTCAAGGAAATTTCAGCATAAAATTTTCACTGCTTTGAAATTTTTTTTGATTAGTTTTTGGCTGAGTATGCAAAATTTGGTCAGTTCTCACTTACATTTAAAAGAAATCTTAAGAAATTTTCAAGCAATTTTGAATTAGTGTCATTAAGCGTTAATGGAATTTCCCATACAAATGACGCTTAACCAGTGAATATCATAAAAAAAATAATTAAAATAATGAAGGGACAGTATATCACATATTTTCAATGTAATTTTTGATTTAAATATTTTTTGAAAGTAAAAATTTAGTTTTAATTTAAAATTTTATTCAATTTTTTTAATTTTATTTTAGTATGATTCGTGTAAATGTATAATGTAATGAAGTTATGTGTGATAATCTTGCCTCTATTTTAAAGTTCTTTTTTTTGTTTTGTAAATTTAAAACTTATTTTATTTGATTTTGCATTTTATTTTTTCAAAAAATAAATTTCTGTTTTCTCATATTAAATAATTATAAAAAAAAATTAAATATAATATTTATGATATAAAAATGTAATAAAAAAAAATTAATGTTAATGTTTATGTAGAGATAAAAAAAAGGTTATTTTTTTGACATTAAAATTAAAGCATTCCTACTTTTGAAAGATACAAAAAAATACATTCCATAATCAATTTTTATTATTATTATTTTTATTTACATGAAAAAAAAATCAATTCAATAAACAATAAATTAAATTTAGCATCCATTATTAAAATTTAATCATTTTAAATTAAAAAAATTTAAAGTAAAATTAAATTTAATAAAAAATCAAGTACAGATGTAATAGTATTAAAAAAAAATTGTAATCATAAGCATTATTAAAAAAAAATTAAAAATGTTATTTCTTGACTCAGTATGACTTATATTTTGCATTTCAATTGATCAAATTAATATTTTTGTTAAATTTAAAGCTTGATTATAAAATATTATTTTGAACAATGTTTTTTATTTGAAAATTCATTTTTATTTTAAATGATTGTGAATTTTTGAATTTATTTTTTTCTTTGTATACTTTTAATAATATAAAAGAAAAAAAATAAATATACTTGTACTGAATCAAGGAAACAATAATATTAATAATTATTATTAAAAAATAAATTAATTAATTAATTATATGAAGAAATTAAGAAAAACCAGCAGGATATTTATTAAGTGTCCTTTTATACATACAGAAAAATAGTAATGAAAAATGAATTTTTACCCAAAAAACATAAATAAAGAAAAAAAAAGTTAAAAAAAAATATTGTGAGTTTTATTGATGAATTTAAAAGATAAAAGTGAGAAATTTTAAGGAGGTCTCTCATTTTAGATTGATGAAAAATAACATTCAAAGAACTTTAAGACAAGTTTTTACTATTATAAGGTCGTCTGTGGTTTCAGTAAATCTATCAAAAGTCAGTGAAAAACACATCGGAAACCTTCATCGAACCTTATGAAATTTTAGATGGAAAATCACTTGCAGAAACTCGAGATTTGATGAATGAAATGCTGTTTCGGTGCAATCTTCATAGATTTTGTCTTGAAATAACGTTTCAATTTATTCTTACTCTCTTTCAACTCAAAAAATATTCAAAAGTTCGTCACTTGCATTGAAGTCTTTTGTGTTCGTTGTTTCTTTCTGGAATGGGAAAATTGACCGAAAAAAAAATAACTGAATACTTTTCTTTGAAAAATGGCAGGAAATTTAAAAATTTTTTAATTTATTTATTTATATGCTTTTGTTTTAAATTTTGACATTGACTTACACATAAAAAATTTATAATGATTTAATAATAATATTAATAATAATCATATTTTATATATAAAAACTTAAATTTTAGGCATTTTTTTCATTTTTTTTTGTTTCTATAATTCTAAAATGCAAAACATTTTCATTTTAATTATTATGAGCGAATTTTTCTTGTTGATTTGCTTTTGCTTTTTGAATATTTTTTTTTCTTTTAAATTTCTAGAGATAACAATAATTTTCTTATATAAAAATGTATCAAACATTACAAGGCGCATGTTTCCAGTCTACTTAGTTAAATTTATTTTTATCATTTTATGATTCAAAAATATAAAAATTGATTACTTTTAATACTTATTTATGTGAATGATTTAATGGTAAATTTTTTTTGAACTGTAAAATTCGTTTAACGATTATTTTTGTTGAATTTTTTTTCCTTTGATTATTATTATTTGTATTTTTATTGTTAAAATGTTAAAATTGGAAATGTATTGAATGTGTGTGTGTGTGATTGATTGTGCCATTATGAGCAAATTAAGTAAACTATGCAGCTTAAAATATAAAAAATGTAGTTTGTTTTTATCGTGGTGAAATTTTAGTACTGTTGTTACTTGAACTATCTCCACTACCTGTTGAATTGCTTGAATTCATGGAATTGGCTTTGTAGCCACATTTTTGAATGCGTTTCGAGAGTCTTGTGACCCAACGTTGTTGATCTTCATTACTTTGGGCAAGTAATAGCATTTCACGTGCTGAATTTGGATCGTGATGTAATTTACATGGAGCCATTGAAGAATTTGCTTCATTACTTTCAATGTGTTCCTTGTGGATTTTGATGCGACAACTAAAGGAAAAAAAATGCATTGAAATTAATTTATAAAAAAATAATTTAAAGTAGAAATTACCTTTTACATTCATATGCTGGTGGTGGTCTTAACATATGCCATAGAGGTTTTGAACAGATTTCACAGTTAGTTGGCATGTGATAGCTGATTTGTAAGAGTTCGTGACCTATTAAACGGAAAAAAAAATTTATGAACTTAATTTTTTTGAATAAATTTTGTATTATTTACCTTTAAAATGTAAAGTTCCTGGACGATCATCCTTATGAGAGTTACTTTCATTGATTTGTTCATCCGGTCGACGTGCCTCCCCTTCACCAGCATACAATAACTGAAATATTCTTGGAATTTCTTTGGCATCAGCACGTATCACATCACCTTGTGTCACTGATCTCACATGAAAAACTTTACTGTAAAAATAATTTGAAGTTTAAATAACAATTTTCAATATGAATGAAAAAATTTCAAATACCTTAAATCAATAATTAGAGCTGGATCACTCGTATTTTGCTTATCAGCTTCATTATTATAAAAAATAATTCGTTTTGACGAAACAACGACAAATTGCTTTTTCCATCCGTGTCTTCGGATATTCTGTTTGTTTGGAATGCTCAACCATCCTTCGAATACAAAATCAACATTATCCTCAATTATATCAGTTTCTTTTGATGAAAATATAGCAGCTTCATTTAATTTTAATTGTAAATGCTCAATTTCAGTCGCTTTACAGTCAATCTCCATTTGTAATTTCATTTTTGACTGAAAAAGGAAAATCACTCAATTGTAACAAATAACACAAAAAAATCACTCACCTGTGCTTCTTCCTGCAACATATTTTGTGCATCCTGATATTTAAGTAACAACTGATTGTATTTTTCCCTTTCCTGTGTCAATTCCAATTGCAATCTCCGACTCTCCTTTTCTTTCTTTCTCAAATCTGCCGATGTGCTGCCTTTTTGTTTCTTATTATTTGAAGCAAAATTCTCTTTGCGATTCATAATTTCAGCTAATTTGTTGACAGCTGTCTGTTTTAACAGAACTTCTGTCTTTAATTTAGCTTTCAATTTATCGTGTTCCTCCTGATCAAATTTATGTTTTTTCACTTCCTCCTGCAACTTCTTGTTTTGTGTTAAGGCATCTTCAAGTTCAGCAATGCGACTATTAAGTTTCTTATTTAGTTCTGCCTCGGCATCTTTAGCTAATGATATGGATTGTTCTTTTGAGGTGATTTCATTACGATGAGCTGTTACAAGATCTTTCAATTCCAGCTCTTTCATTGTTTTCTCCTTTTCCAAATCTGTGACTGTTTCTTCGGCAATCGATCTTGCTAAGGCTTCAGAATCAGCGCGAGCAATTGCTAATTGCAATTGGTGTAACAATGAACTTCGTTCTTCCTCCAATTCCTGGATAGTTCTTTGTTTTTCTTCCATATCTTCACGCAATTCTCCACTCTGAGTCTTGTAAAGCCTAGAAAAGTATTGTTCAGCCTCCAACTGATCTTGTAACTCTTTTAATTGGATTATATCAGCATTATGAGCATTTTTCAGCTTAGTTGTCTCTTCCTCATATTTTCGCTTAATTTCACGTAATTGAGTCACTTCCTTGACTAATTGTACTTCGCGAGATTTTAAATGCGCGACTTCAGAACTTTGCAAACTCAATTCAGATAACAGTGTACTTTTCTTTGTTTGTTCACCCTCAAGTTGACTATAAAGAGCAAGAACTTTTTCCGTTTCTTGCCTGTATTCACCTTCGAGTTTCTGTAATCGTTGTTGAATTTGACGATAATCAACGGATAACATTGAAATTTGACGTTCCTTTTCTTGAAAATTTTGGTCCGATTTTTGTCTTGCTAACTTTTCCTCGGATAATTTGTTTTGTAATTCCTTAAGTTCCATAATATCCACATCATCTTTATTGACATTTCGGGATTTATCATTTTCTTGATGGGATTTGACTTCCTGATGATAACGATTTTGAACGGCTTTTAGTTCGAGTTGAATTGTGGCATTTTCTTTCTCCAGATAAGAAATTTTCTCATTTAAGTTGCGATTTTCTTCAACTGTAACTTTTTCTCTATTCAAATTACGATCAAGATCGTTACTTAGCGCATGGACTTTGTTCTCCAACTCGCTTTGCATCTCCTGAGCTTGAGCTCTCAAATTTTTTTCTTGAGCCAGTCGTGTTTGTAACTCGGTAACTTCTTGCTGTTATGCGAAAATTTGATTTAATTTCATATGAATAAAAATATAGTAAGAAAAAAATTTACCTGTAACATATCTCGTTGTGTTTGAAGACCCGTCAAAATGGCTTGTAATTCATTAGATTTTTGCTCTAATGAAGTTGTGGTTAATTTCAATTCAACAATCTGCTTTTTATACTTTTGGCCGTTTTGAGTTTCGACTTTGTACTTTTCTTGAATATCAGACAACTGTCTTTCGAGTACATTAATTTTATCGTTGTGTTGTTGATTATTATTCATTTCCCGAGTCCTTTTGTTCTGTTCATCATCAAGTCGTTTCTTTGTCTCGCTCAGCATATTTTCAGTTTTTCGTCGAATATCTAATTCAATATCAGCTTTTCGTTGGGCTTCACGACACTGATGTTTCAAAACAGCAATTTCCTTCTCATAATCGTTGACTCGATTTTGGACCTCAGATTCACGTAAACTTATGATCTCAATTTGTTGTTTCAATTGTAATTCATGCTTTTCAAGCATTTCAACGTTGGCTCTCTCACGTTGCAACATTTTTTCAAGACGAGAGATATCGGCACTGTTTGATATGCGATGTGGATGTTTGGGTACTTTTTTACCATCGGTGTTGTCAATTTCGTTGTCAGGTAAAATGGAATTATTTCCAAGCACGGAATATTCACCCATGTATGTGAATCCAACAAAAGGTAAATGATTACCTGCAAAGGCTTTTGGCACCGGGAAATTCTCTTCTGCTACTTGAGTATTCTCAATATCCTCAAAATTTCTCGTATCATCGTCTCCAGATAATTCTGGCACCACTGGAGGCACAGATTCTCGTAGATTATCAAAAGTCCATTGATCATTAATGAAAAATGGATGGGCTCTGATTTCGTCAACATTATTTTTACCCAAACGATGATCACGATCTGTTAAAAATCCTTTGATTAACGATTTTGCATTTTGACTTATGTCAACTTCTGGAGGGAATCGTAAATTATTTTTGTGGTCCATAATTTTACCATAAGTTCCAACAAGACTGTCCGCATAAAAAGGTGTATCGCCAACAAGTATTTCATACAAGAAAATTCCAACAGACCACCAATCACATTCGCGTCCATACTCGCCTTCACCACTTTGACTTTGAAGCACTTCTGGACTTATGTAATCGGGAGTTCCAACTGCATTATTCGACCGAACAAGTCCATCTTCATTCATGCGAATACATGTGCCGAAATCAGCCAATTTTAAATGCCCATATTTATCTAAAAGCATATTATCAGGTTTAACATCACGATGTACAAATCCCATATTGTGAATTGTATCTAATGCGAGAACAACTTCCATTGTATAAAATACAGCCCATTTTTCAGGTATCTCATACATTGAGATTAGACTCACAATATCACCACCTGGCATATAATCCATCACCATATACAGATATTTTGAATCTTGAAATGCAAAATGCAGTTTAACGATCCATTCAGAATTGGCATGTGCCATTATGTATCGTTCTTCCCAAAAAAAGGCCGAATCTGGTCTCTTTATCATTTCAAATTTTGATAATTTTTTCATAGCAAACACTTGTCGCGATGATTTGTGTCGCACTAATTGAACTTCACCAAAAGCACCACGACCAATCACTTTGATCAGGTCGAAGTCATCAGGTTTCATACGCAACTCATCGATTTCACGAGCAATTGGTTGATCTGTAACAAAAAAAATTTGAACTTTTATTTTCAGTAGCCTTCAAAATTATTTTTTTAATAATGGGCGGCTTTGTCACCATCATATTTAAAAATACAATTAATTTAAAGTTCATTAATTACAATTTTACAACACATTTTAATTAAAACCAATCAAATGTATTTACTCACATCGATTAAAGTACGACTCAAAATTTTTAATCTTCTTAATTGATTCGTGGTCACAGTCAGAAACAAGGGCAATCAAGGTGTCCAATAGACATTCGATATTGCCATTTGTTGATTGGTCGCGTATCAACCCTTCTAACGCTCCCACTCTGGAAATATAATTCAATAATTATTCTAAGACTCATGCTTGATGCCATTTTTACAAACCTTTGTTGATATTCCTGGAAATCCATTGTGTGGATTGAAAAAAAAATTAAACGAAAACTAAAAGACAACCATTGAATCACTTTTGTTATTTTAATGAAATGTCAGTTTTTTTTTTAACTTTTGACAGCTGCTTTTGCAATTTTTTAAATGACAGTTTTATACATAAATGCGCTTTTGGGTACGGTCCTCAATGAGAAAATGTCTTTTAACCAAAGATCTTTTTTTTATGAGTGAGATCATCATCAGGAAAACATCGATAAAAATTTGACTTTTTTATTAAAATAATGAAAATTTCTTGAATAAATCACTGCGATTTTTACCTCAGATTAGCTTCACAAGATACTAAAATACTCTTAGGCAACAATTTCAAAGTTACTTTTCACTGTTTGCTGTTTCAATTTCAAGGCGGACTGTCAATGATCATGAAAACAAACCAGGGTTCGGAATTTCTTAAATTTAACAGTTAAATTTTTATTTTTCTTCCAACAATTTAATCAATTTCCCTAAATTATTACTCGATAATTCATAATGTGATGTCTCATTATTTTGATCTGTAATTGCCAAATTCATCAATAACTTTTTCTTTCCTTCTAGGCTGCTACTACTCATAACCATTGAAACATCCCAATCAAAGGACCTCATCGTTTTCTCATTTGGATCTGCAACTGCAGCAACTTGAGCCTCCAAGATTTTACTTCGATTAGATTTAATTGCACTACAAATTGTCTTTTGGGATTCAATTGTAAGTTGGGAAAATTCATTCATTAACTGCTCTTCATTGATGTAATTTAGACAAAAATTCTTGTAAGTTGAAGTTAATTTTTGAACAACACTCTCAATTGTAGATGGTTCGAATATTTTATTTAATTTACTTGATTTGTTTAATTTCAGTTCTTTATTTCCAGATTTACCATCAAAAAGTGGATTGAGAAGTTGATCTATGGTGATATTCAGGATCTGTAAAAATTAAATTTATCTAAAACTATGCAAATATATTGAAAAATATTTTAATGGTACCTCGTTTAAAAGTCCGGTACTCTCTAATTCAATCAAAATATCTTGCATTTTATTTTTTTTTTACTTTTTCGTCAATTAATATATTTAAATAATTTTTTTAAGGAATGATTCTTTGAGTATCAAAATAATAACAACAATGAATGAAATGTGAAACGTCAAGACAAAAGATTATTTTACAGTCAGGTCTCGATATATTGCTTTTATAGTAATAAAACGGTTAATATTAGAAATACTCATCAAGTCTAGAGATGGATGGTCTTGTTTTTAGGCTCATGTCTGTCAAAAGATGGTGCTTCTATTAATTATCTTGTCCACCGATCAAAATGTCACAGTAACGGTAGCTCAATGAACTTGGTTAAATATCATTTTCATATCAAAGCATCGAATAAAACACATTTTTATTTTTTTCAATTTTTTTTTTTCTTTAATCTTGACTTTATTTTCTCCTCATAATTATCATATTTTCATGTCATTATTCTTATAGAACCAAGTAATAATTTTTTTATTGAATTCTTCAGTCAAACGTGGCATTAAATTCAATTCATCCTGAATCCGTATTATGTGTATTTATATTTTCCTTATCATTATTATTTTATATAAACAAGAAAATCAATTTTACAGAATCAATTATAACTTCTTAACTCTAGTCTGTTTTTAAATGGATAAAATTAGTGCAGGTTAAAAAACAATTACAATTGAACTTTCTAAAACTTATCTGATTTTTTGTTCACACCCAATAAAACAATTACTAATCTATTTGTTTTTTTTATCATTTAATTAATTTTTTTTCTTTATTCTTAAATTTCCATCTAGGAAAATCATTTTTTGTTTGTTGTTAATTTTATTTTAAATTTAATTTTAATTTATAAAAGTAAAAAGAAAAGAAAATTTAAAAAAAAATGTTATTTTTATCTTTTACTAGAAGCCTTATCATAGTTGCATTTTATTTTATTTTAATGTTTTTTTTCTATAATTTTAATGAAATAACTTTTAACTCAATGAAAAAGTTCTATAAAGTTTTATAAAATTTTTTTACAGAACCTAACAATTAAACGTGGATTGACTTTAATTTTAATCAAATTGAGCGCAAAATTTTACTAAAGAAGACTCATAATAATATAATTATTGTTCATTTTAATGTTAATTCTAGTAATTGGTGGACAAATACATGAAAAAAAAACCTAAAATTTACATTTAAACTAAGATTTTTATCTTATCGAAAAACGAAAAAAAATTTGTTATCAGTTTCACAATTTTTATATTTATTTAGTATAAATAAGTGGCTCAGACTGGAAAATTGTCTGTATATTTTTTTTTTGTTGTTTTAAATAGTAATAGTTAAAGAATTCTATTCATTCATATTAAAAAAGAGAAATGCTGTTCCGATTCAAATTGTGTATTTAAAGTCTAATGTTTGTGGGTTTTGTGAATTTATAGTTCGTCGTGTTCACTTTCAGCTGGTTCAGCGTCACCATCTCCATCTTCTTCATCATCCTTATCTTCATTGTCTTCGTCTTTCTTTTCTTCGGCTTCAGCTGCCTTGCGTTCTGCCTCATCTAATGCATCTTTCACCTTCTTTTCACCATCTTGAGTTGCCTTGTAACCCTCAGCAGCCTTGGCAGCATATTCAGGATCATCAGTAAACAAGAAATTGTCAAAGATTGTACCTGATTTGACTTGCCACAAATCCAAACCGACACCGCAAACTTCTTCACGCAAATACAATTCTTTGTCTTCTTGATATTCGGGATTGTCAATTTCAGGGTGCTTCCATACACCTTTGTAATTTGGATTATCAATTTGTTTTGGTTTCCATTCACCCTTGTATTCGGGATTATCGACCATTGGTGGTTCCCATTCGCCATCCATTTCATCGTCCCAATCTTCTGGTTTGACAGCATCTGGGTCTGGAATATGTTCTGGTTTGTCCCAATCTTCTGGTTTTGTATCATCGGGATCTGGAATTGTTGCACGTTCATCCCAGTCTTCGGGTTTTGAGGCAGATGGATCCTTAATTTTCTTTGGTGGCAACATATCCCAATCTTCTTCTAAGCTACCAGATTCAACTTTACTGTTATCAATGAGAACTTCATAGGTGTTATCTGGACGCACAATCAATGTGTAGAAATGTGTGAATACGTCATCCTTACATCTAATTTCCTTATTAATAAGATGATTTTTGCCTTTGTAACTGAAGATAACATGTACCTGAAATTTAAAAAAATTCAAATTAAAATTCATTCAAAAATAAAAAAAAAAATTAAAATAAACATGTGAGGCCTAAAAATAATTCTGTAATGCAAAACATTTTTTTTTTTTTGATTACATTTCAATATTACAAAGTAAATATTGATTGCTGTTTTTTTTAACAACTGTGTCAATTTTAATTGAAAATAATTTTTTTTTAAATGCATAAACAAACAGAAAAAAATTCATCACTGTTGATAACAAAACTTTAATACTGACATCGCGCAAAATTGTTAAAGAATTTCAGTTCAAAAGATAATATTCATATATTTTTAGTTCAAATTAACTGACGATGGGTAAATTTTCGAAATGACGCCTGAAATAAATAAAACCTTCATTGATTTCGTTTAACTTCAATAGAAGGAAAGAGAGGTAGGGGCTAAGCCCCTTAGTATAAATTCTGACAACAGATGAAAATTGAACTTATGCCCTCTTAAAATAAATTTTTTGATTCCGTTCTTAAATAAAAAAGTTCGAATACGATTTTTGATCAATTGCACATGACTAAAAAATCAATCTTCGGATGACATTTCAAAATTTTACCCAATTATCTTGAAAGACATCAACAAATGTTCACTTTCAAAAAAAGTTATAATTCTGATTAGAAAACCAGTTGTCTTAAAATAAACACATAACTTATTTTCTTTCTTCCTCTTCTATCATTCTCATAGATATTTGCTCATTTTAAATCATAATGACAAAAAAAAATCCAATAATACACTCAAATTTCAAAACTAAAACATTTAATGACAAAAACATAATTAATTTACATTACAAAACATATTTGCTATGTAACGACATCTAAATGATTGAATTTGTGTGTAAGATGTTTGAATATGTAAGAATGATAAAAAAAAAAAGAGAGAAAAAGAGACATCAACATGTGCTTTTTGATGCATTATTAATGAGACTTACTCCATTATTATGAATAGGAAATCATAAAAAAAAAAATTGAAAGTGAAATAAATTTCCAATCGATTACAGTAGAAAGGGAATTGAATGAACATGATCATTAGTGCGCGTTGAATGGGCATTGCATGTCTGTTAGACATAGAATTTTAATTTATGTTTTATAATCATAATAATGATGTATGCATTTCAATACAAAATCAAAATAAAGTTATTCTATAATTGACTATTAATATGTGTTAAGGTCGTTAATTGAGAGTCGACTTTAATTTTTATAGGGCGGTCCAATACTAGGACTTATGTCAAATTTGATCCAAGGTACCTCAGAAATTCTTTGATTTTTAAATTTATCCCCTTAATTGAAGTGACGAAACCAGAAAAATTTCACCATATAGCTCTATAGACCATACATACACACGTTCAACTCCTTAAAGGCCAAAAAAATTGATATCATCAAGTTTTTATCCATAGTGGTTTTAACTGGCCTTATCCCAATCTGATATATTTACAAATCCAAAAATTTCATTCATGCTACCGGCAAATAAAGAACACGTCATCCCAAAGTTATCGTGAGTTGTAATTTACTATTGTGACAACTCCATTAAATAATAATTAGATTTCGTTACACTTTGATTACCTCCTGTCGAATTCTAATAACCATTATAAAAACTGATAATACGTGTTTGATAAGAATAATTTTTTTTTGTGTTTTGAAATTTTAAATATTCATACGTGTACTTTTTCTGTTTGTTTATGTATGAATTTTAAAATAGATTAGTGATAAGAAAATTTCATGCAATTTTTTCCATGGAACTTACCTTCTTTGTACCTGGACCACAGATATCAGGTCCAAACATGACCAAATATGGAGTATCACCGTGCATGTCTTTGGAGTCTAGACTACAATCGAAAACTTTAAGATAGCCGCCACCACAATCGATGTTTTGTTCATGTTTAACACTGAACTGAATGACTAAGGGCTTGTCTCGGTTGCTGAACGGATCGAATTTTGTTGATAGTGCATAAAATCTGGCATCTTGTGATGTTTGTAGACCTATTAAGAATGTAAAATAATGACATTTGAGTATATTTTACGAATAAAATGATAATTAAAGTTAATTTTGACATGATTTCTGATCCATCTTTAATTAATCTTGAATGAAATTCATCAAATAAGGTTTTTCTTCATAAAAATTCCTTAAAAATGTGTTAACAGGCCATCTCGAGATATTTACTATCAATTATTTACGTAAAGAGTCACTGAGTTTATTGAACTTCTGGCACTTGTCCATGTTGATGGATAAAAGAGTCTATTTTTGATCCGTATAAATAAAAAATCAAAACAATGAGTGCACGTGATAAATCATCAAATAACGGTCATTAAATAAATTCATTGAAATTACAAGTATTTTGTGTGAAAATAAAACACAAAACAAACCGGGGACCCTGCACATTTTTATAAGAAAAAATAAAGTTTAAATGCCCGTATACAAATATTTTCATGTGTATCTATAGACTTAACGTATAAAATGCGATTAAGAAGTGACACGTAAGTTGAATGAAAAAAAGGGAGATGGCCGACACTACAAACTACACACAACTGACAACACATCACTTACCTTTATCTTCTTCCTCGTCATTGAAGAATTTACCAGCCGTCCGTTCAAATTTACCAAATTCTTTTCCTGGATGTTCACTGTAAACCCATTTATTTTGCCAGGAATCTGTTTAAATATACACAAAAAAATACAAATTTAATAAAAACCGGCATAGAACATTCTCCACCCAATGATGTGTCTCTACATAGACACACACACACACCATTTTGTAATATTAATATAATTTCAATCAATAAAAATTTAACTTACCATCACTGAATTTCTCTTCGAAAAATACTTCACAATTTATTGCACAGACTAGTGCTGAGATCAGCAATAGAAATTCACTTGATCGCATTTTATTTTTTTTTTCTATTTATCTAATAGTTTAAATTTATTTCTTATAATTTATTTCAAAAAAAATACAAATGTTAAGCAGTATCCGTTCAGCCGAATCGAGTTCTTGCACTAAAATGGTACCGAATGTTGGCAAGTTGTGTATTGTCAATGTATTAAAACCACGTCAGATGTTGCCGGGCAAATGTAAACTAGGATTTTGAAATGTCAGAATTAATAAAATTACAGCAGGGGATCATTTTTTTGTTTACTGAGAATCTTATTGGAAAAGGTACGTTTATTTTTTTTATGTTTTGAGTCAAAAATTGTCGGTTTATAATTATGGTTTTTTTTCTTTTATTTCAGATAAGTTTTTTTGTTGTTCCCATGAATGAAGGCTTCATTTAAATGTCATGGAAACACTTTTTATAGCTGAATGCACGAGAAGTCACGCCTATAATGAAAGATCTACAGAGAAGGGGAGAGTTCACAAGGCTCTACCGCGGGCCCAAAGAGTCCTATTGTGTTCATACTTTTCCCACCAAGACCTTAGCTATTGTACTGTGATCTGAGATCAGTCGAAAGGATCAGGATCAAGATTTGAAAACGAAAACGCGTTTTTTGCCTTTAAATTTTCAATTTTATTAATCGATTTAAACGCAAACGAATTGTATTTGTGTATGAATCGTACATTGTCTTCAAGAATTTTCAAAATTGTCTTTAATATAATTAATTTTCTAGAGATTATTAAAAATTGTGTGGCCTAAAATGACATGAGATTGTTTTATTTTGCTTATTTCGACTGAATTACATCTTGTGTTATGAGTGTTTTTTTAAATTATATATTTCTAATGAACGATTTGTACTTTTTCTTCGTGTTTAAATTTTTTAATTAAATTTTATTTATGATTAAATTTTTTTTTTCAAACATGACTTTCGAAACATATCATTTTTTTTGACTACTTTAGACACACTTATACAATACATTCTTTTTTTTAATTTTATTTAATAATGTATAATATTATTAATTAAACGTTATTATTATAAAATATGGAATAAATCCCAGAGATAAATCATGTCAAAGTTTTGGATAAATACTTTTTTATTTTTCTTTGAGTGCTTTAGTTATCGGAAGAGTTTGCATTATCGGAGGCTTCCTCGTCTTCAGTGGAATCTTTTTTGGCTGCTGATTTCTTGGGACGACCACGACCTGATCCTTTTCCAGTTTTTTCAGAGCCAACTTGTTTGGAGGGAGTCTTTCCACGCTTCTTCTTAGTTGAGCCCTTTGGACGACCACGACCTTTTTTCGATGAAGGTTCATCCGAACTCTTGGTCTCGGCTGGGCGTTTTTTGGCTGCAGCAGCACCTGGAGCTCCTGAACTCTTTATAAAAAAATAAAAAAAAAAAATGATTAATTTTATTATTTATTTAATTTAAAAATATGCAGACTTACTGCTGGGCGACCCCTTTTCTTGGCTACAGGTTGTTCTTCCTTGTCACTATCCGACATTTTTGTTCTGAATTTTAATTCAATGAAAAAAAAATCAATATTTTTCTATGAGTTTTTTTTATAATGAAAGTGAAGCAAATCTTTTAATAAAAATTATTAATTATTTTTTTCTGTTAAAATGAAACCGATAAAAAAATCACAGCATAATAAACAATCTTCTTTTTCCCAAAAGCTGCATCTATAGAATTAAAATACGCGCTCATATATTTGCTACGATATCGTTTATTATTATAAAATGATGCTATATCACATCCATACAAGAAACGATATTATGTTATACATGAAGAAGAAAAAAAAATCAATTTTTATTTCCTAATTTATATTAATTTTTTTTTCTTGAACACAAGCGTCACTTTTTGATTTTGGAAAAAATTTCTATTTAAACAAAATAAATTTATGCTTACATTGATTAAACTTTTTCAGTGGTTTTAAAATATTTTTATTGAATATTTAATTTTTATTTGTTGGAATAAAAACTTCTTTTTATTTCTAAATAAATATGAATTTTGATAGGGAATATAGAGAAGCGTTAACAACACACCTATGAAGAATTCACTATGTATAAATAAAAAGAGACCGTTGGCCCAAAATGTGCAAGAGAAAATTTATGTATGAGCGCGGGCTTTCTACACATCCTCACACAAATTTCACATACTCTCAAAATGTGTGTGTGTGTCTTATTCATAATAAAATACAAAGCGAGAGTGTGTGTAGATGTGATAAAATAAACATGTGCTTATTCAGAAAGATATGTAAAGTGTAATTGGGAAGGATATGAATCGAAGTGCATTTTAAAGGAAAAAATTTATGTTATACAGATTTTTATCAAATTGAAGTTTAAGTCTCTAATTGCTAATAAAGGCGATTAAAAGTAAAATATTTTTATTTCAGGATAATCCACCAGAAATAAATTGAAACATATTTTTCTTTTAATGATTCATCGTATGGAACAGACACCTTCATGAAAGCTTAAATTAAAAATTATTCGCAGAAAATGTTTTAACAAGGCAAAATAAAGTCAAAAATCCCTTGTAAATGTGAGTTTATTTGTTCAAATCTAGACGCTCTTGTGTACACAATCAACAATATCTCCATAATTCACATAGTAATAAAATAGGGGAAAACCACCCTTTTTTAAATCATGATCCTGTACTTTTCTGCATACACAAACACACACACACACACACATGAAAAGGTATGAACACAAAGTACCTGAAAAATTTACTTCTTAGCCCAATTGTAATTGAAATGATAAATTATCATAGAGCAAGGTACCCTGTTCTATTGTGGTAGACATGGTAACATAACACTTATATACACTCGAACTACGAAGGATAAAGAGAATTCGGTAATAAAATGAGACCGGTAATGCACATGCGTCATGAGATACATGTGTGTGTGTATGTTTTTTTTTTATTACTTCTTAAACAATACAATTTTCACACATTATTCTCTCATTTTTTTGAATTCAAACACATTAACGTACATTTTATCAGTGAAACATTCTCACTCTCTCTCTCTTATCCAGTAATTCGTATATTTTTTTATACACACATCGAATTTTGATTCAATTACGTTTGTATGAGTCTGAAAAGTAATTTATTTTATTAATTTATAAGCCAGTGGCGTAGACAAGTCAATTTTGCCATATGGATGTTAAATTTTAATGGAAGACAACATTTTCATTCTACACTCATCATTAAATTATGATAATTTACATCTTTAAATATTTATTATTCATAAAAACAAAAAGAGAGAAAAAACTAAACACAACTTTTTGTACGGTTTTTCTTTTTTGTTTTACAAATCAGGCTTGTTATGGGAAAATACGTTTAATATTATGATGATTAAATTTTCGTGAATTAATCAAAAGGTAGCATATGAAGTTCTAAATGAAAGATAAACAATGTTAAACCTTTGCTGTTTGAATGTTTTTTTTTTTAATAATCGTATCATTTTCTCATTTATTCAAAATTAAATTTTTAATATTGATTTTAATGTTGAAATCATCATCACGGTTTAATTCTTATTATTCTGGTGAATTGGCAAAAAACTGATTGATTTCATTTAAATGAAAAAAAATCAAGAAAATTAAATCCTTTTAATTAAAGTTAATTTGGGAGCAATAAATATAATATTAATTGCTTCATTAATATTGAATAAAATGATTTTATTTACGACTACTTGAAAAACACTTGATTTGCGTGCTATAATACGTCAAGATGTAATTATAAAATGCAGAAGTCCTTTAATTTTTAATGAAGGATTAGATTAATATATAAAAAAAAATCATTGAATTAAGACAAATTTAATTACTTTTATTTATGAGATCTGGAATAAGGGTAGTACAACTTGAAAAGAAGTTTCAATTCGTTTTGTGATGAATTTGAAGTTATGATTTAAAGTGTGTGTTCACAGCAAATGCAGGTTATGGCTAGGGGTTGGTTGAAATTTATTTTGTGGCGCTGGCATTCCGTTTAATTTTCCTGACATTCTAACGCACTATGGGGCTATTTGATTCGTGTTTGAGCCTAGGCTCTAAATGTACGTCTTACTAATACTTTTTAAGAGATATCAGGACCAGGTGAATTAGATTTTTTAAAGGCAAACAAATCCAAAGACATTCTTTGAACTGGAACTTTATTTGGTTTATGATTTCTTGAAGAGTATTGTTAAAGAGGAATATAATTTAGGGTAAGTCGAAAGACCTCTACAAAGAGCCCAATGTAGCAGTGGCTTATGTGGGTATACCATTCTCTAATTATCCTCACATTTTCTCTCTCATTTCTTGAAAAAAAATAATTAACAATTAAATTTCATTAAATGAATTTCCTTACCTTAAATTTTAAATTATATTAAATTGAAGCCATAATTTGAATTAAAAATGCAATTGTTTGTTTTGTTGTGGGTTTGTAGAAACAGAAAAATATACTGTTTTATTCTGATCTATTTGATTGTGTGATTGTTTTGAAGTTGTACTACTATTTTAGACCGAAAATATTGGGTAAAATCATAACAAAGACTTCTATTGAATCAATCGACATTCTATTGTGAACTCATTGATATTATAAATTCAGAATAGTGCTTCAAAATTAAACAGAAAATCTTTTCATGAATTTTTTTTTTGGAACTATTTGAAATTGAGTTTGAGAAATATTGAAGTTTTTTTTTCTTTGAGACTTTGAGTGAAAAATTTCCTTGAAGTGAAATGGACTTAAATTTTGGTTCTGATTTTTTTTTGTTTCTATAGCTATTGTGCATTATTGTTTTAGTTTTTTTTATCATTTTTTTATAAAAATTTTTTGTTTTGTTTCTTTTTTTCATAATTCAACAGTTGCAGATAAAAATCTGATCTTTTCACATTATTTTGTTTAACAATATTTGATGTTATAAATATAATTTTATTTTTTTTTGTTTCGTTTTAACATACCCTTGCGTTTTTTTTTTTCTTTTTAGGGTTGTTTTGATATCTTTAAGTTGTTCCGCGGTTTGTTTTTTTTTTGTATTTTAATTTTATAAATAATAACGAGATCTCCATGGAGAATTATATAATAATTTTTTTTTAAATAATAAATATTTTGTTTTAAATGTTGTAATTCTAAGCGAATTTCCTACTCCAAATAATTCATTTGATTAATTCAATTTTCTGGTTTAAATTAATCAAATGAATGCATTTCAAAGTGAATATGAAAGCATTTGCTTTTGTTTAAGTTTTTTTTTAATTTTTTTTTAGTATTTGTGTAATGAATCGTATTAATTTTTAAAATTTCCTTACAATCTAATGGTTAATATAATATTTTTTCTTTGACTTTGATTAATAATATTTTATTTTTTCTTTGACATTGAATTGTCGCATTGTTAAGTGTAATATATTATGTTTGATTAAATATAAATTTTTTTTAAGCATAATTTCCAGACTCAAGACTTTGGTTGACAAAAACAGTTTGTTTCAAATTTTTTTTAGATGGTTTTAAAATCTTATCATATTTGACGAATAATGGCTGTCTTTTTAAGATGTTCAGAAGTTGTTTGGTTCAATGCAAAGTGCAGCATTATCATCAGATATGATGAGAAAAAAGTTAAGTTTACTTTATGACCAAAGTCTCAAGTCTGAATAAATTTTTTTTTTAAACTACAAACTACATTTGATTAAGTTATATATTTTTTTTAAGTAATATTGGTTGTTTTGCGATGTTATAATTGTTGATTTACTGGTTGTTTTACTTTGCTTCACAATAACATACATGTAATACTAATAAATACTAATTGATTAATACATATTTGCTTTAAATTCTAGAAAACTTAAATAATAAAAACAGGACAGAAGATGTTATTTTGTCCTGTAGTGGTTTGCTCACTTAATTCTAAATAAACTGATCCTTTTATTTTATGTTCTACATTGTCTTCTTAATATTATATGAAAAGATAAAAGCCTTAATGTATATAATGTTGCTGTAACATTTAATTTTTAAATCTACGTTTTTTTTCTACTAAAGTTAAATTTTCATTTCCTTATAATCTAAATTTTTTGGTTAAGTTATATTTTGTTTTTTGATTAAATATATATGATTATAATATAATTTTATATTGAGTGCTACAAATCAATAGGACAAAGAAAATTTTTCAGATCATTCAATTTCCAAGCCAATTTTGTCTCATCCCTTATAGGAAACCACAATTGGTGATCCAAGGAAGGACTAATCTTGCCTTAAAAACACTTATCCGAAAAAATTCCTCATTCAAATTCATTTCCATATCACATTTGTAGCACATTGAATAAGATGATTCTGAAATCATTTTACAGTTTTCTTTTTTTTTCACAATTTTACTGCAAATCTCAATGACAGATTCCAATTTAACTTAAAGAAAGATGTGGAAGAGTTAACAGCAGATATCCACAAATTTCAATTAAATTAAAATACTGTCATATGGCGAGACTGTGTAAAAAAGTGGAAAAATGTAAATTGGCATCAGGTGTTTCTACTTCATTGTTTTGTTTGTTAATTATTATTTATGTGAATCGTGAAATTAATTTCACTTTTTTAAAATGGATTAAATTTTATATAATTTTGGTTAGTAATATTTTTTGTATTATATTTGAATATTTGAGTATTATAATTATAATTTTTTTTTAATTAAAACACAAATATGATTAATTTTTTAATCATTTTACATTCATTTCTAAGTGTACTACTGATGTTTGATGTTAATTTAATTTTTTTTGTTTAATTTCCTTAAAATTAAGTTTCTTAATTCTAAATTGATTATTAATATTTTTTTTTTAATAATTGTTTAAATGATAAATTTAAATTAAAATTATAATTTTCTTAAAATTAATTTCAATCAAATGTTAGCTGCTTTTCATTGATGTACGCCAAAAACAGTTTTCATTTTATTTTTTTCACCTTAATATTTTTTTGTTCAAAGTTCTCTGTTGACTATCACAACTCATCTTCAATTGTAATTTTAAGATGAGTAGAAGTTCCAGATGAAAACAGGTGAAATTTTATTTTTTAACCATAATTTCTTTACACAAGAGATGTCACAATATTTTTTGATGGACCTTTATCTTGAAATCTTTTTTTTGCTCATAGAATTCATTTGAAGTCTATCATATGAATTGATGATTCAAGGTCACATCATCCGTTAATTTGTGCTGTTACTTTTTCATTGAGTCAAGGTGATTCCATACAGAGGACCACTTTTATTTAAACAGGATGGTTTTTCATGTTATTTTTGCATGAAAACCATGCGTTGTGTTTGGTTGACCAATGAGACTTACAAAATAACGTACATGGAAACGGATTTAATATGTTTTTAGCTAACATTTTAACTGATTTTTTTAATATCTGAAAGTAAAGGAAAATAAATTTTTTAAATCAAATTTTTTTCTGATTTAGATAAGGAAGAACAAGGTGAAAAGAGTTTTGTCAGGTCAGGAAGTAGTCAGTGGTCTAAATTCAAGTCTCTACGGTTAGCATACCAATTCAGCTCCATTGATTGAAACATGAGTTAAATTAATTCGATAATCAATTGAACACTCAATGGAAAATGAACAGTAAATTTATATAAATAAAGAATTTTCCAGCATAAACCTAATTAATAAGAATACAAAACAGACAGACAAATAATGTTTTTATTAGCTTTTGAGTTGTGTTTTATGATTCAAAATGAAGAAAACTCACATTAATACAATGTAAGTTGAAAACGGCCCGCAGTACAGATTTACTTGGTCCGCAGACAGAGATCTTTGATAGAGGCTTACTAAATGTTTGATGAATCCAATTTTTGACGCATTTTCTGTTAACTTGGATAAAAAATTCGAATATTATGGACACTCTCTTAGTCTATGCATATAGTGCGGGGTGGTTTGCCGGGTGTTTTCAACTTACAGTGCACGCATTAAATAAAATATAAACTGACATGTGTAAAGGAGTCATAAAAGGCTTCCACTAATAAAATTTTTGCTGATGTAAGTTTTAACGTTTATTTTTTTTTCATTTCAGCCCCGTTATAGGGAATTCCAATAAATTTTTATTATACATACTAATATCAAACTACAAATAAAATGTTTATTTATTTAAAGACTTCATAATTTTTTTTTCTTTTTCTTTAAATACAAAACCAATATAAACATAATAAAATAATGAATGTAACTCGATAATAAAAATACAAGAATAAAAATGAATTTATGACAATTAAGGAAGACATTTTATCCATCAATATGAAGTTACAATAAAATTATACGACAACAAATCAATGACCTCAAAATCGATTCTTAACATGCCGTGAAAATCAGATAGAAGTTTAATTTTGTTTTTTGCACAACTACAATGTAAGAGCCCATGTAACAACAAGTTACATGATAAAATAAAATAATTTTCCTTTTCATTCAATATCAAACATTTTATCCTTCACTTTTTACAATGACTACATGGGAAATGAAGTGAACATGGCAAATATGTATTCAGGAAATAGTAAAATTACTAGTATTTAATGAAATTTCTACGCAAATAAAATTTGTTTGGTTTCTTCTTCAAAAAAATTATCTATTGACATGCAATGAGTTTTGTTTTACTATAATGGAAAAAATATTGGAAAAATCTGAGTAAAAAATTATATCGGTTTTCCATTTTAAATGTGATTCTTTCATCGCTGTTGTAATAAAATTGTTTTATAGATAATTTTGAATATGTATGGATTGTAAAGCTATTTTTAAAGAATCCATGCATTGTTTATTGGAATTTTTTTGTTAATTTAATAGAGTGAGTTGGAATATTTATTGAGTAGAATTTTGTTTATTTTAAAATTTGAATGAATAATTTTTAAAAGATTAACAGAAAAATATTTCTATGGCTTTTGACTTAAAAGGTGACCTATGTGAAATTTTTCTAATATTTTAAACGTTGTTAAAAATTTTAAAATTCTCTAAGAACCCGAAGATTAAAGTTTTTTTAAAGAAATTACTCCGTGATGTTTTCATTAGTTGATTTAAACACTTTTTCATGATAATACAATTGAAATAATTTTCTTGCACTAGTGATTTTCATCACTAAAATCAACAAATCAATTATCAGAAATGTTATTTTAGTATATTCAAATATTTAAGTTTATTTATGTTATTTGCCAGATTTTCGATACGAAATGAAATAATTTTAACTCGGATTAAATATAATTATAATGCAATGAAAATTTTCCATTAAAATTAATACTTTTAAACTCTTATATTAGCACTCACATTCCTCACACGAGAATCGTATTTAATTGTATCCTTTCTACAGGAAATAAAACAATTAAGAAAATTTTGAAAACCAGCCTTGTTTTGAGATTTGTTTAACAACTTAAATTATATTTGCTTGCAGATTATACACACATGAAAACATTCAACATACACACACATCATTAAAAAATGTCCTTTGGCAAGAATTCAACCATATTTTTTTCATATTATTATTTTTTACAATTATAATAAAATTTTTTGTAGAAAAAGTAAATAAGTTTTGTGTGTGTATCAAATTAACGCAAAAGAAAATGAAAAAAAAACACAAAGTTTTAATAAAATTTACCACAATTATGTTACATTTCACATGAGAGAAAGCTTAAAATAATATTTTTGAATTTTTTTCACATAATTATTGTTTAATAAAATTCCAGTATGTGCTTGTCGTCATATTGTCGAATATTTCTCTATTAAATGTCAATGATAATCAAAATAAAGTGAGAAAGACGCGACATTTCCAATAAAAAATAACGGTAATCTGAGCTTAGACTAAAAGCTAAAAGGCAATTTATCGTCGTCAGTCTGATCATTTTTGACTATTTTCAATATTTTCTCTATAATGCCACTTACTCTTTCTACCACATAAACCGAATGATTAACATCATCACATAAGCTTTTTCCATTTATGTCAATGATTACGATTAAATTGATTTTGTGTTTGAATCACGTTACATATCAAAGGGATAATGTGAATTAATAATAAACGTAAAATGAACAAATTTTATCATGGTAATTTTGGTATTAAATTTTAAGTAAATGCAATTTCGTATAATATTTAATAGCATTTTTAATTAAGTTTTCATGAAATTTAATATAAAAAAATCTCACATTCATTTTAAATTCAAAAACAACAAAGTCAAAAAAGAAAATTGGATACAACAAAAATTTTACTTGTAGAACATGTGAGTAAATCCAAATCAATTTAAAACAGGATTTGAAAACCGGAAATAAAAGGAAACATAAAACTATCAAAAAAGAAAAGTTTTATTTTCTTCAAATTTGTTGCATGGCAACAATATAACATGTCACAATCCATTTCGATGTCAGCCAAGAAGGAAAATTAAATGACATGATATGACGATGCCAAAGATAATAATGAAGTTTTTTTCAAGAAAGTTTTATATTGAATTGAAAGGATGAGAAAATTTGATTGAAAATAAAAGTTTATTGGGTTCATTCACGAAGAAAATAAAAAAAAAAATAAATGAAATCAGAGTACTTGGACTGTTTTTATGGTCATTATGAGAGATTGTGTCCTTGAACCAAGATCGTCGGTTAAATAAGTAATTATTTTAAATTGAAAAAAGAAAATTTAATGTACTATAAAACACCTCCGGATTAATTTTTTTTTTCCAAATTGGAAAATAATAAAAAAAATACTATCATAACACAAAAGAGAAACCTCCATAATCTACTTGTTAACATCCACCACCACGACAATATTCATTACAGCCAAAGTGCACCTTCAGAATTACGAAGAAAGAACAAAAAATTACATTTTCAATATGAAACTTAATATTGAATAGAAAAAAAATCCCTCCTTTATTTATAATACACAATACATTAAATTTTCTCGAAATTATACCTACAGCAGATGACTAACCAAAGGGATTCTCTATTTTTCCATTTTCCATGTAACACAGCATTCACACAAATACACATGTATAAACAAAAACTTGGATGCTTCTTAAAACAAGTTAAATAAATGTATATGTATACAAATATAAAACACAATAAATAAATTGTAACAAAATGATTTCAACCATAACTAAATAAAGGAAGATTTGATTTTGCGCATGTATTTTTATATGAGATGTATGTTAGACGGTGTGTAGACATATGTTGCCGTTATTATATAAAATAAAAATAGGTAATTTAAGATAAAATATAAAAAAAAATCATATTTTCAGGGAATTTCCTGTTGTTTCATTAAGTCTACAAAAAAAAAATTGTATTACAACAATAATTCCATTTTTATTTTCCAGACAGGTTTCATTCTATTATTGTCGGAACAATATTTCATTTTTATATAAATTGCATTGTTTAAATGTAATTTTTATGAAAAGTTAAGTGGTTTTTAGTAATTTTCATGAATTTAAATGCTTTAATGCACAATGAATTATTAAAGTGTAGGAAAATTGGTTAATATTTAAAGAGATGCCCCTTTTCATGTATGAGTTCTTAAGAAAATATCAAATTCATACATATAAATAATGACATTAATGCTATTAAATTTCATAAATGTGAAATGTGTCACTATGAATAATTAATTTAACGAAAAATCGATACAAATGTGTTAATAATGTTTTGTATTCTATTATAACACCTTGATTATCTCATTATCATACAATTATCTGTATAGATGTTAAAAGGTTATGGATTTTATGATTCAAAACATATTTAAATGTAAATCTGAAGTTGAATTGAAGATATAATTAGAGCTAACAGTATTGTGATTTCAGTGAATTAAGTTAAAAGTCACCGTTAACAAGTCTCAAACTTGAAATGAAAATAAAAAAAGGATATCCAAAGCATCAAATAATGAAAGAATATGGCTTCAGTTCGCAATGAGTTCATTTTCAAGCAATGTCTAACATCAATCGATGTTTTTTCATAAAAATCCATTTATTTCCAAATACATAATCTTCGTTTCAATAAGCCATTAAACATTAAAAAACATATCAAAATATCGATAATCCTCAGTTGTATTTCAATTTTTTATTCATTCATTCAATCATGTATGTAATTTGATCCATGTAATTCCCATGTGTACGTGTATTTCTATGCATAGATTTGATAAAATAACCTGAGGCCAAAAATATGTGAATTAAATCGAAATTCAATAATATAAAAAAATGTATCTCGATGAACTTCGTTGCATGAATCATCATGAAATAAATATGAATATAAATTGAAGAATATTTTTTTGCAATTTTATGAAATAAGGATATTTTTTATATTTTTTTTATTAACACATTTAATTTCACTCATAAATTATACATAAAGTTAATATTCAATTTTATACTACACCATAGAGATAACGGTCATAATAATAAAATTTAATTACTTTGATGAATATTCATCATTTTTGATCCAATATTATTATTTTAATTATCATATACAGACACATTCTCATGTTATTATATATTTTATAAGTTAAAAGCGACTACAATTCAATTAAAATTAATTTTTTTATTGGATATAAAATATTTTTTTTGCGATTTTTTGACAAAATTTACAATTATAAAGCTTGAGTCGTACTGGAGTTCATAATAAAGTACCGTACTTTAAAAAATGAATTAAACGTTAACTATTTTCTTATGTCTTTGGGACTAGAATTAAAAAAAATCCACAATTATTCAACAGTATTTGGATTTTTGGCATGAATCTGAAAATATCATTTTACAGTTTGTGGTATTCAATCGACACCTAGGTCAATAGATCACTTTGTCGTCAGTCATACTCCTTCAATTAAGTTCTGTAATCAATCTGGGACAAAATGCTAGTGTTCAGTTTCTTGAATAAAAACTTTGAATTCGAGGGAAAATCACACCATCGAGATATCACGTGAAGTAACTCAAATATATTTCGAATTGTCTAATTTTTGAAGAATATTCAATGTCATAGTAAAAATTTTGCGATAATCTTCAACAATATATTGCAGTCTAGTGTTAACATGACTTGTTGTATTGAGCTAATTTTACACCGGTCTCAAGCAACTGGGAACTGATTTCATTTCAATACTACAAGCTTATCGAATGTATTATAACTACTAAAAGAATGTCAAGCAGATAGGCATCCTTGAATAATGTATCCTTCTTAAAAGTATACGTGAACAGTAGAAAATAGTCATTCAACTATTCGATTGATTTTTCGGCTTAACATTTTTCTATGCATGCAACATTTTTATTATAATCTACTATCTCGAACTAAATTTCTTATCAAATAAGATAAGATATGAAAAGGTGTGTACTTCAAAGCACTATCTTTTTGTGCTCCATAAAAGTTAAACAAGATAAAAAAAATAAAAATTCACTTAAATACTGACGTTTTCATTATTTCAAGTAAATCTTCTCAAAAAATCACAATATGAATATTAATTTAATGCAATAACCATCACTATTAACTTTAATTTAATACAATTGAGTCGTCCAACGTATCAAGTTAATTTCTATTTTACAATTTTATGATCGAATTAAGCAAGTGCCTTGTATTGACAAACTCAATTATGAAATTAAATCAACAAAACAAAATAAACAAGATATGAATGTAAAATAGGAATAAATAAAAATTTATCATCAAATATTTTCCGTATAATTTATCATTTTAGTGTTTGTTGAATAAATGTGTTTTTTGAACATTTCTTATCAAGATAATTTGAATGTATGTTTTGCTCATTTACATACATTTTATAGTTTTGTTCATCTGAATTTTATAGAACAAATAAAACATGTTTGCTTTTTATCATTATCAATAAATTCAAACAGAATTATGATAATTTGTGTGAAATTTAAATAACTTAAATGAATTAGAAAATTTTGCATTTTGCATTTTGCATTTCACAATAAAAAAAAAAAAAAATATAACATTGATTAGACACTTAACATCTTTTTCTATTTCACAACAATTTTATCTCACATCATGTTTCAAACTTCATCTTATTATCCTAATTTTCTTGCGCATATTAAATGGAAAAGTCTCGAAAGTCAAATTTTATCACATAAAATCATAATTTACTCCCACTTCACTTTATAAATTATTTGAAAATACATTTTTGTACTGAAAACGTACAAATTTATTATAATTTAGTATTATAATTAAATTTTTGGTATAATTTTTTATGATAATTTAATTTATTTTATCAATGGAGCTTCTGTATGTCTATAGACGTATGATGTTAGTTGTATATAAGTGAAAATTTTATATGTATATTTATTACTGCCAGGACACTTACCCGTTTTATTCCAGCGCTACGCTAAAACATCAACGCGACAGGACAAACACAGACTGAATGAATTGTAGAAATTTTCCTCTATTTTAGTATTATGTTACTTTTTTCGTGAAATAGATTTTACTCTCATTTTCTCTTTCTTTCATATATGATGTGTGTATTGTCATATGTTACTGAGTGTGTGTATTTGTGTGATATCATGCGCAGTAAATAGCGTCTGTTTTATAAAACGTTTGTAAATGTTTGTCAGGGCCATGAAATTAAAGGGCCAGTACAATTTATTTTTTTATTTTTATTTTCTTTAAATTTCACTTCTGGATGTTTTCCATTAAGATTTTCATTAACCATGTCAATTCACACTAAGATCGTTCACTCACATAAAATTTATAGCCAAAAAATTACGATTTTATTTAAACAGGAAATTCACGCCTTCTTAACTCTTAACTATAATCAATGTGATTTTTCAATTCATTTTTTTTTTTTAAATGTATACACCATTTGGTCAAATCACGAGATAAATATGAAAATCTAATGAAAATCCTTGTAATTTATATGAACATTAAATGTGTCTGGTTTGTTTTTCTTGTATTTGCATGTTGTTATATGAGTGTGATGAAAAAATGTTAAGTAAGAACAAAGATGGAAGAGGTAGTTAATGAAAGATAATGAAAACAGTATAATAACATGCAATAAGATAAGTAGATGAACACCCCTTTTATTAAATAGAGAAATTGTTTAAATGGGTTTTATTTTATTAGTTACTCCTTTTATGATGTTGTTAATTGTGTATTTTTTTATGTTATAATGGTAGAATGATAAATAAATTAAAGCGTATTTAATGGAAGAGATGATTCCTGAAGTAACGAACGACTGTAGAAATATCACTTCCAGTTAAGATTTCTGTGAGATAATAGAAGTTGAACCACGACAACTCCTTCTTTGTTAAAGCAATAAGAAAAAACCGTATCATCAGCACACATACTCATAAATGAGCCCTTTATGTCATGAGGCGGGATTTGCTTTGGATTTCCAATCGAAATAAAACTTCCATTGGATATGTCGATGTTAGACTAACATAATACCGTTGAATATCATGTCAATAACTTCAGAAGCCAAAACAAAAGAGAATTCACATTCATACTTTTATATTCCATTCTCAATCATAAGGATTAAATGTAATTAGCATTTTTGTTTATTTTAATTTGAATTAAGGTCCTAAAAAACCCTTTTTTTATTAGATTATTATTCCATATTCAAAGTAATATCTGAAAACGTTTCATTTTGGAGAATTTCTCATTATCTCTAAATTAGCCACCTTAAAATTGTTTTCGAAAAAATATAAATTTAATATTGTAAATTAGCAAAAATCAAAGGCCACAGAATTTTAATAGAAAATGAGTTATTTTACATAATAAAGCCGGTTACTCGAATCTAAACACAATTCAAAGAAAATATTATGACGATCATATCCTTATACGTTTGTGTCATTTAGTTGCCATCTAACAGCATGATCCCAGACAATCAAATCCGTTTCATTCTGGTTTTGTTATTATATAATTCATACGAAGAAAAATGAAAAGATTTCAAGCGAAATAGGAAGTGAAGGAGAGAAATCAACAAGCAAACACAACCTGATAATACAGGATAAATTTAAAAATTTAAAAAGAGATATTTAAATAGGGTGCTAATTCATGTGAAAAATATTCATGAGTGGTTCAAATCAATAATTTGTTTGTTTTTTTTTTTTAAACTGTTACTATCAAATTAACTATTGTCTAAAATCAATAACAAATATTTTGATTTCTTAAATATCCTTAGAAAAAATGTATTGAATAAAACATATAATTTATTGTATTGTTTATTTATTTTGCGGTAATTTAACCAACAAAATTCTAATTCTATATCAAGGAAAACCAAACCAAAAAAAAACGAAGCATGAAATTTCCACTTTCTTAGTTTTGTTCTAAATTCATGGTTCTGAATATATGGAAATAATACTTCTTCCATACTTAGCATTTTGTATTATCATATCAACAAATACAATAATGACAGTAGACAAGCACGACAAATTGTCTAGTGTACAATGAGCGTTGATGAATAAGCAAATTATTATCACATACTTGTGTTTATTGAACAAACAATGTAATTTTTTTTTGGTTTAAGTTTCATTTCTGTTAAAAATGTGAATGAAGAAGTAAAAATTTTTGAATTAATAAAATAACACAGATGTTAATTTTATTACAATGAAATTTAACTTACATTAATTGATCGGGCATTCAAGCATTGAATTTGAGGTTTTGTTTTAATTTAATGACTATAATTATTGAAGTTTAATTCAAATGCAATGAAATAATTAGGGGAACAAAAATTATGAATCAATATTTTATTTGAGTTTTTTATGACATGTTATTATATAACTATTAAAAACATGTGCTCTATTTTAAAGGGGATTCTACAATCACATGTTAGATTTTTGTTGTAAAAATGTGGTTATGTAGGCGAGTTACTTTAATTTTCAATGTAATTTTCTATTATAAACAATTCATATTTTAATCTTTTACTTACGGATCACTTTTTGAATTGAAGATAAGTCAATTTGATCGTGATTCACACCAGAGATCGCCCCGCAAATAACCCCACGGTACCTGGCGAAACGTATATTTGAAAAATTATAGACAATGATAGATTAAATTTTTTTAAAAATCAACATTAAATCATTTTCGTAAATTTTTTGATATAAATGACCTTGAACGAAACCCAATTTATGTCCAAATATTTATTTTCCATTTTTCCCTAATAAATAAAGAGAAAGAAAAATACAATAATAATGTAAACAAATAATATAAAAAAACCAAGGAGAAGATTGAACAGATGAATATAATTTGATCAAAACATGTTTAACCTTCTTTTCTAGAACGTCTTTCTTTGGCACCAAAACTTCTATCAAATACATTTTGACAAACCTACGCATATTTTTTTCATACCATAATAAAATTTACATGGTCAATTTTCTTTAACCGGGTGCTTAAGTGAAATGAAGCAAACAATATATTTATATGAAAATTTATGGAGCATTCTATTTTATTTTTAACAATTCAAGTTTTTTCGATTTAATTATGTTTATCTAAATGTGATTTGTATTGACAACGAGGGATAATTTAAATCATAAACAAACATTGTTACAACTTACAATGCCACTGTTTGATTAAAAATTAATGATTGGAATGCAATTGTGTGTCACTGTCATTGTCTTGTTTTGTCGTTATCGTTGCCAAAACACAACAAGACAATTGATTTTCAATTCACAAATTGCTCGTATAGATATAGAAAGAGACAATGATTTGAGAAAAAATAAAAATTGAAAATCACGGTTCGATAGATCAAAGACCTGTTAAAATAGACTCACTTCCTTATTGTTTTCACTTTGTAATTGTTCAATCGAGATTTTCTCTTACTCTGATTTAGTGGTGAGACTGAGAGAAATGAAATTTGAGCGTTTTCATGTAAAATTATGAATAAATTTTCACAGAAAGTGTAAATTATTATGAAAAGTTTGAATTTTCTCTTAAAATTTCATTCAATACTTGGAGATATCACTTTGATATTATTCACCTGTAAACAAATCTGAGCAATTTATTTTTAATTTTTTACGTTAAAAATTTATTTTTAATTCAAATTTAACTGTAATTTTTTTTTCTACAAAATGCGCTTTAAGGTTCAACAGTATACGCCAAATTATGTTATATCTATAGAAATGCGCTCGTGTTAATCGTTCACGATCACCTACCAAATTTTTAAATTTTTCAATTCAACAAGAGAGAGAAAAACTGTAACAGGAAAAATAAATTTATTTTCTTGGCACCTTCAACCGTTTTCAACTCATTCTCACATGTTGATTAAACAATTAAATCGTCAGATTGTGTCACGTTTTTCCTCTCATTTTCATCATGTATGAAGTATGATGTGCGTAATACCAGCACCTACTTAATTAATGTCCAATTAAAATAGTACTCAGTCTCAGTCGAATCTTCAACCGATAAAGAAAGAAAATTAAAAGAAAAAAATAAAATATAAATTAAATTAATATAACCCGGAAAAATATCCCTTGAATAGAAAAAAAAAAGTGACCTATTTAGAAACAGATAAAATTGGATTTTAGAGAATTTACAAAAGAAATAAAAATAAACAATGGAAGAACAAAGTGCTTTTGTCAAAGATCTCTATGACATGTATGAGAAAGGTGAATGGAGGAAAATTTTGAAACTTGGACAGAGCAATGCATCGGAAGAAACCAAGAAATATCATTGGTGTTGGCCGTATGAGCAGGATCTGAAAGACTTGAAAAGTGAATTAGATAAGTTAGGTGTAAAGAGTTTGTGTAGCATAGGATGTGGCACCGGGATCTTAGAATGGTGTTTAAACAAATGCACGGGCATGGAAGTGAAGGGAATTGAAGTTGATGAATTTTACTGGTAAGGGCTAATAATTTTTGTTGAATGACCTCCAATTATCAGGCCATTGTCTCATTTTTTTCTGTCGTTTATTTTTGCATGTAGTTCAATGCTTTTTCCTTGATATGCCTATTAAAAATCATCTTAAAAAAAATTTCATCACACAACTCACTCACTTTTTTTTAACACACACATACGATGATTAAGCAATTTTCCCATATTAACTACCTTCAGTACAGCGGTGAAATGTCTACTCCGTACTATGACTAAAAATACACCAATGTGACATGATTTTGTAAGCAATAAAAATAGAAAATGATCATTGCGATGTTCGTGTATACCTCACATACATGTTTTGATAACAAAATTCTTCAATAAAAATGCACCTGCTTACAAAAATAATTTCTAATAACGTGATATTTATAGTTTATATTAATGAATTTTTTGTGGTTTCAAACAAAATGAGTAATTTGGCGTCGATTCATCATAAACAAGTCAGATTTCAACGAATTTTCGATTAATTTTTTATTTTAATATAAATATTGATATTTCTAAAAACATTTCCATTAATCAATATTTATTTCGAAATTAAATGAATAACCCAGAAGAAATTTGGTTTATTTTTCTATGATATTTTATATAAATGAATCATGAAAAATAATTTAAAAGAAGCAATGAGTGTAAAATTCAATTAAATTCCCTCAATGTTCAATGTTCATATCAAAATCTGCCTTGAAACAACCCTTTTTCTATATACACAGGGTTTCAGCCAACGCTCCAAAACCATTCATCAACCTTGAATTTGCCAAACGGAAGTTACCCAGCTCATATTTGGGCACAGCTTGTACGCGACTTCCGAATTATGGCCTTCTTTTCTGTTATTTTAACAATCCACGTGCATTTAAAGACTATGTTCGATACTTTATTGGCAATTATCTCATTATGATTGGACCATCACTTAAAACTCCACCGGAAAAACATGTTGATCCAATGCCAGAAGAGCCTGACTTTGAAACACCCAAATTGTGGGTTAAGGCATGGTCCAAAGAAATTGGCAGCAATAAGGATATTTGTGTTATCTGGAAACGAAATTTATAAATTTTTTTGTTACTTTTATTTAAGGTTTTATTTATTTGAAATTCTTTAATTTATTTAAAAAAAAAATCACCAATAAAAAAAACAACGACAAAACAAACAAGTGCATCATTGTCTTATTACATGAATCAAAGTGACTTCGTCTCAAGTGATCGAACATTTTTTTTTAACAACTTTGTGCTAAAATCCAATTTTATATGTAAATTCATTTTGAATCATTTCAAATTCTAATTTCTCTCTCTCACTCTTCTTTTATATATTTTATATTTTTATAATCAAATTCAGGAATACATTTTCAAAAACAAAACCATTCATCGACCTAAAAATCCTGAAACGTCGCTTATCTAATTCCCCACTCAACAATTTATTGAGTCGATCACGAGACGAGGCACTTTTATTCTGTTATTTCAATAATCCAGATGCTTTTAAGTCATATATCAAGTATTTTTATGGAGATTATGTTATAATTATTGGTCCTCCGCTCAAGTCAAAGACAAAAAGGAGTAATCCGATGCCAGAAACACCAAATTTTGAAAATCCAGCTTTATGGTTTAAGGTCTATCAAAGGGAAATTGGCCGGGACAATGATGTTTGTGTTATTTGGAAATATAATCCAAGTAGTGCGATATTGCGAAAAAATTCAATTGTATAGGAGTGAATTCAGAAGACATGAAAGACGATGAGACAAGTATTATTTAATATCAGCCTATATATTGAAAAAAAAAAACAATAATCATAACGATTTATTTTATTGAGATAAGAAATTATAAATTGCTTATAGATGCTTATTTTATTAATTATATAACAGTGAGTTTCTTTTCTTTTATTTTACTTATACTTTCTAGCTTGGCTTCATTTTCTATTAATTTCGCATTTAAATGAAATTTATAACTTTTACGATGACAATTAACGTCCAAATAACAGATTCGTTCAGATACAAAAAAAAATTATATGAAATTTATCATTAATTGCCATCGTAAAAGGTTTTCATGCTTCTCTTCTTCATATTTCTTGATTGAATTTTGCTTTCATCTTTAAATAATTAAAGGCTTAAGTAGAACTGTTCTTTATTTAATGGAAAATAATGTAATTTTAACGGTTAAAATTTTTATAGGAGTTCAAAAAACGCTCGAAAACCTTTTATTCATCTCGATTTTGCTCGTCGCCAAATTGGATCTTCATTTTTGGGTGAAGTTTGTGCCAGATTACCCAATTACGGACTTCTTTTCTGTTATTTTAACAATCCGCGTGCTTTCAAAGACTATACAAGATATTTCATTGGTAATGTGATTGTCTTAATTGGACCTAAAATCTTGGGATCACGAGATAAACAAGTGAAACACAGTGATCCAATGCCAGAGGAGCCAGGATGGGAAAATGAAAAGCAATGGAAGAAGGTTTGGTCAAAAGAAATTGGAAATGATAAAGATATTTGTGTGATTTGGCAAAGGAATTTGTAATGAAAAGAAAAATATTTTTTGTACCTTTAAGATTGTTGTTTTTAATAAAGAAAAAAAGAGAATTTATAAAATTTAAAGAAAAACAAAACTAAACAATATTTTTTATTTTTCTCAAAGGGTTAACAGTGGCGTAATTTTTTTCGTACTTCAAAACATATGACGTCATTCATTCATTTACCACTACATTCACGTATATGAATTACTCTCTTGATATGACATAGCAGAATAATTATCTCACATATGTTTTATAATACAAACAAATGATAATGCACTTCATGTGTTTTGAAATTCCTGAAACTATGAACGACCTGAACAACTTCATATCGTTGGAAATCTTAAAATTCGTTTCATTAATTCAAATATTAACCCACTAACTTAAATTTTTCGACAGAGAGTTGAGCTTTTTAAAAGGCCAACTCTAGATATAATAAAAATACGCTCGTGAATGTCATTCAACTTGACGTTCTACAATTTTTTTGATTAATTCATATTTGTTCATAAGATCGTTGATATTATCAGTCCGGCAAAAATTTCCGATTAAATAACAAACATGTACTTAACTCTCAATCTCTCAGTTGCGTGCGAGACTTTAACATATTCAGTTATTTACGTATTTTGTGTTTATTATTTATATTATTTTTTTTTCATTGATTCATTCATTAAATGCCTTACACTCATTATTATTGGCACAATACAAATTTTATATCAATTTATAAATAAAAAAAGAAATAACGTAACAAAATAAATTGATTTTAATTGATCAAAATCGTAATAAAATCAACATTTTACACAAGAAAAATCTTCAGTTTGATTTAAAACGTGAAGAACTTATCTTGAGAATTTTAAGCATAATTTTAAGACAATGACAGAACCACCTGAATATTCAAACGAGGAATGGCAACAAATTAATTCGGAATTTCAACGATTGAAAGGTGAGTTAAATATAAATTAAATTTTTGTTACACTTCACATGTAAAGTTAATCACTCAGTGGAAAAATACATTGTTGTATGACTGTTTTGACCTGATTGATGAATTAAAAACGATTTTAAGTTTAAAATCATCATCACTTCGAATTTCCTCACATTTAACACAGACTATTTCAAGGCGATGCCAATGTTTTTACGGAAATTTGTGTCTTAAGAATTGTGACATAGACGGACAGACAGAGATCCTCGAGCAACAGGATGATTAATTTACAGTCACTGAGTAATGTGATAAGAAAATAGGTATGCTAAAGAGATTCAAGAAGTCAAAAGAAGTTGCACTTATCGGTGTGATTTTTTTTATCTTTGTCTGAAGGTTAAAATTGATAATGATATCGGTAAACTTAGTCCGGATACTTCATATACCAAAGTGAAATGTCGATAAAAAATATTGAGAGGTTTTTTCCACGTTAAATCATTTCAGATGACCACTATTTGGATCATGCCGGAGCAGGACTTTATTCTGAAATTCAAATCAAGGAAATTTCAGAGAATTTAACAAAAAACTTTTACAGCAATCCACACACCAGTAAACTTACTGAAGATATTGTGGACCAAGTGCGATATCGGTAAAATTTAATTTGATTTCCATCAATCACAATATTTACTTAATTTTAATTCTATTTCAGTATTTTACGTCATTTTAATACATCATCAGAACAATATGAAGTCATATTTACTGCCAATGCAACTGCTGCCCTGAAAACACTTGGCGAAACATTTAATTTTAGTTATCATGGGGAAGCAATGGAAAATGCTGATATAAAAATACCTGGTGCCTTTGTATATACAATTGATAATCACGTTTCAGTACTGGGAATGAGAGAAATCGTGGGAACAAATCATATTCGATGCATTGAACGATCCGAACTCTTAGAGAACGTTGATCGGCGTAAAAGCTCGGTAACAGCATTATTTGTGCCAAAAAATAGCTCTCTACTCGTCTTTCCAGGTCAAAGTAACTTTTGTGGATATAAATATCCATTAGAATTAATTGAAAAAATTCACAGACATGGATTGTGGGAACATGATGGAAATCATGAGCATTGGGAAACTGAATGGTATATCGCATTAGATGCTGCATGTCTAGCAGCAACAACACCAATTGATCTTTCAAAACATAAACCTGATTTTGTTTGTGTTTCATTTAGTAAAATGTTTGGTTACCCGACAGGATTGGGATGCTTACTCGTCAGTAAGCGAGGCGCTCAAGTATTGAAAAAAAAGTATTTTGGTGGTGGTACAATCAAAGTAGCACTTGGCACCAAAAATTGGCATCAAAAACGTGATAATTTACATGAGAGTTTTGAAGATGGGACAATTTCATATCTTTCCATCATCTCACTGTTAACGGGCTTTAATACAATTGAACGATTAATTCCGTCAAAGAGCAATTTTACTACAATGCAACGGATTTCGTTTCATGTCTTTAGTTTAGCACGCTACTTTTATACTGAAGCAAATAAGATAAAACATAGCAATGGTACTCATGTTGTAAAATTTTATAACAACACGCAATACAAGAGTCTTAAAAGTCAAGGAGGAATTTGTGCTTTCATCCTTAAAAATGATGATGGATCATACGTGGGTTACGCTGAATTCATTTGCATTGCATCTCTTCATAAAATCCATGTAAGGACAGGTTGTTTTTGCAATCCAGGTGCATGTCAAAGATATTTAGAGTTATCGGATGAAATCGTCTTACACAATTTTGAAGCAGGACACATTTGTGGTGATGCTCTAGACATTGTCGAAGGAAAACCCACTGGAGCTGTCAGAGCTTCATTTGGATATATGACACGCAAAAAAGACATCGAAGCATTACTAAATCTAATTAAAACTTGTTTCGTTAATCGTAAAGGAATTGACAATGATAATCAAAAAATGATATCAATTTATCATGATGATTATATTCAAGTGAAAAAAGATCACATTCCAATAAAACTAAAGTCAATTCATATTTATCCAATTAAATCGTGTGGTGCATTCAAAACTACAAAATGGCCTTTAACCCAAAGAGGATTAAAATATGATAGGGAATGGTTAATCGTCCGTGATAATGGTGTTGCGTTAACACAAAAACAAGAACCAAAAATGTGTTTAATTAAGCCAATTATCACAGACAAGTATCTGATTTTATCATTTCTCGAACGTGAATTAATTCAAATTCCATTAAATTATTCAATTAATGTAAAAAATCTTCTAAATACCTCATTATGCCAAAGTAAAGTATGTAATGATAACATTCAAGGTGTTGATTGTGGTGATGAAATCGGTGAATGGTTATCAGATGCCCTTAACACCGATGGTTTAAGATTGATTCGACAACATTCCAGTAGTAAGAGATTTTTAAAACAACCAAAATCGAGTCCAGATACCATAAATAACATTAAAAAAGAGGTATCCTTAGCAAATAAATCACAATTACTTGTGTTAAATTCAACTTCAATTAAATGGTTGGCACATCAAGTCAATGATTGGCATGAAATTGATTTTGATGATGATCAAGTCCTGGAAAATGTTATCGATCGATTTCGAGGTAATTTGATTATTGAAACATCTCATGAATTGGAGGAGAATAAAATAATTCAATTGAGAACTCAAAATGGACTATTACTGGAAACTGATGGACCGTGCACGAGATGTCAAATGATTTGTATTGATCAAAGTTCGGGAGAAAAAACTGCAGAACCTTTAAGAACTTTGATAAGAGCTTTAGAGGGAAAAATGAGATTCGGTGTGTATTTTTCACAAGTTTCTCAAATGAAAAGTCATTTAAATGAGGCCGTTTTAGATGTTAACGAGATATTATATGCAATTACACAATAAAATTATTTTTTTTTATATTTTAACATGATTCTTTTTAACTTTTTAATAATAAATTAAAAAATAATACATTCCATATCCTGTCTAGTGCTCAATACTGATTCATTGCAGCTTGTCTAATAGTCATACTCTGTCAAGCTCTTAAAATAAATACTTTTTTTATAATAGGAGTAAAAATTTACAATTTTTTTGTCATTTGAACATGTGTATCAAAATATTTTCATTTCCGAATATCTTTCCAATGCACAATAGCTCTTTGAGAGTCTGGAGCCGCTCCAAAAGGACGAGAACCATCATGATACACGTATTTGTTGACTGGAAAATCTAGTAATGTCTCATATCCATAAACGCTGCCTCCAAGTTGCTTTTAAAGATTTAAGATTAAAAAAATGCAATTCATGATAATTAATAATGAGTTACCTGGGTCAATGGACTCGTGTTTGTTGTGAAAATGCCTGCAAATTTTTTCCTTTCTGCCAATTTTAGTACTTCACTTTCCATGAAATGCATCAAAGCAATATTTTCTTGTGCATTCATATCTGATTTTGTTCCCATCATGAATGAATGAAGGATTTGGTTGAGTCCTTGAGGTAATTGACCATCTCTGTTTTATTTGATCAACGTTAAAATTGAAATCAAACAAAAAATTTATATGACATTTTACCTAATTGGACCTTCTAAGAATTCCAAAAACTCAAATACAATTATCAATTTACTTTCAACTGGCACTTCAGGTTCATCTCTTGCATCAAAATTCAATGAAACACCAACAATTCTGTCGGTTTTTCTATCTTTTACAACGAAACTTAGATCTTTTTGTACGAGAACATCCCAAATCGCGTTTAAAATGTCAGCGTAATCTGTGAAAAGAATATGAGGCTTCAACCACTGCTCTAAATCTGCTTTCTCGAAGAAACTGGTTGTGATGATACTGAAAATAATTGATTAGAATTATAAAACTGAATTAGCAATAAAAGAAACTCACTCAATCGTATCTTCTTTATGATCCAATTCCAGTGGAACAGCCTCCAATTTCATATCACAGTCAACTTTTAAATCAATACTCACTGCATTTCCGTTAATTTGTTCCGTTGACCTTATTTTGTCAAGTACCTCTTCTAAATTTTTGGCAGCAATAAAATCAGTAATACTAATGTGATAACCCTTGTTTCGTAGCTCGGTAACGGTAAATATTGAATTGAGTGAATTTCCACCAAGTTCATAGAAATTACTTCGAATTGACATTGTTGTACGAGTTGAGCGTCCAATGATGCCACCAATCGTTTCGAAAAGAGCCTTTGCAAGTGTTAGTTGATTTTCTGGTATATCTGAATAATCATAATCGATTTCAACTAAAGCATCATCTGATTTTAATGAAAAAAAATTTTAAATTTTCTGTTAAAATGTCATTTAAATAAAATTTTACCGTTATTATTTGTATTTTCATACATTTTCAATAAAGTTTGTCTATCTACTTTTCCATTTACCAGGAGAGGGATAGTCTCCAATATAATTACTTGGGGAATCATATATTGTGCCAAAATATCTGACAATTTCGATTCAATTTGAAGCCCTGTCATGTTATAACAATTTGAAAGTGTGACAAAGGCAAGAAGGGCTTGATCAATTTCGCCAGTGTGGTAACAAAGGACAACAGCTTTCTCAATTTCTTCTAAAGTAAGGATATTTTTTTCAACTTCAGACAAATCTACTCTATGTCCACGAATTTTAATTTGGGAATCTGTACGACCTTCATAGTAAATGACGCCTTTACTGAACGAAGCATAGTCGCCAGTGCGGTACAATCGTGAATATTCTATGAAATATGAAAGTTAACCAAAAAATTGTGATTTCAATGAAATTTAAAGCACTTACTTGCATCAATTGCCAATGGATTTTCAACAAATTTATCAGGATCTCTTCCATTAACATAGCCTTGTGCTAAATTCAATCCAGCTACAAAAAGTTCACCAATAGTTTCAGATTTCACCGGTCGAAAATCACTATCCAACAAATAAATTACTGTATTATCAACTGGATATCCGATTGGGACTTTCTCAAGGGAGCTCAACTGTTTTTTACTTTCACACACAAAATATGTAACATCACCCATGACTTCAGTTGAACCATAAAAATTACATAAAATATGTTGACCTTGTTCAAAGAAATCATAGAATTCATTTGCAAGTGATAGGGAGAGTGGTTCTCCTGAACAAACCCATATCTTTAAATTTTTTAACAAATTTTTGTCATGTTGCAATGGAAGATAAAGAAGTAACGATCTCAAAAGAGTTGGAACAAGAACTAATCGTTCAATTTGATATTTATCCAAAACCGAGACCAATCGTTCGGGATCTTTTGTAATTTCTTTTGGTATCACAATGATGGTTAATCCATTCAATAATGGACCCCATATTTCTGAAACAGAATCGACGAATGTTAAAGCCGTCTTAAAGACACAATTTTTTTCTGTTTTTGAATAAGGAAATTTTTGCCATTGCCATTGAAGACGATTGAGAATTACATGATGTGGAATTCGCACTCCTTTTGGAACTCCAGTACTGCCTGAAGTGTACAGAATAATTGCTAAATCATACATTTCACCTGCAAGTGTTTGATCTTCACTGATATTTGCATTACTACAATCCTGAGAATGTTCGATAAGTTGTTGGAATGAGAGTGATGAAGTCCCTTTGAAATTCTCAACTGATTTATATGTTTCATCGTAAATGACCAAAACTGGTTGTGCTTCTGTTAAAATGTGATTAATGCGATTTGCTGGAAATGTGACATCCAATGGCAAGTATGCAGCGCCAGCTTTCCAAATGGCAAGTAAAGCAACCACTAAATTATCAGATGGAGGCATACAAACACCAATTACCCAATCTCCATCACGATTCGGTTGACTTTTATCAATATCAATTACTTGATTTACAATTGCATGTGCTAAACGATTTGTTCTTGAATTGAGGACGTTATACGTCGTTTCTCTGATTTCACTACTATTCTCTTCATAAATCAATGCCGTATTAGTACCATAATTTGTATCGACATTTCCTTCGAAAATTTTGTGCAGTAATTTTGGAGCTAACAATCTCTGAGCTCCTTTAGAAATCGAAAGTTGTGGCAATGAACCCATTGTTGTATCACACTTGAATACACGATCTCTGAAAAATATAGTAAAAATATAATTATTACTATTATAAAATTATTCTGATTGAACTGATACATTTTAATAGATTGTTATGCAATAATTTGTAATTACACTTGTAATTATTAAAAAAAAAACTAGTTGAGCGATGATGATCAGTTAATTTTTTTTTCTGAAGTTTAATTTTACATTGTAATGAGAAAACATTGACCTTACAATCTGATATCTTTTTTAGGAATCGATAAATTGAGTCTACCAGGAATATATTTCTCATGAATTTGGACGTCATTTGAGAAGATGATTAACATCTTATTTTAATGAAATTCAAATTGGCTCAAAAAATATTTGAAACTTTCAGAACATCAAAATGTGAACACTCACGCAAAAATTTTCCAATGGAAAGTAAAATTAAATTATTATGATAAAGTGATTGCTCTGAGCAAGTTAAATTTGAGGTGCAGTATCTCCTTGATTGAATGCCTGACAGCTATTGAAGATTAGATAAGAGCAACCAACAGCTAAATCAGCTTCAAATCGATATCTCAACTAAGAAAAATTCAGTTAATAAAACATACCACAGAATCAAATGCTTTAGATTATTCTTAATACTGTCAAATTTAAATACAATGGTGCATAAATTATTTTTAATAAATACTAATTTTAATTTGTAATCTAAATCAAATTACATAAATATTCATATAAACCAATTAAAACATTAACAACTATATTAAATGCTTATTGACTGTCGGTACCTTTAAAGGTGAGATAATTCTAGCACGTGAGCAACATGATTAGTTTATTTAATAATTCATAATTGTTTTTCTATTTATTTACTTAATTTTTTAATTACTGATAAACTTATTAAATAATTGATTTTTACATTTTAACAGCTTTATAAGGAATTTAGAAATCAATAAGAATTATTTTAGCAAGTTACAACTAATTAAAATTGTAAACAATTAAATGATAATTTTTTTAAATGGAATTTAAACAATTTTTTAACATTATAAAAACATTTTTAAGCCTGATTAAAAAATAAGCCAAATTTTTTCAGCAACTGACTGCAACGAACAAATTGTTTGTGGGGCTCAAAGATCTGTTTCATCTGATTTTTCAAACTGTTAAATCTGAAAAATTTGTTGAAATTGTCTGTTATATGAAAAAAGCGAAAATTTCCTTCCATGAAAAATATTTGCAAAGCAAAAATTTTAACATATTTTTAAAATTCATACTTGTCCTTGAAAGAAATCAAAATTATTTGCCGTTTATAAATTAAATGGTTCATTAAACGTTATTTCCTTCCGTTAAATTAACAATAAAAATTTAATAATGAGCAAGAGTTTTTTGCGAATATTATACAAAAAAAAAGAATTAATAAAACATTAACTTCCAATATTAAACCAAAACAGTTAAGAAAACCGGTCTGGTTCGTTAAGTTATACAAAAAAAATTGCAATAAAACTTGAACCATGAAAAGTGAGTTTGAAACTAGTAACCATTGCAATTCTTATTTAGAAAAAGGTAAGAGATTGTACAAATTAAAATTGAGAGCCCTGTTGGAACTTTTGGGCATTGTAGAACAAGATTTTTTTCGGATTTCTTTTCATTTAGATAAAATGGGGGATGAAATTCTACTTGAATTAAGTATAATTTAAGTGCATATCTCGTCGATTTGATAAAAATGCGTCCGTCTTCCTCAAAATCTATATGGCAGACTTTTCTAACTGTTAAAGAACCCAAATAAAGCGAAAAAAACCGCAGAATTTTGAAAAAAACACGGACAATGGCAATTGTTCTAGTCAAATGTGATCCATAAATAAATATTATCAGCCCCTAATCGATGTTCAGCAAATCTTCATTAAAAATTCGTCTATTTTCTTAAAATTCGGAGATTTGGATTTACTTAAGTTCTTTCAATTTAATGACTTAATTTAACACACGCATAATTTATTCAAACACAAATAAACAAGAAACTTAAATTTATACATATCAACCTACCCCAACTTCAAGCGCAGTGATATTGCATAATTAATTTAACATTCACTACTTGCATTAAAAACAAAAACACATATATCAAAATACTTCTATTCCATGTAGATGTATGAAAATGAATGAACTGTGAACATTCTCGTTAATCCTTTTGAGATTAAAACCATCGAATTTTCAGAGTGGTTTAAATCAAAATTCAAATAAAACCATTTTTTCCTTTCATCAGTTAAAATTTTTCAAAGTCAGAAATTTTTGTTTTGAAAAAAAAATAATTGAATTGAGAATTTCAGAAAATTACCTTCCTTCAGTTTTTGGACAGGTGAGTTGAATTTTGTAAGCAAATAAATAAATAAATTCAAGAATACCGGTTAAAGTAGGTTAGTTAAAAATATGAAACAGTCAATGACTTCTTATGTTTTTTATTTGTATTACAGATACTTGAACGTTAAAAAGAAACACTTTACAGGGAACTTTACATGATTAAATAACGTTTAAAGTTAACGAATGTGTAGAATTAAATGAAAATCATCAAATGACCCTCCTTCTTGTTTACAACCAATCATTTTTTAATTTAATTTTTTTTTTATAAAGTCATTACAAACGGTCTCATTATAAAATAATTTGGCACATACTCTTATGGCAATACACAACATAACCTGATTTAATGCATAATAATTTATGATTAAAAGTGAAAATCAAATGAAACGACCTTGAACGGTTCACTACTTCTTGGATATACATGGGCTTTGAAGTTGTTAGTTGAGAGTGAAAAAAAAATTATAAATAAATAAACAAATGCACAATTAAGACTGTGTTATGTAAAAGACATTGAATGTTATTTAGCTAAGAGCCATTAAAATGATACTTGTAATAGATTAATAATCATTATGATTATGAGTTTTAAATATTTTGATATTCAATCCCTTTAACTGTATCAGAACAGATTAATGAATAATTTTAATAATATTTGTAACTGGAGTTTATTAAGAATAACATGTTGAGTTGATATTTTAATGAACTGTAATTGATATTCCTGTAATTTTAATTTTTTTTCATATGATTTGTAAGTTCAAGATCATGAGCGAGACCTTGGTTATTGTTTTGCTTTTATTTTGTTAATTTTACAATGGAGAAACAACAATAATAATAATCATTATTAACAGCTTTCAATTTCATTTTTGTTTTATTGATGTTTGTACAACAAGAGAGTTGACATGTAGTTTTTTGAAATAAAAAAAACTGTGAAAAAAAATTTCAAACCAGAAATCCTCTCAATAAACACGAAAGAGCAATAAAAAGAAATTGAACAGTTATGAAAAAATTAGCCTTGAATTTTTTACGGTTGCTTTAAATGTCAACTTCCAGAAAAATCTATTGTGTCTACGCCTAGTAACAAAAAAAAGTTGAATAAAAAACTGTAACACGAGCATAAATTATTTTAAATTTAAATCCAGCTCAGTTATTTATTTCTTTAGTTATTCATTTCAAATTTAATTAGTTCTAAATATATTACCATGATTAATTGTTTGTTATGTATGAGAATGTGCCTAGGAGTACAAAAAATTTATCTTTAGTTCCATGAAATTCGAGTTGATTCTATTTATTTTTTTTATTATTCCTTTTATTTTAACTCTTACATGCATAGTTAAAAAAACGGATATCGACAATTAAAAACAAAAAAAAAGCCGGCCTTCAACAATTAGTCACTTCAACATTTTTTTTATGTGTATTAAAATAATGATTGTTATTATTTACAATGCAAAAGAATTGAAATTTAAAAAAATTTTATGCTTATTTTTTTTAATATTAATTTTAATATAAATTGTTGTTGATGTGTGTCTTTGTTATTATTATTTTGTTTTATAGCAAGTGTCATGTCAGAGTAATTAACGATTATTTACAATTATTATGTAATTTTCAGTTTTATTCTTATTTTATTTGTTTTTTTTTATAATTATTTAAAAACAATTAAAAAAGTATCATCAATCTTATGGTATTTAACTGATAGATTGATGAAAAAATACAATTATTAAGTTATTATGTAACTTTGCTTTAAAATTGTAGTTATTTTTTTTTAGGATTTTAGTGAACTTATTAAATTCAATTTGATTTTCTTTAGGCTGATACAATTTAAAAAAATGTTCTACACGTTTTCTGGATTCAAATTTATGCCATGGCTATGAAAGCTTGCACTCAGACCATCAGTCAGGCCCATTGTACAAACCTGTTATCATCATCAGATGGTCTTAGGTTTTATTCTGACATCCCAAACAGTCACTGTTTTTATCTAGCCTTGAACTAAAATTGATTAGCCGGAAAAGGAAAATTGAGTTTGTTCAGTTTCATGGCCGAAACGAGAATCAAACTGCCCACATGCTAGTCACTGCACTGTGCATTCCTAAACTTTAAGGATTAAGTTTGTTTTAATTCACAGGAGAAATGACAATTCCTTGCGAGTTTTTGGACTACTTGAGTCTTTGTAATTTTTTTTGCAAAGGGTGACGTTTTATAAAGTAACTTGAAACTTTCCTTTTATTTACATTAACCTTTAAATAAATAAAATGGAAACGCCTGGTTAAATTACAAATAAACATTTTAATTAAACAATATTTTTTTAAAGTAATGAACAATAGAAGGGAAACTTTTAATTTAAAAAAATATAATAAAATTAATATTTTAATGAATTTGAACAATAAAAAAATATTACAAAATTAAATTTTGTGTTCACAAAAAAAATTGAATCAATTTAAATGAGTTGAATTAAAATCATAATCAGAAACGATAAACAAGTGTATTAAAAATAATTGATCTCCCGCTGTTGAATTGTTATTAACAATTTATTTATTCATTTTTTTTTCTATTTATAGAGAAGACACAGCCGGATTATGAAACATCTAGAACCTTTCTAAATACTGTGATTTAATAAAATTACTTAATCAGAAAAAAGGTTTCATCATTAATCAACATTGATATCTTTTTCTTGAGAACAAGTTAAAGGTTATTTTTTTTGTCATATAATTAGAATGGAAATCCGTGATTGTTTCCAATTCAAAGGTTTTTTGTAAGGGATTTTCCAATAATTTTATATTATTTATGACCAGGTGTTAAAATGCAAATAATTTGTCACAATCTGGTCACACCCTTTTACTTGCATTATTGATCACTTAGTACTAATGTTAATTAGAGCTAATTGTAATTAATTTACGATAACAGTGTGTGATATTTAATCTGTTGTTTTCCTGAAAAATCTTAAAATTGTTTTTAATGTAATTCAAAGTTAAAGATGTGATTTATTGTTAGAAGGTAAACATTGAACTTCAAATGATATGCTTTGAATTTACGATTAATTCGAAATTCAATTGAAATTGAGTATTTTATTGCTTATTGACTGTATGCTTCAAAATTTTGAATATTTCAATCAGGATCGTGTCTAATATTTTTTTTTTTAAATTTAATCGTAACATTTTCTTTCTAGAAACTTGTCACATTTTGTTACTGTTCAAAGAATTTAGATCACAAGAATTTTAATAATCAATTAATCAAAGGTTTATCTCAGCTTATTTCAATCAATCATAACTCGATTTTTTCAATTAATACTTACGATTTAATTTAACTTGAGAAAAATGTAGATTAAATTTTTTTTATTAATTTTATCAGTTGTAACACTATTTTACTTATTACAAATATTTATTGCTCAATTTTTTCAAGATATTTCTTTATGTTATTTATTAATATGAATTTAATTGCAGCACAAATTTTTGCCTTGATTGATTTTTTTTTATTAGTATTTTTTATTTTTTAATATTAATAAAATTTATTAATCATTTCAATATATTTTTTTCTGCACTTATTTATTTTCAATGGTCATAAAAATTTGACAATGAAATTTTTTTTTTATTAAATTATTTATTATTTTATTTTATTTAATTTTTTTTCCAGGCAACAATTTAATCCACGAGAAGACGAAAAACAAACTAAACTTTGCTAATAACCACACGTTCCTTTATATACCTTTTGCCGATCTTGTCTATGATAGATCATAAAATGTACGAGCAACAAAACACTATTTGTTTGTCGTAATACAAACATTTTTATGCGTATGCAGAGAGATAAATCTTGTATTGTAGAATGCAACTGAATTAAATCAAGAGCAAATGAATGACGAGACCGGAACACAGGAATTCTTTACCAGCAAATTTATGTTTTGAATCGTGTTTCATTTCGTGCAGTTAATACAGTAAGCAAAGGTGAGTTTATTTATCGGTAGGGGGTTGTATCGACTGTACATTTTACAAAAATGAATTCTGAACTCTTTAAAAGATATATGAATTAAGACAATTTTTTTGGTTGAATATCGATTTCAATCGTTTCCGATATGTCCTGTAACATAATAATTCAAATTAAGGCGTTGCTTTACTTGTAATATGTAAATAATTAGATTAAATTTCCCACGTTAGATATATGTTAGAAATATGTTCACACTGTGTTAATTACTAGGCGCCTCCATTTAAAATACGATAATTGTCAAATAAGCATACATTATCTTTGTTTCGTATTAACATGAAATTTTATATCTATCTAATAATTATCTTTGATTAATATTAGGCATTATTTTAAATTATTCTAAAAATATGAAGTTAAACATATTAATAAAATCTATAATGTGCTTCAATTTAAATTATTATAATAATTGTAAATAAATGTAAATTCAAGCTAATAAAAAAAAATTAAATTAATGACACATTGAGATTCATCTAAATACTATTTGAATTAACTTACTTTCCAATGTTTTTATTTGCAGGAATTTTTTCTCAATTTCGCATCTTTACGGTAAAATAAGGCATTTTTAGATTTAAATTTCTGACCTGAATCCCATTGGAATGCACTTATCTAAGTCATCAAGTGATATAATTCAATATAAAAAAATAAATTCTCATTTAAAATTCAATCACAAATTATTATCTTATTAATTTAGATTTATTAACTATTTTTTTAAAATTTATTTCAAGAAAATCAATATGATTGTGATACATTGTCATTAAGATACCTTAATTACAGATTAAAATAAGATCGATATGTTTTTGCAGTATTTAATTCGAATTCTGATTGCTTTCAGGCACTATTTGTATTTTTTTATAATTTTAACACAACGATTAAATAAATTAAATATTAAAAAAAAAATTATCACTTACGCGAAAAACATTTTATAGATAATTTGTATTTCAAATTAATCTGATAAATTTATCATTAGATCCGTTTGACAAAATCATAAATAACACATTTTTTTTCAAAGCATTGTTTGCTAATTTTGTCTTTTTTTGCATTTAAAATCTAATTCTTAGCCTTGTCTTAGTTTTTTTTTTTCTACTTCCATCACACGTTCCAGTAGATCGATCTACATAAACTGCCATTTAAATTAAAACTAATAACCAATTGAGTTGTAAAGACAATGCAACTTTATGATCATTATCATCATCATTGTAGTCGTGTGGTTATTCTCATCTTACGTGTATATCTAAATTAAATTAAAGATAAATTAACAAAATTTAATTTGTCATCAACTGTCTCGTTTAAATTGAACAAATGAAATGTCAAGTGTTTTGTGTGTGTGAAATCGATATCAGTGTGCTCACATGTGTGTGTTTTTGTGATAATTGCAACAAATTAATGGTGATACGTTCTCAAGGGACGTGAACTCAAAATTTGCATTACAAGTGATTTGATATTGAAATTCACTCTCTCAAGAGATTCATTGATTAGAAATTGAAATCGATATGACCTTTATCAGTATTACAAGAAAATTAAATGCGGATAACATTTATGATGATTTATTTTAATCTAACATGAAATCTTGACAAGAACATCATAATTACGAATATCGTAATTTTTATACAAATTAAAAATTCAAAACCCCATAATTGATTTAACAAAATCACTGACAGCTCCACGTCAAACATGTCACTTCAAATAACAACTTTTTTTTGTTAATAACTATGTTTATCTCAAAATTGCGTGAAAGGTGTTAGAACTGTCTCAAGAATAATTGAAACCTTAAGCACAAAACATTAATTTGACGCCATAGATAAATTTACATTTTTAATATTGAAAAACATGCAATTCTGAAACATGCAATGTTTTGACTTGAGAAAAAAAGTATTAAAATTCACACGGAAATTAAAATCGAAGAAAAAATTGCTAGAAGCACGGAAAATTTAAACATTTATTAATTTTTTAATTAAATTATGAATGTTTATTAAATTTTTTTTATTGTAACATGAAAAAAAGTGTGAATTCGTGATTTTTAATCCGATTATGGAGGATTTATTGGTTTTTTTTTCAGTATCATTGATATAAATTTAATTGAGAATGATGTTTGTTAAACGTCAGAAGTTGAAATATCAATGGAAAAATACAAATTTTTTTGTTACATTTCAATGTCCATGATCCTTTCATTAATTAACACAACGAAATTTCATATATCTCAGTCGCTATAGGAGCTAACATACAAAAAATTAACGACGATAATTCTGTTCAATGGATTGAATTCAGGAATCGACTCAGTTGCTAACCAAAAGATTCTCGGTTTGTTCTTGATAGATTAAAAAAATATCAAATTAATCAACTTTCAAATCACCATTTTCAGAATCTTTTGAAATTTATCTTCACAGTAACTTAATACAATGTTGCACGCATTTTTTTATATTTAGGGAAAACTCGTCAGTCTGTAAATGTCCGTAAACTATCCGTAAATCTGTAAAATCCGTAAAGTCCGTAATTATTTTGTATGGAGAAATATTTACGAACATTTACGAACTTTACAGATCCAATTTGATCAGTAAAGTCTGTAAATAATCTGTAAACTTTTCTGAAATTAGTTTTTGCGCACAAAAGTAGTAAAAAACAACAGATTTTGAAAGAAATAAGTAATTATCGAAACATTTAAAGTTTTTAAGTATTTTTATCGTATTAAATTGCAATAAATATGAATTTTGTTTGTTTACGGAAAATAACTTTACGAAATATTTACCGATGGACAAACGCGTCAAGCATCTGTAAATCGATTTACGAAGTTTACAATTCCGAAGTTTACAGACTTTACAGACTGACGCGTTTTCCCTTATTAATTAAATCTCACTATAAAAAAAATTCAACATATAATTTATATTTCTTACTATTTGAAAGGTTGACATCCACTTGTTAATACATTTAACGAAAAAAACTGATTTTTTTTACTGTTACAAATTAAACGCGAATGGAAACTTACAAAAAATTGCAATGCAATACATAAAATCATCCGTTTATTTACTGATGACATTGAAACGTCTTGTAATCCAGATTAAATTGAATTTAACTTAATAAAATGAGTTTTGATTCAATTTGTTCAGCATAAAACATAATTTGATATGTTGTGAATTATTTGTATGATTAAGTGGCGCTTAGTTAAATTGATATTTTAAATGAAATGCATGTGATATGATAATGATTTCAATTTTGAATGATTTTATCGGATTAGGTGAGAATTAATGTTGAATTATATTAAAAACAACGTTTTTTAAATTGGCACGTGACATTTATCCCGGATTTCAAAAATTAAAGTATCTTTGATCTGATCTGAACTGAAAAACTTAAAAAAAAACAAAACTTCAAAAGACTTTAAATGTGCAAACTTCACCCTCATGAAAACAAACATAAACATCTTCAATATGATGCAATTTCTTTGCGAAATTAAACCATCTTCAAATTGAACAGCAAATTCTTTGATATTATCCCATGATTCCTTCTAAGCCATTACAGTAAAAATTTTTTCATACAATATGCTTTATTGAAAATTTACCATTATGTTGCATCATTTCAAGTAGAACAAGATTTTTTTTTTGTTCTTTGTTCTGTTTTACTCAGTTAAGATCATAAAACTGTTACTCAAATTACATTTCCGTGTATCGCTATATTCCAACAAAAATGGAAAGTTTCACTGATTTCTTGCCACACAATGCACATCCTTCGTTTTTAACGTTCTTTCAATATTAAAAAGAAATAAATTAAAACCTGATTAAAATTCTGGATAGAACTAAGATCGTGAAATGTAATAAAAATGCAATGCTTTAAAAAAAAGAAATAAGGTTTTGCTTCACTCACACAAAAATAGTCAAGTAAAATTTCGGTTTAAAATGCACGTGTTCAATGTAAAACTATTTTTTAAACTGAAATTGCCTAGACGGATGAGTTACTGGTTGAAAAGTCAAGATGCATATGAAAATTGAATTAAATTCATGCAAAAAAAAATACTGAAGAAACCATGTATAACATCCAGCCATACAGAAAATTACGATATTAATAAATTTGAATCAAATTCAATATTTTTTGAAAGAAAAATTTCTTTATTTTGAATCTTCTCTTGAAATGAGAGCAAATCAGTTACATTTGGAACATATTATGATCACTTTAGTCTTTCATTTTGAAGATAATGCTCTTTTTGTAAAATCATCATTTCTTGCTCCCCTGCTTCTTTAAGGCACTCAACAACAGGCCGTCCTGAATCAACAGCCATTGTCAATCCTTTTTTAACGGCATCTGTTGTCATTGTCTGCAAATCTTCTGCTTCACCTATCGCTGCACAGACTCGTATGAAGGCTGTTGTCAATCCATTTCCTAAGATAATTTAAAAAATCATAAACATTTTGAATCTTAATGATTTTTTTTTTAGATTTAAGTACCATAATTTCCAAATTCTCCACTTTGATAATCCCATGGCAAGAGATAGTGATATTGTGGCCAATAGCTACGGGTTACGATAAAGACCATATTCGAGTCAGACTGCTTCTTGTTTTTGTCTAAGCCCCATATGAAATGAGCTGAATTAATGAGCCATGCAATATTGATGACGATTATGTAACGTAGTGAGAATGCAACGAAAAGTGCCGCTTGTACAGAATCATCCCAATACTCAAGAGGTGCATTGATAGGAAGGAGAACAAATAGGACGAGGTATAAAATCCAATAAAATCTGTTGAATTTAGTTTAAATCTCAAATATTTCAATTAACTTGGAGAGAAAAAATTACTCACTTTTTTTGGAACATCACAATATTATCAGCTTCAATATCAATCATATCAACTTTCTTTAAAAGTTCTTCTTGTTTCGGACTTAAAGTTCTAATCTGAGCAAAGACATGAGCATGTAAGAAATCTTTATCACTATAATACGGATCATCTGATGTCTTGAATTTTTCATGATGAAGTCTGTGTAATCGCACCCAATCATAAATTGATCCCTGAAAATTTACAAAATACAACAAAAGTTAATCGGATGTCAAAATAATAAAAAAAGACGGTAATCCAAATGTCACAGGTCAAAATACATTAACGTTAATAGTAATTTTTTTTCTTTGTTTCATTTTAATTCAATTGCATAAATTTACATTCATAATAAGGTTAATAGTTGTCAAAAACGTTAATAATTTTGTGTTGTCATAGAACTTTGCACTATGATACTTTTAATTGAATTTGATTACCTGACCAGCTAACGTTTGAAATATCATGAGGACAAATCTGAGTCCAGTTGATGCGGTGTATGTTCGATGTGTCCATAGTCTGTGTGCGCCGGCAGTGACTCCGAGAATGCCGCAAAGTGTCAAAATGCTTGCTGTAGGATAATGAAATGCATTTGTTAAGGCTAATTTTACATGAAAATTTTTATGTAATTTAACTCACTGAAGAGAAATGTTATTAGTTTTGTTTGAGTGAAGAGAACGATAATTCCATAGAGTCCTAATATATTTAAATGAATGAAAAATAGTACAGACGGCCAACTTGCTTCACGCTTCGAACTTAATTCTACTGGTTTACTGACATTTTCATGTTGACTATTATCGGGTTTGTCTTGTGATGCCTCGCTTCCTTTCGTCATGGTTTCAGTTCAATGTGACTGCCTCCTTATAAAAGCTTTAGAGTAAAAAAAATAAATGAATGATTTCACTGTAAGTTAACTCCAGGTTAATGGTCCATTAATCATGATTATGTTGTAAAAAAAATATTTAAGTGAAATTATTTGTCACCTTCATTTTTCTCATTAAATATTTTAACATAAAAATAATATTTGCTTATCAGATTTGAATACTAGATGGATCACACACATCACATAAATTTAAAACAAAAACGTCTCATGATGTCAAATGTAAGCATGTTTAAGTGAGTTTAATTTTAATGTTATTGTAAATATTTTCTTATTTAATCCTAAAAATTTTTATGAATAAATGTTTACTTATGACATTATTTGTTCTCTTTTTACTATTAATTTCCATACGTAGCGCAGAGCGAACGTGTGCTTATTCCAGGTGTCGGAATTCAAAATTAACAATACCCGGTGCTCATGCAATTCATAGGGAAATTTTAGAAACAAAGTCAATTGACTTTAAATTATGATCAATTCATTGAAATTTGTCCTTTTAACATTAATTCAGTCGATCATATGTCCAAAGGAGCTTTACTTCAATTTTCAATATTTTATGCTCAAAATATGATTTTGTATTACCAAAAAAATTTTTGTGAATAAGTGTGAAACGAAAATATTGAATGTCAATAATACGACATGGATTTTTATCAGAAATAAGGAAAGTAAATTGTGAGATTATTATGCAATTTAATAATAATAATTTCTGTTTACAATATTTATCGATGCTCGAATGACCATGAAATTAAGTAACAAGAATTACTCTGTAAGTGTATGAGATAATGTGCTGCAACTTTTGAATAAGAAACGTGCGTTGATTCAATAACTGGTTATTTTGTTTTTATTTTAATCAATGGAGTTCAACTTTTAAGTGAAAATAAGGCGATTTAAAGGATTTTATGTCAATAAGAAATGGAAGTGAGAGCCCAATTTGATCTTACTTTGAAAAAAAAACGATATCCAATCAGAATTATCACCCAACGACGTTAACGTAACTTCATTTTTGCATAATTTAAGTCTAATTATTGGTATGAATCACATGAATTTAACTAAGGAAATTCCATTGAATCGAAATTTAATCGATTTTTACTTTGCAATCAAATTTTTCTGCCTTTCTTGAGGCGGTTTGCTAGGATTTCCCAAGCTAGCTAAGTGATGTGTGAATAGACCAATTTTTTTTAATTACAATTGTTATTCATCACTAACTTCCCATTAAATTGCATCACAGATAATTGACTTGAAATTGAATAAATTTTCACTTTTTTCATTGAATTTTATAGAAAAATCACTCAATTTAATTTAATGTTACGTTAAATGACTTCATTTCACTTAACTTAAAATTACGTTGACTCAATTAAAAAACTAACCTTTTACAAAAATAATCCGATAGGAATCTGTTCTATAATTTTTTTTAATGACTTATCAAAAGTTAATTAATTTTAATTAAACGCTTTGTTTTAAAGAAAACTTTTAATTGTAAATTAATTTTCCTTCATAGAATTTTTTCCATTATCGATCGACTTCACTTTACAACAACCTAAACCACAATGAACGATTAAAAGTCGCGGGAATGAAAAAAAAGTTTAAAAAATGTATTTGTTGTATAGAACTAAAGAAAATGTTGGATTAAAATGAGTTGTGTATGAACTTTAACGTTAAACATTTAATTGTTTTATCACAATGACTTTTAATTATAATATAGAAAAAAAAATCATTAACGAATTTTTATTGAATTTACTGAAGTCCTGAAGAATGCAACGAACTTTTAATCAAAAAATTTAAATGTAAAATGTTAGTGTGTTCTTTGATCCAGAAAACACGAGAAAACAAACCACTGGACGGTTTTAAAAATTGATTTACAATGGAGCTCTATGAAGTTTCATTTAGAATCTGAATCTATAGATGAGAAGGTCGTTGCAAATTTCAGGAAGTTTAACTTGCGTTAAACGTGTTAATTCATGCAAATTGTGGGTTGTAAATCATTTGAATCGTCAATTTTATGAATTCAGAAGTGCATTTTTTTGTAGATGACTGACGTTCCTTATACAAATCTGGCTTGATATCACATTTAAAGAGTTGTGATCATAGCATAACATCAATTATTAAATTAAAAAGAAAAAAAATTACGATAAAAATTCACATTTTATAACTTACAAAGTTGCATTTTCTTTTAATTTTTAATCAAGTATTTAAAAGAAAAAATGACAATGGCTTCAAGTGTTTCTTCAAACGTTTAATTAAAAAATATAATGTAAGACTAAATTACATTTCAATTCGTTGTTTTTAAGCGTATTTTTCTATTTAAATCTTATTTTAAATTTTATTTTGATTAAGATCTTGTAAATCTTCTTTGGAAATATCTTTATCGCCATAGCCCCAAACTGCATCCTTATGTGCATTCTCGTGATCCAGCCAATGTGAGCCATCACCATATTTTTCGACTCGTCTTTTGATCATTTCAGGTGAAACTGATTTTCCTGTTAAAAAAATTGTATAATAATCCAATTTTATATTCAAAATTAATTGACTTACGATCATATGCCAGCCCAAATTTTGCCATTAAATCAATAAATCCAGTTGAAATATTGAACATATAATCTCCCAATTCACCAGTTTTGTAATCCCATGGAAATACGTGATGGTAATTGTGGAAACCTTCACCCAGGGCACCAATTGCTACTGGTAAACTCTCGACTGGACTTATTCGTTTATCGTATGGCTTGCGACCGTACATGTGTGCAACAGAATTGACAAAGAAAGCCATATTCAGTGTACATGTAAAGCGAAAATTGAAACATGTCCAAAATGATATCCAGAGATCTTCATTCCAATAATAATATGGCACGAGTACAGGTAAAGCGATTGCTAATAAGGCAAATAATGGAATGTAATATCTTGAAGAAGAAAAAAAAAGTTAATTTTAATCAGTAATTTAAATAGTAATTAGTTTCAATTGCTTTCTTACTTTTTTTGTAACATCACAACAGAATCCTGCTCCAAGTCACTCATATCAATGACCTTGCGTTTTGCTATGACTTCAGGATGCGGAGTAAGAAATAACCATCCAACATGGGCAAAGAAGAATCCACGACGGGCATCATGAGGATCTGCATCTGTCTCTGAATACTTGTGATGAATGCGATGATCATGAGCCCATGTGTAAGCATCACGCTACAAAAAATGTAACAGGAAAATTTTTTTTTTCAAAAAAAGTGTATGCAATGCACATTACATCGTTTTCAAAAATTCATACTAAGTTTCAATACGAATGATAAAGTTTTACGGGTAAGGTAAACATAAACATGATCAATTATTTATTTAAACGTGAAAATAGTAATAAAAAAAATACAGACATGAAAATTTTTATTCACCATTCAACTTTTTTTCCTCGAAACCCATGTAAAATAAATTATTAAAAAGAAAATTATGCATTTGTCATTTATGAGTAACCAGAAGTAACAATTAAATGAATATCGGAAATTCTACGTTTCATTTCACTTTCGTAGCACATTATATTTAATGTGATTTGACATATTTAATTTCTTTTAACGGCAATGACCATCAAGGGATTAGTAAAATTAGGTTATTGATTGATGGATGAGATTAAGTATTATATTTTTTACTTACTTGTCCTGTTATTGTAAAAAGAAACATGAGCAACACCCTTAACTGCCATTTAGCTTTATAGCTTTTGTGTGACCTTTAGAAAAATTATAATTTTAAAATTACTTCAGTGAAATTTAAACAAACAAAATGTTTACCATAATCGATGTGCTCCAGCTGTAATTCCAAATCCAGATGCTATGATTAATAAAATGACTGTTATGAGAATTTAAAAGAAAAAAAATTATTCTCCAGATTTCATTGAAAAAATACAAAATTTACCCCATAAAAATGTATATAAATTGGCTTGTGCCGTGATAAAAAAATACAATCCATATAAAAATCCGGCATGTAAAAATAGCTGTGCTGTCAAATCGGGCCATCGAATTTGTGGCTCATATTTGAGTGTATCGGCAGTATCTCTGACTAGTGTAATTGGCTCATAATAATCTTCTTTTTGCTTGATATTTGATTCAAAACTAACACAATTATTGTTTGTATCACAATTTAATTGATTTTTTTCACTTTCACTACTTATTTTCATGACTATTCTTTTATGACACTCGTCATTTTCATGTGTAGCATTCAAGGAAATTGCAGATTCTTCGGTGTTTACTACAGTTGTAGTGCCTTTGGTATGAGGTGGCATAATTATAGTTATTAAAAAAAATCTAGAAGTAAAAAAAGAAGAAAATATTAACATGTGATAGACTCGTGACTTGGGTTAATAAGAATTAGAATGAAATGAAACATGAATGTTTTTTTTTGTATATTTAATTGACAATTATGGTTGATGCCTATCATTAACCGGTCAACGACAGCCACAATCAATCTGGTCAATCATAAAAAATTGATAAAATTTATAAATTTTCATTCATAATTTGAACTGAATGAAATTCAAATGACTCAAACCATGAACTTACAGACTTATATGTAAAAATTAACCACATTTGATCAGAACATGACGTCAAATAAATTCACTCGACTCTTCACTATTTTATTATCATTGTATTTTTTACATTAACTCATTGGCACAGATAATGTGTCAAATAAATTAATATCACTTCAATTTCTGTTGTAGACAAAATATCAAGTGTTAGCGTGTATTCTAATAATAGTAAAAAAATTGCTGTATTATGAATTTTGATTATTTCTTTGAATTTAAATCCAAGTACTTCTTACAAATTTAAGGTTTCAAATTTAAAATATCAAATTAATCTTAAATTGTATTGAGGTTCACACGCAACTATTATTCACTAGCCGGCTTACATTCAATTTAAAAATAATAATAACAAATATGGCCTTGATTTTTTGTTCTGCAAATGAGTCATTTGTATTTTTGTTGAAAGAAATAATAGAAATGATTAAATTATATAAGTGAGGGTTTCAATTGGATTAATTGAAAAGAAAATTTAACTTTTGTAAATTACTTTACAAATTCCTCAAATTTGCCTCTTAATTATATGGTTAAATTTATTTTATTTGTAAATTATTCTAAAATGACAAGATCGTCCTTCAAGAAAACTCAAATCAGTGAGTTATAATGTCAAAATTTATAAATTACCCATTAATGACTGTTTAATTTGATTGTAATTTATTATTTGAATAATTATCGGAAAAATTAATCGTCTTGAAAATTCTTAACCAATGTCAATCAAAGTTGCGTGAGAAAATTTCAGTCATTTCCATATCAATCATGATCAGTTACAAGTCATAACCCTACCTCTGCACCACAAAAATGACGAAATTATTTTCACAAAGTTGACGAGACGAGTCATTCATTCAATTATCTAATAATAATTATGACATGATTCCACTTTTGTATTTTTTTTCATAATAATTAAAATCATAAAATAAAAATATATCAACATGCTATTTCCAAATTACTATTAAAAAGTTTGTTCACTCCTTTTATACTCACATTAAATAACTTTTAGGTTCATTAATGATTCTGATAGTATATTAGCGATAATACATTTTTTCTGTTGATTTGACACACACACACACACACACGATTGAAAAATTATTCATGTTATATTTAAAATTTAAATGCGATGTGATACTCGAAGAGAATGTCTGTCTTTTAGAGTCTACATGTATCCCTAAACACACAGTTCAATTGATTCTAAGCATCTGAAAACATAAATTACTAAAATTCAAGTAACACGATGTGATTTTCCACACTTTATAAGGCGTAAAACCAAGCCTTACCCAAATAGTACAATTTTTTTTAGATATAAAAATGCAGTTACTTTGAATCTTTAAAGGTACGTTCAATCATTTATTTTTATTGTTGTGCCTTAATTTAGCACGTAATGTGGAACTTTCACTAATAAGTAATAAATTACAAAGACGTTATAAGTTCTTTGACTGATATGTTGAATTGATATGGTGATAAAAAGCATGAAAAGCCACAATAATTACGAATTATAGCAAAATCTTTTCATAAAATTTAGAAAAAATTTTAAATTGAATGTAACCTTGGCAAGTGGAGTAACCTGGTCTTTTTTTTACCTAAAACTCAGTTGATGGTGGAGTATCCTGGTCTTTTTGTCCTAGAACTCAGTCGGTGGTGATATTTTTTCAATGGAATCTTAAAACCTTTTATTTCTTTTCCAGAAGTCATGAAGAGCAATAATATCCCATTTTTTTCCAGAAGTCATGTAGTCAATGCAATAAAGACAAAACATCTAAACTTTTTATCTCTATGTAACCCAGTTTTTTTTAAATGTAACTTCAATCGAATAATTGTTTTACAAGAAGGAAAAACTATTTAAATTGAACACTTTAATATAAAAAAAAATATCTACTTTTTACAAATATCTACTTCATTGTAACAAAATAATGACTCACACTTAACAAGCATTACATCATATTCGTTTGTTACAAAATTTTTAAGTGAAAAATTTTAATATTCAATTGAAACCACGAAATAGAAAATATTGCTATCGTATGTTTAACCATCTGTTTAAATTCTTGATTAAAAATTTGATTTCTTTGAATCATCATCAGAATGGAAGTTTTTCATAAACTTATCACAAAAAAATGATATTGAAAAGATTATTCATCTTAATATGAGCCGGCACTTCTATTTTATTGTTTAATACCACTTAATTATTAAGACAACACACAAAAAAAATCATTTTGTCACAATTATTATGATATTCTCTATTATATGAAAAAAAACAATAATAATTGTAATGAGAGTGATATAGATAAGAAACCGAGTCTATTTAAATACTTTTATTTTTATAGTTCATCATAAAAATAAAAAATAATTTTGAATGATAATTTAATTTCACCATGATTCAAAACTTCACGCCTTCTAGATGTTTTTTTTTATGTTTTTTAAAATTAGTATCAATTAAAATTGATTTTAGATTTAAATTAATTTAGGAATTTGCAAATAGTTGATGAATTTTTATTATATTAAATTAGATACAATTTTTTTTTCTTTTGAATAGAATTCATATAACTAACCTTGGTCTTTTTTTTATTATTACTTAAAATTTTTATAAGTAATTTGTTTTTTATTTTTTAACAATGAAAATTATTTGAAGCAAATACCGTAATTTATTCGAACTATCAGATTTTTTACTTTTTAATGTTACTTCACTCAAGTTCTATGTCAAACTAAACAATAAAATAGTAAAAGCACAATTTTGTATAGATTTGAAACATTTTAGTTGTCATAAATGCCGCTTCATGCATCAATATGTGTGTTTATGTGTATATGTGTGTGTGTGTGTATGTATGAATTAGAAAAAATAATAATTATAAAAACCGAAAGTAAATAGACTTGGTTTATTCTCGTGCATATATCAAGGTATATTGGATAGTACTAGATGAAAAACCGCGATAACGTGTGAGTTTTTTTTTGTATTATTATTGTTTTGTTTTGTGTTCGTGTGAATTATAATTTGATATTTCTGTTAATAAATAATTGATTTAATCATACATTGATTGATTTGAAAATGATGTAGCATGCTCATTCACATTTTATAGTAACGTCATTTTGTCTGCTATTTGATTGTGTTATGTATTATTAAATGTTGCCACTGCATTAGCACACACACACACACCATAAATGTAATTACAATATAAGTGTAATTTTGGTCTGGCTAACATTTCTTTTAAAACGCTTTTCACCATTTGTGTGTGTGTGTGTGTGTGTGTGTGTTTGTATGTTTGATTAAAAATGTTTACGACATGCATTTTTTATATTGCAATCAATTATTTTTTTTATTATTTTTTTTCTGATAACAATATCAATTCAATATCACTGATATATTTTGAATTAGATTTGATTCCAATGATATTTCAAATGCAAAACGCCCCCTAAAGCATGACGTCCGTCTGTCTGTGTCAATTTCGAAATGGCTGATTTTTCCAATACCGTGGATACCGCGAGTCGTTAAAAATATCAGGTGTTGGGAAAAAAAACTGTAGACCACAAAATAACTGACTAGTCGCGAACTTTTCCAATATTTCGAATTTTTTCCAAAATTTCGAATTCTATCAATAGAAAAGCGCTCGTGTATATCATTCAAGAATATGTTCTGCATTTTTTTACTGTTATTACGACGAGCAACATAATCAAAGCGAATGAGAAGAGTTCAGAGAGTCTGAAAAGGTTTTGATACCTGTATTTCACCTTTTAAATGCATATCGTAAGAAAAAATACACTATTACAGATGCTTGATAAGCCTTCACTCGTCGACTATGGGTCATTACTTCAGAATCGGAGCTAAGTCTAGTTTTTCAACTCTGTCATTCCAGCACTCCATCACTCGCCAGAATGGTTCATAGAATTTATTGTAATAACAACCTGAAGAATTGGACCCAAGAGCTTAAAAATGGTCAAACAACTGTTACATTAAAACAATTTCCAAATCATTTTTCCAAACTTTTTTAGATTTTGAGTTGATCAACTGCATTCATTGTTACCTTTCAGTCTCAAACTGACAAAAGCATTACATTTTACTGTTCAAACCAATAAATAAAATTCAACGAATATGAATATTACTAAAAATTCAAAAATACTGTTTCAATTGAATATCACTTTAGACAACCCTACAAAAACATCTGATTAAATATAAGAAATGCATAAAAAATTTACAATTTCAATGATTGTATTTTAATAATTTTAAAGTTAATTTAGGAAATATTTTATACTCTTAAGCTAAAAAATAAATTGTTTTGTTAATAATTTAGATTATTTTATACTTTTACATGAAATTTTGGCTAACCAACAATAATAAAAGGTGTGACATTTTGTAAAAATTTTAAATAGACAAAAAAAAATTTAAAGGTATGATATTATAAAAATTTTATTAATAATTTTCTTTTAATTTTAAATTTACTTTTGCAGTCGAGATAAAAGTTTGACTGAAAATGGCCACAACCGAGCTAGATCCTGTCCTGAAATACGGTTTAAAGTTATTGCATTCCAATGATAACAATAGTGCGGAAAAATTAAGACTTGCAATCGATGAAATAATAGCCCAAAAATATGGTTCCTCCAAATTACTTTCCTCGATAATATCAAAAAAGTACTTGAACGAGGAAGCAAACGCAGTTGGAAGTAATTTGATTGCAATTAAAAAGCCAAAAATAATTGAAAAGAAGAAGGAGATTGAAGAACCGGTTGAATCTGTGGAAGATGAACATTTGAAAGAACTTGAAGACCTTTTCTGTAAAAATTGTAAGCGAATGGATGTAAGTGCACGGAATCGACTTGTTGAATGTTCCGACTGTCACTCGTTGTATCATCAGGAATGTCATGTACCACCTATAAGTGAGTCTGATGCAAACGATCAGGAAAATTCTTGGTATTGCTCAACTTGCAAGGAAAAAACCATTTCAAAAACATCTTCGACAAACTCATCACCAGCTAAATCGTGCAGCAGTACCAGCAGCTCTTATACAAAAAATTATGAATCTTCATCGTCAAGCAGCAAAAAAAGTAAGGAAAAATCTGGAAATAGTAACAGCAGCAACGCCACTGCCACAATAATTCCTTCACAAATTGTCACTGGTACAAGTAACGGAAACGGAACTCCAAGCATTAACATTGTGAGTGCTGATAAACGCATTCAAAACATGAAGAAAAAGGCAGCACAACGAAAACACAAATGATAAGAATTTTGTTTTTATTTTTAATTTTATTCAATATTATTAAATTTTATGAATATTATATTTTTTTTTATATTTTCGTCTCATTGAAGCGAAAATTTATACATTTTTTAAATTTTTTTTTCTCCTTTTATTTTACTTTTTTATGATTTTATAATGATGAAAGTGAAAAATTGTAGTGACTTATAGCTATACAAAAAAATTCACGAGTTATGATAAAAATTTAATCTAATTTAAAATGAAAATTCAATTTTCCTTTAATAATTGTAATTTTTTTTTGTTATAACGAATTTGAATAAAATTAATGTTAAATAAAAAAAAATTATAACAATATGGATGAATAAATTAAATTAATCAATATTTGGATGTTTTGTGTCCAATGGGACGAATTTTTCATTTAAATGTTTTCAGAAACTGTGGACAGATTTATCTTAAAATTATGCTATGATTTTATCAAAAAAAATTTAATCATGTTTCAATAATAGAAAAACTTTACGACAATGACATGGAATTCAAAATCTGTTTTGCTTTGGCATGGTTGAGTTTGAATTCTGTTAATTTTGATTATTGTTTTTAGGTTTGACTTAAGATTCATATCGTTACTGTAAAAAATGTTCCCTTCCTGAGTCCTTTTGAGTTGTTCCGTTCGTTTCTGTTGCAAAATTGTTTTTTTGTTGAATAAAATTTTATTTTCTTCTTATACAATATTTTTTTTTAATATTAAAAAGTTTGTATGATTATCATATTCATATTAAATTATGTATGTTTAAAAAAAACTGATTTTTCATTCTGATTATGTGTCTATTTTGTGTTGAGTCTTCTTTTTTAAAAGAAATTCAACATATGGATAAATCATTTTATGTTAGGTGACTTTCATTTTCCTTCTTATTCGGCAGAAAGACGTGTCAACACGTAACCTTTCCGACTGAGCCAGACTCCAATACCAACACCCAAAATAGCTGATATCACATTGGTGAGTAGAAGTGAGTAAATGACTTCACGTGAAAACAACGAATTTTTACCAACACGAGCTAAGCGAATTGAGTAGCCGGGCTTGTTATCACGCTTTGGATGTTCAAATTTCCAGTCTCTGTGAAAAAAATTAAAAAATGAAATTAAATTACTCTTCAAGAAATACACAAAATCAAAATATTAACTTACTTTGGTGGCAATTGATCAGGACGTGAACTCCACTCCCATACCCAATCTGTGTCGTGTGAATTGGAACGTACAAGATCGCCATCCTGTAAAAATTGAATTTTTAATTGATATTTTAAATTAAAAATGAAAATGAAATGATAACATGAATACAATTCATATGAAATTCATATATCGTTCGTTTTCCCCATGAACTTGATCTTGTTTTGTTTAAAAGCCGGTAAAATTATTTCATTTCAAATGAAAAAAAATTAAAATTACTATAATAACAATTATAATAATAAAAAATTAATGACGACTCCTATTCAAATTAACATACATCACTCAATGCACGTAGATCAAAATTTTGGCAGACGGCCATGACCCGGTTCTTTCATATGAATTTTTTTTTGCTAAAGATAAGTGATTGTGAGAATAATTTAGAAATTTATGCGTAGTTAAATCAAATATCAAAACTGAAAAAATCAACATGACGATTTTTTGGTTATTTTTTTTTATTCGAAATATTTTTGAAAAAATTTAAATAAAATTTGTTGAACATTTTGATAGTCTGTAATAATGCGGAAGTGTTTAAAATTAAATTTTTACTATGATTTTATTGAAAAAGGCGACAACAATACTATCTTATCAAGTATTGTAAAATTTAACGATAAAATGTAGATCGTGCTTTGAATGATGTAAACGAGCGCATTTTCATTGAACGAAGACATTTTTTATTGCAGTTTTAATTTTGAGTTTTTTTAGAGGTTTTAGAAGTTTTGTGTAAGTTAAGTGTATTGACAATTTCAAACGTTCAATATATATTGACACATTCAGACGGACGGACGGCACGAGTGTCATCAATAAACGCATTTTTTTTTAAATTGAATGAAAATCTTTTGAAAATTGAGGTATTTTTGTACAAATATTTTGAGTAGCTCATTTTTTATCAAAGATATTTGATTAGATCGTTACAATTTGAGTGTCGTGACATATGAAAAGCGTGTATCTTTAATGTGCGTCTTGAAAATGAATTCTATGAATTTTTTAGTTTTTGTTTATGTTCACATATTTGAAAAAAAAAACGATTTAAATCATAAAATTCGTGTTTTTTCATTTTAATTTTAATTTCTCTTGACTCAATCAATGGATATTAATATATTTACAACTGTGCTTTTTTTAACTAAATTTGTTTTGATTTTTTCATGAGAAATTGAATGGAAAATTCCTCTTAATGAAAATAAAATGAATAAACAAAAATGACGCCATTTGAGCATTATTGAACTTAAATCTGATATTGACATTGTGTGACGTCTTTTAAGTTAATATATCAAAATAGCATGAAGATGATGTTGATTTTATTAGTTTCGTTGATGAATTCAATCTTTATCTCATTTGGAAAAAATATTTACTTTATAGAAATTTTTACAGCCCATTTGATGAAATGGTCAAATTTTTAAGCGCATTTCTGTCGATCTACAAAAAAATTTTAAGCAGCAACTAATTACCCTCGTTGAATTAAAAGAAACCTTCAAATTAATTCTGTTTTAATCAATTTCTCGTTTAAATGCAATTTTTTCCATATTCTTAGTTACGCTCTTTAAAGCATTCAATTGCAAAGTTAAGCCAACATTTTTTTATTGCAATTCGTATTAAAATTTAATTGACTATTCAAATTGCAATCTTCAATATGCATGTTGTGAGTGCATAGCAATAATAATATAAGAAGATGAAAAAAAACACACCAAGAACAAGAAACATGAATGTTTTTGAACTATAAAGCGTGACATGAAATATAATAGGATGCAATTTACAAGTAAATGCATTCTCAAATGAATTCTTTGTTTCACTTCAGTGATCTTTTTCAAATATGTAAATTGAATTGAAAAAGAAGAACAAAAAATAAATATTTTAGAAAATGTTCTTTGTGTGAAATGACATAAAGAAATTCTGATCTAAATTTGGATGGGATCTGATGAGGATGATGAGTAACGAAATTTTACCTTATTCCAGTAATTAATATAAACGCCTTTGAATTCATCTTCTGTACATAGTTCGGTATTGGGACTGTTCGGTGGTGATTTTGGACTAAATTGAAAATTATAACATTGAATTTAAAATAATTACAAAAGAATCAAATTTTTACTCACCTTCCCTTTGGTGAATCTCTGCGTGAGCTGGCTAACGATACAACTCTACTCGATTGATTTGATTCCTTTTGTGCCTCACGTAACAGTCTTAAGTACTCTTCTCCAGATGAAAATGGAAGGGGGGTAACACGATCTGGTGTTTTTGGAATTGTGCTTGCTGCTGCCGGTGTTACCTCAATCCATGATTCTGCTAGAAAAAAAATACACAAAAATAAAATTCAATCAAGTTAAGTGAAACTAAACAAACTTGTTTAAATTACAAAACAAAAAAATTATTTTGATAACGACTGACATTGATAATGAAATGTTTTTAATAGGAAAAAAATACGTATAAATTTTTTTTTAAATTTAATCAGCTAATTAGAGAGGAAACCCAAAATATTTCTTTGTTTAATGATGATTTTAATAGCGAAACAAAAACTAAGTATGTCAGACACGTAAAAACGTCGTGTAAAAATTGATAAGATAAGATGAATCATATTTTTAATGAGCTTTTAATTGAATAATCATTAAAAATAAATTTATAATTTGATGAGGCCCGAGACTATACTAGTAAGGCCAGTCTTACTGTCGTGGCTTGATTTCTGAAAAACTTTAGTAGGATGTCCATCGAAAATTGACCATCAAGGAAATAAAATTTCAATCAATATCAATTAACATTTGACTGAAATTTGCTTAGTGATAACATTAAAATAAATATTGAATATAAATTTTATCTCGACATTCAATTGATTCAAATTATCAATTAAACAAATCCCCTGAGAGCTCTAAGAATGAAGTATGTTTAATTTCAATATTTAATCAGATTTTTGCCGTTATATAAATAAAACAAATAGAGAAACCGCAAACAAAAGCAAATCGCCATTCATATCAATTTCATACTCGGATCTTTTTCAGTCTAACTGCGTATTAATGAGATGAAATTATTTCATTTTAATCATAACTCTACAATTCGATTTCAGTTTTGGACATAAAACAGAAATAAAATCATTTTAAATTTTAATTGAAAATCCAGATTAGTATTAGTACGAAGTGTGACCTAATTATAATTGAATGTCTCGTTAAAAGGTCATTGGCCGTCCACGATGATATGATGAACGAATCTTACTGGAAATTTCAAAGAACACGCTTCATTTGATGTGAAGAAAAAATTAAAATTATCTATAAATAAATATTTTGATGCACTTTTTCAATGTAAATCAAATATTTTCCAGTAAAGCACAAGCAAACATGAGGCAATGAGGAAATAAGTTTATATCGTAGCGATAAAAATCGTTAAATACGTAGTATGGTGTTGTTGATTCAATAATTTTAATTCTAAATCATGCATATTTACAATTTTAAACTAAGTTTATAGTCACAATTAAAATACGCAGTTGAATATTGTGATTCTCTAATTAGTTTTGAGCATGATATGCATTTTTAATGAATGAACAATAAATTGATTTGTAAAAAAATGTCTCGTATGCAATTTTAATTTAAATTAATCTAAATTGGGTATATGAGAAAAGAAGAGAATTCCACGTGCGAGGAGCAATTTTGATCATTCTCGAAATGTGCTGTCCATGTGAACACACAAAAGCCGGTTCTGGTAATTTTTTTGTTTCTGTTTACGTTTGAATTGGTATTTTTGAATTGGTCAATGAATTTTCTGGCGCCCATACTCATCAGCATCATTGCCAAAAATGTTTGAGGTCAATTTAATCTGTTACTTTGTATGGGTTTCTGTATGTACGGAAATCATCAAACTAACGCCTGCTTGCCTAGAAAGTCCTGGTGGTTCAAAATCTCCAAATTCTCTCGATATCACGATACATACTCGAATCTCTTCAAGTCAATTCACAATCATTAATTCAGATCAAATATCAATGGAATCACATTGCATTTCATCTGTCATTTACATTCATGCATCAAGAGCTTACTTTTAATTTCTCTTGACATGCAATTATTTGAGTTACGCAACACAAAAAAAAAATTTACATCATTAAGTAAAATAAAACAAGTATTTTATTTATAAATGAAATGAAACGAGATAACCCAGAATTGAAAGTGATGAACTACATACATTCGGTGAATGAAATTGAAATTAAATTAAATTGAATTCCAATAAACATGTTCCAACATTTTAACAAATTTTCTCATATTATTAACGTATTTTAGTTCAATGCCTTGATAAAAGCTAATTTATCAAATTAATGTTAATTATTTCACCAAACCTCGTAATAATTGATGTCGATTAAAAAATAAATATTGCAAACATTGAATTCAGGTTTTGTATTTGTCTACTAATTCAATTTTCCGTACATTGAACCCCGAAATACAAACAAGCTGTAAGTCATATAAATGACCTTGAAATACTTGAACCCATTTTTTTAGTCTTGAATTACATTTTTTTTGTTCAGACATAAATATTGATTTTCTTTTTACAACCAAGAAAATGAAAATCAGTGAAAAAGGATTTAAAATTGCATTGTTATGAGGGGGTTTTCTTTCAATATTCGCAACTGTTGTTTTATTTAAATGCGCATTTTTATTTAAAGGCTTCTTACAGCTAATTTTAGATCATATCGTTTTATTTTTAACTTTCTTTAGTATTCATTCATAAATTGACGCATTTTTTTATTCTAATTAGATCTGAACGCCTACAATCCCTTTAATTTTCAACGAACATTGCACTATCATGTCATGGAAAATTTTTGTTTTGAATTAAGTGACTCAAAATTTTCATTTTAAATTTATTGGTATTGTCATCGATGCAAAAAAAAAAACAATTTCATTTAAATAAATATTCAATTTTAAAATTATATTAATATTTGTCATTTTTTGAGTAAATGAATGAGTGTTCTTTGAATTTACGTTTCAAATTTGATGATAATTTTTTTTTTTCTTAATTCTCGTTGTTGTTGATTTGATATTCATTTCTTCGTAATTGGTTCTTGATAATAAGCCACGTTCAGTTCCATGAAATTGTGTAGTAACGGAAACAATATTTATTCAAATATTAGAATTAACATCGTACGATATCAATATTTAATTTTTGTACAGAAGGCATTGAGATAGGAAATCATAAAACAAACAAATTTCATTTGCATTTAAAGGGGAGATAAATTATCTAATATTTGAAATAGAGACGCATTTTATTAAAATGTAAGTAGGTCGATGGAAGTGGGCTTTAATATTAATTTATGTTAAAAAACAAAAACATTTAACAAAATACGAGGCGTCTCCATTCCAATGAAAAAAAAATGATCAATAAAATTTGATATTAAACCACTTTCATTTTCAATGAATTTTGTTTAATATGTAAGTCAAAAAATCAATTAAGTTAACACACCTTACGTTGCAGCTATTAAATTTATAACGGTATTCAAATTCACATTCGTATGTTTATGGTCTATTTAACACGTAAAAATGCATCGTATTTTTTTTTTGTTAGAATTCAAATCGTAATAAAATTTAAAAAAAAACGAAATTTTTATTATGAGCCCGGTTAATCACCTTCTATTTTTGTTTTGATTCTTTTCTACATAAAATAATGCTAATAAAAACTTATTTCTTGTCTGAAATGCGTTATGTTTACATTTCATTTTAAACTTTTTTTGTTGTGAAAGACGATGAATGAACTCTTTCCTTTATTATAAAATTAACACTTAAAATATTTAAATGAAGAAAGAAAAATTTGCATTTACAAAGAAAATAAGTGCAATTACGTCTTGGAGTCAAGTTGAATGGAGAAATGTAAATATTTGTGACAATCAAGAGATTTGAATGTAATTGATTTTTTTTTCTTTTGAATTTGTAGAACGATGAAAAGATAAGAATTGCACTAGTTCAACAAATGGGACGTAAATTAATGGAATATTTGTTGAAGGTGCAGTTGCTTTGTGAGGAACAAAAGGAAAATAAAATTGATAAGTAGAACAAATAATTTAGATCGTCTGGAGGTTGTAACGAAATATAAGTTTTTATTTGAACATCATCAACAAAAGTTAACCAATCTCCGTGGACAACTCAATCATTTTTGACTAACTATCCATCTAAACTCAATCATTTTTGACTAACTATCCATCTAAACTCAATTGAATGGACAATAACGGTTATGAAACATTGTTGTTAAAAATCACACGTTTATTAAATTTTTGATTAATAAACACAAAAAAAAATCACAACTTCATTACACACAAAAATCTGCATTCAACACATTTTTGTTGCTTTGTTTGAAACTTAAGTCAGTCACTAGGTAATTCCACACGTTTTTACGCTACATTCCACTTTTTATTATTATAATAATAATGAACCAAAACAAAAATTTTATAGTATTTGTATTGTTTTGTTGTTATGAAGACTTGAAACATGATTTTTTGCGCGTTCAAAATGAATAACAGACAAAAATTTATGGGTTGCGCCACTAAAATGAAGAGGGGATTTTACTGCATTACTAGTAATTTTTAACTTTATATCAAAAATAATCAAAATAGATCATCGTTCACATTGAGATGAGATGAAAGAACACCTGAAACGATTTGTGTTAAACTGGTGTATAATTTCTGCACAAATGATTCTTTTGTTTTCAGTTTCTATTTTATTCACTTCGTTTTTTGAAGCAAATTTAATTTTTTTTAATAAAATTTACAATAAAACAAGTTAATTAACCTTTGAGGCATGAGCTCACAATGTCAAATAATATTCAAATGAGAATGTGAATCTAAAATTGGTGTCACGTTACCTTGATCAATTTGTATAAATAAAAAAAATAATTAGTATTTAATTGAGACAATCAATTTGATTAAATTTGAATTGGAATTTCAGTTCCTGTAAAAATCACGTTAAATTTTGCATTTAAAATTTAGTCCTGTAAACCCACTTAATTCGTTAACTTCGACTTAATTTCGACGAACATAGAGATACCGATATTTTGAAGGTCATCAACTTTTCTTTGATAAATCTTGAGCTATTATTATTTTTGTCATTATTATTACTGTTTTTGTGTCTGTATTTACACAAAATGTACATTTTACTAATAAAAAATGACCGATAAGCAACAAGTTAAACTAGCTAACACTTATCTCTATTCAAATCGGTTGAAGACGACACCTTGCAATATTTAACACCTGTACAAGATAAAAGGAAATAAAATGAGGGTATGAGTCATCATTTATTTACATTTTTTAAAACATAATATTCAAAAACATAACAAAGCTACAAGTTGAAAAAATTTCCTTTCCCTTTCCCTCACCTGTTTTAATAATATTCCTGTTTCCTTTTTCCAGGACGCTCCCTTACACAACACGACAATTTTCGAGGATGCGTATTAATAATTCTCTTATTTTAAGGTACATTTATATTATTTTTTGATTGTGCCAGACAATGAAGGAGGCAATGAACCACCATATAACACAAGCATCATGTCTACGTGACTTTCTACCATAATATTAACTGATATTATTATAATTATTTTTTTTTCTTTATTATTAGCAACACATTGCCTGATTACATTTAATTGTTATTCTTATTTTTAGAGTTACAATTCCAGATTTGATATGATGTGGACGAATAAAAACTGCACACAATAGATGCATTAAAGGTTATTTTTATTATTGACGTGTCATGGCGTGTTAATTGAAAATAAATGCATTAAAAGTCAGCTATTGCACATTTATAATGTAAATAAATTGATGAATTCTTGTTATAAGTGAGGCTCTAATTGGATTTAAAGTCAATGAGTGAAGGGGTGTTTGTTCAAATATTATCAATAATATTTATATAGTGAGTCACAGTTGTTTTTAAAGTAATTATGAATGAATAACATGAGCTTAGATGCGATTTTGTCGCATGTGAATCAAATGATTAACTTGAGAAAGTACAAGAAAAATTGTGTGCTGTACTTTGTGATCATTCGAACTTCAATTACTAGCAGATGTATGTTAAACATTCCACGTGCAATCCCATTGCAATTGTCCGTCTATCGAAGAAGTTGTAAATGTACATGATTTGATCTGTGAAAACCTGGACTGTCCTGAGATTCTCGAAGCACATACAATAAACCGATGCAATTTCTCTAATAAAGTAACACAAACAGACGAGTAAGCACAATGTTAATCTCACTTAAAAAATCCTTGAAATAAATCTCCCAAGTCATTCACAGAAATTTTCAATTTCAATATTTCTTATCAAAATAAACATAAACAATACACTTTATCAAACACCGATGACGTAAACCATATGGTGATAAAACATGTTTCCTCAACTATTTTATTTTATTTTTTTCTGTTTCATTTTAATATTTTTTTTATTATAATTCAGCACATACCATCAACATAATAGCAGAGTTAAACAGGTTTTTAATACAATGTTAAAATTTATGATGAAATTTCATTGTAAAATAACACATACCTCCTAACAAATCTGCAACAGATCCTTTGGCTGATTTGAGTAATGGTGGTGTGGTGGACATTTCGATTATTTTTTTTTATAACAGCTCTTCTGAAACCCAAATAATATTTTTCGTAGTTCAGTAGAAAATTAAAGTTCCACACACACAAAAAAAAAAAACTATTTATTTTTTTTTGTATTTTATATTGCGTCGTAAAAATATATGAATGTTATTGTTGTTATGAAGTTGAACTTCACTTCAAATGAATAGATTTTGGATTTCAGTTGAATTAGAGTTAGATTTTTGTCTTGATTTTATAATTTAATTATAAAATTATTGATATTCAATATTCATTGGACAAAGAACAAAGGATTCAATACTAAATTTATTGTTATAATTTTCCATACAAAATACGATTTTCTTGTTATGTTTATATTTTTTTGTTTTACTATGTAATGTATTTTGCAATGTGTAACGTATATTTTCTATGTAATACGTATAAATTACATACAATAACGTACAGCTGTGTTATTATTATTGTTTATTTTTTTTCTTATTGTACTACGATGATGGAGTTTCAATAGAAAAGAAAACAAAGAATATTTTTCTAAAGAAATTTTACACTTTTACTAAAATTTAATTAATATAAAACAATTTGATAACTTTTTCACTTTTGATAAAAAAGATTATTTGTTTAACTGTATTAGAAATATTTAATCTAAAACAATTTTTTTTTAAATATTTTATTATTAAATATTCAGAGACAGGTTTTGTTGTATGTTTTCTCGTTTACGAGGCTTTCGATTGAATGAACTCTTCTGCGTCTTGTTTATTATTTGTTATTATAGGGAAACATTCACTATCTATGTGATTACGAATTGTGTATTGTATGATTTTACACACACAATTAAAGATTTGCGTTCTACTTTATCGAGAAAACAGAGGTGAGGAAATTTAGTAAAATATGAATTTGGGCAAAAATTGTCGTTGCAAAATGAAAATTTTTTTGTAAATCCATATGATAAAGTCTTGAGTTCCAGAGGGGTGTATAATGCGCTTTTTCTTTCAAGTTTCTTAATTGAAGTGACCTTCGTACAATTTGATCTCGCTTTAGAACAGCCCACACCATGACGACAGTTATGATAGATTTTGAAGAGTTTCGCTGGCCTTCCCATCTGCTAAATTTTTCAGAGGTATAGTCTATAAAGACAGAAAACGTTGAAATCAATTCAAAGTAAATTTACTGGAAAAAAAATTGAAGTAACAGTTGAAAAAAGAATTCTAAGACAAAAATGGAGCAAAAACTGTGTCATGTACTCAAACGTGTCCATACTCAGGATGTCAAGGCTGTTGATGACAACCAGGTTAAATTTTCAACCTTTATTTCATTCAACTGTCGAATTCTTTATTATTTTCAAGTGGAGCATGTGGCTCCAATTGTCTTCAGATATCAAATTCCAATAGACACAGAAAAAGAGATTGTCAAAATTTCACCTGTTTGCCTAGTAAGTCTAATTTCTGGTGTTCAAGACTCGGAGAAATGAATATTTGAGGAAAAACTCTGAAAATATTCATGACTTATCTTTCATTTTATAATTTTGTGAAAACAAACTGAACAATGAAGAAAAATCATCTCATTAGACTCTAAAATCTTATTTCAAGGAATCATTCTCAGGTTTGTAGCAAAAATCTTCTTATATTGAAACATTTTCATCATATCCTGATCTAAATTTATCCTCAATAACGTCATTATCGAATTTATTTTCATTTCAAATTATTCTAAATTGTTTTTATTGACAATTATCATAAAATTTACGCAAAAAATTTCCTCAGCTGCAGCCTTGTCGTTGATTTGTTCAATATCGTCATATATTCCTCTCGAAATAACATTAAAAAAAACTAGTACATGGGCTTTTCATTACATTATTTTTTAACGAATTAAATCAACAACAACAAACCAACACATTGTCAACACTTAACTTTTATTGGAATTTGTACTGCAATAATATGAAGGAGATTTTCCTCGTATACTGACCAGATTTAATAAATGAACAAACAAACAATGTGTTTATGTTATTGCCTTTTTTTTGCAACTTAACGTGTATATTCAGATCACCTTTATTTGTTTTTCTTGTAACAAAACTATGTGTGTGTCCGTAACTCCAACATATCATTTTCTTTTAAAACACAGAAAAAATAAAATAAAATCTCTCATTTTCATTTGAACTGAACTAATTTAATGAAACCACGTACGTGGGTGCAAGATGACCATAATATTGGTATAAAAGTGAAGGCATTTCAGTAAAAAGGTCTCATTTTCAGTTAACCAGTCAAGTCACGCGGTCAGGAAAATTTAACGGACAAATTTTCATAGTGCTATAAAAGAAGTATTTAAAGTGAAATCTTTATGATGAAATGAAAATAAATTTAAAAAAATAATTATCATTTTCATAATTATATTGAAAAAGATTCATGGAAATGAAATCTAAATTGTAAATCAACAGAAAAATTCCCCAAAAAAAAAACTTCAAAAGTAAGGAGATAAAAATTCAATTAAAATTTTGATAAAAATACAAATTTTATAATATTTGAATAGAAATTATACGTAAAATGTGGATCCCAATTTCCACCCTTACCACCTTATGTTTGCTAATTGACCTGAGTAAAGGTAACTTGGATCATCGCAAAGATGACGACCTTGAATCAATTTTCACAGCTCGGTCACCTGATGATTGGGCAACAATATGGCACAAAGAATTCCATTCCAGATGTCGCGAAAAGTTAATTCGTCATTTGTATTGGGCATGTGAAAAGGACATTTATCGCCTAACTCGGAGGAATGGTGGCATGAAAACGCAAGAAAGTGTTAGTAAGAGATCTGGTTCGACGAGAATAAATGAAGATCGAGGTATGATTGAATATCCATGGTTGAGTCCCGAAGAAGCGCATGTCATGTTCAGGACTCGACGCAATGATAAACCAACTGGATCAATTACACAGGAATGTTGTACTAAAGTTGGATGTACTTGGGAAGAGTATGCCGAGTATTGTCCGTCAAATAAACGACTGAATCAATATAAAAATTAATGAAAAAAAAAATTAATTAATACTTACAGAAAATTAAAAAAAAAATCAGCGTTGGATGGTTTCTCTTCTTCTTTTTTTTCCTAATAATGTAAAATAAATTTAGTTTGTTTAAATAAAGTCTGTTGCTCTTGTAAATTAATTGAGTTTTTTTTACATCTCATCACAACGTTTCGGAAAGTCACACAGAAAAAAATTAATTCTGGTTTAATAGAAGTTTCGTCTTATTTTCTTTTTATTTTTTATTGTTTGTCGTTCATAATTTACATCAGTTTCAAATCAAAAGTTGTTTCTGCATCAAACTTAAATTTGCTAATTTTTTTGTATTTTATTTTTTTGGAGTAAAGTCGGTTAATGTTTGAAATTAGTTTACAATCTAAGCCAGTACATGGATGATCTCAAACGGTTGTAATCTGGTAAATTCTCGATTGGGCCAACAGCTGCTACTGCAGGACAACGATCATAGATGTATTTCATGCAAACATCGCGGACATTTGCAGCATCAACGCTCTGAAATGAATAAAATTTTGATCATTAAGTTTAAATTTTAAAAAATTTAAAAAAAACTTACATCGATTCTCTTTTCTAATTCATGCAATGGAATGCGACGATTGTAGCACAACAATTGCCGTCCAATATCTTCACAGATTGGTGTAGTTCCGTCCAATTGCAACAACATGTTTGTTTTCAAAAGATTTTTGGCCCGATTGACTTCGGCATCTGTGACCATGGTACACAAACGCATCCATTCCGATTGAACATTGAATAACATGTCTTCACATTTCAATGGATCACAAACAAAATAGATGCCCCACAATCCTGTGTCTTTGTAGCAAGTGTTGAATGATTGATAGCTGTGACATAAACTGCTTTCAGCTGATGCAGCAGCCAATGCACTTGCATTATTGACACCACCACCTTGTGACCGATCCCATGTTCCAATTAAAGTATTTGCAACCATCAATGGGACATTATCTTGATCAGCCCAGCCACATCCTTCAACGGCAATGGCAACATGAGCCAATGGGATAGTATCGTCACGTACACGAATTTCTGATCCAGTGAAACGACATGGAGTCAATACTGGTGATTTTCCATCAAAGGTATTGCTGATTTTGTTCAATTCCTTTTCAGCCAACTTGACGAGTTCATTGTGATTGACACCACCAGCTCCAGCCAAAACGATGCGTGGACTCTTGTAATGTTGGTCAATGTAATCTTTCAAGTCTTTGCGACCAATTGACTTGATATTCTTGGTGGGACCGAGAATTGTGTTTCCAAGAGGTGTGCCTTGGTATGCAGTGGCATGTAAATGATCAAATACAACTTCTTGTAAATTACTCTCAACTTCTTGCATTTCACGCAAAATCACACCACGTTCACGCTCGATCTCAGCTTCACCCAATTTTGAGTTTTGAATGATGTCAGCAAGGATTTCAACGGCCTTTGGTACATCCTTGGACAAACATTTTGCATAGAAAACAGTTTGTTCGCGGGATGTGTATGCATTCAAGTGAGCACCCAAATTTTCGACTTCCAATTCCAAGTCAGTTTGACTACGTTTTGATGTGCCCTGTTAAAATTCATTGAATTAGTATTAAAATTCATAAATTTTTTGAAATTAACTCACTTTGAAAGCCATGTGCTCCAAAAAGTGGGCTACACCATTGTTAGCAGCAGTTTCATAACGTGATCCGGCATCAATCCACAAACCGACTGTAGCAGTTGGGGCTCCAGAATCTTCACTTGCAACTCGTAATCCATTATCTAAGCGTGTGAGTTGAGTTGGAGGAACATTCACAATTGCTGAACGGTAATCAGCAGCATTTGAGGATGTGCAACGCTAATTAAATAAAAAATTATCATCAAAAAAACATTGAAAAGCAGAATGTTTTACAACATGTTACACAAATGCAAAGAAAATTACGTAATGTAAGGTGTATGGAGAAACAATTTTAACCACTTTTCTTGTAAGAATCCCGATAATTTAATGACATTTCATCACTTACTTTAATTAATTGTGATCCCCGACCAGCAAGCCGCAAAGTTGATGATAATTTAATAATATTTGATGCCATTTTTTGAGAAAAATTTAATGTGTCGAAAATTTATTTTACTCTTAGGCAAACTGTGTAGCTCACAAAACTGTCAAAAAAAGTTTATAGCTCACGATCGACTGTCAAGTTGAAAAGAACAGTCGCCTCTTGCGGTGTTTTGATTTTGGTGTGTGCAAAATATTATTAAATAATAGTTGAATTATTATAAAAACGTATAAAAAATTATCAAAATCAGCGCCGATATCCATGGGCTTGCTAGGGTTTGAATGGAAAATAGATGACGTGGATCGTGTCAAAGTCGATGAAAAAAGTCTCGAGGAGTTTCGACAAAATGAAGAACAACTGACACCAATGGAAAAAATTCGAAGGATGTATGCACTGAAGTAAGTGATAGAAAATCTTCTATAATTTAATGTTGATTTTGAATCAAGATTTTCTTATAAAGTGAATTCAATGAAATTACACCTGAAATGCACTCAATTAAACAAGCAGCTTTCTTCGGAGGATTTGTCGGAATTATGTATGGCGGTTTCGTGGATTCACGGATATCATACATGAATTTTATGGAACGCAATCAGGCAACTGCCTTCGAAAATCACTTTGAAGCGAAAAAAGTACTTCAAAATAATGTGACAACAGGCTTCGCCCGAGGTGCATGGAAATGGGGATGGCGATTATGTCTCTTCACAACCACATACACGTACGATAAATTTTTCATTATTCTGAATTGAATCATAATTTTCTTTTCATTTTTATTTTAAAGAGCAATCACAACCACAATCGCTTCTTATCGTGGCAAATCATCGATTTGGGAATATTTGGCAGCAGGTGGTACAACAGGGGCGTTATATAAATTCAATATGGGGCTTAAAGGGATGGTGTCTGGTGGTGTTGTTGGTGCAGGCTTGGGAGGTATCGCTGGACTATTAACTTTAGGCCTTTTAAAAATATCTGGACAAACAATGGAAGATGTGCGTTATTGGCAATACAAGTGGCAACTAAAAAGGTCAAAAATTGAAAAAGAAGCATGGGCTGTTGATACTGGTTATACTCCAACTGCTCTTGAAATTGAACATGCATTGAAGGTAGGCACAGATAAACTTTCATTGGATACTCTTGATGATCTAGACAAAAAACTTCAATTAGCTGAAAGCGTTGCAAAAAAAGAAATTGATAAAAATAAAAATGATAATAGTAAAAAATAAAAATTAAACAAATTAGTCAAATTTTCATTTTAATAGTTATTTTTTGTGATTGCTTGTTTATTTTATCGATAATAAATTGCTTTAATAATAATATAAAATACGTTTTATAATATAAATACCTGATGAATATCAATACTATCAATATAGAGAAAATTCAAAATATGACTATATTAATTAGAAAAACACACACATAAATTTCATCCATAAAAAGTATGATTAATTGTCCCTGCTTTAATCATTAGAACTTGTATAACGTTTAATTTTCGAATAAACATTTAAATTTTTAAAAAAAATTGTAACTCGCTGTTATGAATGGAAGCATTAATATTTTTTTTTTGATTATAATTCACATATAAATGTTTAATTTAATGCTCTTTATTCAGGCGTTGTTGGTTTTGTCAGTCTCTTTGGACCTCGGTTGGCTGGTCCTTTGGGTTTTGCAAATGCAGGGCGATGTAAGATTTTTTTTGGATGAATTTCTTCTTGGAGAAATTCTTCGGTGAGTTCACTTCCAGAGTCAACTTCAATCTAAAATGAAATTTTCAACGTTAATTTTTGTAATTTAATTAAATTTTCTATAACATACCTTTTTTGCTACTGTAATTCCATGCTGATGAATTGTATCCAAAAATGGTCCCTTACAACTCGAATACATCATTCGCTCTTTCACACTGCACGTATATCCTGGCATTGTGTATATGAACACATATGCTTCCTGATAATCTCCCTCATGTGTATGTTTGAACAGGAACAAATGATATCTTGCATGGTCTTCCGGTACTTCTTTTGCTAATTGATTAACTTCTAAATTTCCCGCTTTCACCAAATGTATTTTTTCCTCGCTAATTTCAATACGAAATTGCAAATACGTGTAGGAGCCACGTGCCATATCTCGAAGGCCCTTACTCGCAGCTTCCGTAATTGGAAATATAACTCCGCCTAATGTCTGTTGTTTACTATCTACACTAATTTCAGCCTTCACTTCATATCTACGCATCTCCTCGAGTTCTTCTTCGCGAGATGTGAGTGGTGCGGGTGCAGCAAATGCTTTCTTATGTTTTTGATATCCATCGAATGTAGTTTCCTCAAGTATTGTTGCATGTAACTCCTCTTTGATATGTGCCGAACCAAACTCTATTTTGAGTGTTGCTTTTGTTGATGCATATAACATTTTGTCACGAATTGAAGCTGTGTCTGGTACCCAACTCAAGAGCAACCAAGCGTAACCTAATGGTGTTTTTTCATCCAAACTACAATTCAATGAAATCATCAAATTCAATGAAATTTAAACAGATAAAAAATTAATCAAATCTTACCGATATAAAATGTAACAAGGTATATCCGGTTTGATTAACGGCTTAATTGTCTTATCATAGTCAATTGACCAATTTTTCTGCACTGGTTTATGGTCCACAAGTGTTAACTCCTCTATTTTGTTTCATGTAAAAAATAATAATGTAAAAAAATAAACAAACAAAAAGATAATTCAATTCTGGTGTAAATTAATGACTCATTCATGCATAAAAATAGCATCCACCTTCATGATAAATGAATGATTTCGGATACGGTTCAATTAATTCAAAATTTAACACCAAAATCTCATATAATTTTGAATGATTTTTATACATCTTACCATTTTGAATTGAAATCTTTGCAACTCTCACTTTTCCATCCTTGAGTTTACTGAAAAATTTTATCAACTCTGCATTTGCTATTGGACGAATTTTTTGAAAAGGAGATAAGAAATTGTGAAAGTGACAAAAAAATTTCTCATTTATGTGTGAAAATAAATCTATATTTCTTACCTTTTATTCCAGTTTGGTGGGACATTGTTTTGGCAAGTATCAAAATAATTTTTAGTACACTTTTTGATTTAGAAAATATTAGATTTTGTTATTTATGATTAAATTTTGTCTTGAGTAAAGTTCTTTCGTGTCTGGTTTTTTTTTTGTGATACAAAAATGTCAGAATAAGCGAATGTAAAATTTTTTTATCGGCGACATGCCACCAGTTAAAATTTGTAAGAAAAGCATCGAAAAAACGATTGAAATCAAAGTATGAATTTTAAAGTATAACTGTGTTTGTAAATAAATGTCAAAATGCTTATCGGTGACGTTTAATCGTTGTACACAATTGATAATTTGAATTTTATCGTAACTTTTTCATACCAATAGTAAAAAAACATACAACCCCTGAATAAATTTTCCTAATTTTTTTGAAAAGTAAATTATCAAAATGCAAAGCGTTTATGAGCCATTAAGTGATTCGTGTGCAAAAGCACTTGGAGATAAGACATACGAAAAGAGAAAATTGGCCAGTAGTGAGATAGAAAAGTGAGTCATTTTTATCTTTGATTTTCTATGTAACCCTTTTATTATTTTTTTTTTGTTCAACAGAATGGTCCTCGATTTCAATGCCAGTAAGAATTTTAATCAAATCAAGACACTTTTAAATGTGATAAAGACAGAATTTTGTTCTAATCGTGATCCGAACAAGAAAAAGGGTGGATTAATAGCAATGGCATCAATTGCAATTGGATTAGGAAAAGATACTGATAAATATTTGAATGAAATTATTTTTCCAGTGTTGAATTGTTGCATGGACGGTGATAGTAAAGTGAGATATTCAGCAACAGAGTCCTTGTATAATGTCGTTAAAATTGCACGAACAAGTGTGTTGAAAGTATTTCCAGAAATATTCTCATCTCTAGCAAAATTATCATCGGATCCTGATGTCACAGTAAAAAATGGAAGTGAACTACTTGATCGACTCTTGAAAGATGTTGTAACGGAATCGTATCAAAAATTCGATTTAAATACATTTTTACCATTAATTCGCGAGAGAATTTACACAAAAAATCACTTTGCACGCCAATTTATCATTTCATGGATTTCAGTGTTGAATGCTGTGCCTGAAATTAATATGGTTGTACATTTACCCGAAATCTTAGATGGGTTATTTCAAATGTTAGATGACACTGCATCAGAAATTCAGAGAATGAACGAAACGTTACTCATGCAATTCCTAAAAAATGTTCGTAATGATCCCAATTCTGCAAATATCCCAGAAATGACAAACATCCTGATTGCTCATGCCCAATCAACGCATGAGTTGATTCAATTTACTGCAATCACGTGGTTACGTGAATTCGTTACATTATCAGGCCCCAAAATGTTGAAATTTTCAAGTGGGATATTCCAAGCGATACTTCCGTGCTTAGCGTATGAAGATGATGCCAGAAAACACATAAGAGATTCAGCAATTGCAGTTAATTCGGCGTTACTTGAGCTCGTTACAAGGAAAGATGAAAAAGAGGAAAATTTACGAAATTTAAATTTGAATGAGGTCATGAATGTACTGGCACAATATTTGGTGAACAGTAGTGTAAATACAAAAGTGGCTGTTTTGAGATGGATTCATCACTTATTTACTGAAATTCACGATGAAATGTCTGAACATGCAAATAATTTAAGTCCTGCTTTGTTAGATGTCTTATCCTCAGACTCATCGGATGATGTTGTGTTGGAAAGTTTAATCGTACTTGCTGAAATTGTAAATAGTACAAAATCAAAGGGTGAGGAAATTCATCAAGCCCAATATAGAAATTTCCTAGTCAATCTCTTGAATTGTTTTAAAAAAGAGAAGAATTTGCTGGCCAAACGAGGAAATTTAATAATCCGTCAACTGTGTGTCCTTTTGAATGCACAACAAATTTATCAAACTTTCTCGGAAATTCTTCAACAGGAAACGACGAACCTTTATTTCATTTCAACCATGGTTCGAACATTAAATTCAATCTTGTTAACATCACCAGAGCTCTATGAACTGCGTACTTGTCTTAAAGACACGAAAAATGATGAAAATAGTTCACAATTATTCATTTGCCTTTATAAATCATGGGCTAATTGCCCTGTAAGCACTTTAGCCTTATGCATTTTAGGTCACGCATATTTTCATGTCTCACAATTAGTCGGGGTTTTCAGTGAAATTGAAATTACGGTCGATTTACTAGAAGAAATCGATAAATTAGTACAGCTTTTGGAATCACCAATTTTCGCAACACTCAGATTGACTTTGGTTTCACATGAAAATCAAGCTGATGCTCAGTATCTTGCACAGGCATTATATGGGATTTTGATGTTGCTTCCACAAACTGAAGCTTTTCACTTACTCAAAAATAGACTGCAATGTGTGCCAAATTATTGGGGTCAAATGGACTCAAAAAAATCCGAATCCAAGTCAAGTCATAAGTACATTGATTTTGATGAGTTGCTGCTACACTTCAAAAGAGTGCAGGACTTACATCGAACTCACAAACAGGAACAGAGAAAATTTAACATTCAATTGTGGGAACGAAGTAAATAGCGAGTTAAATTTCAGTTTAATTTTATAACAAAAAAAAACATTTATTCATTTAAATTTTAACTAAGCAATGTCCCAATATGAAAAAAATATTTTAAATCAACATTCCGGCAGTTAAAAACAAAAAATAAATTGAACCCTAAAAATTTTTATTTCTATCTAACATTAACTCGTTTCATCCTCCGTTCAAGTTTTTTCTGTTTCTTTTCATCAACCTCTGGTTTTTCTTGTTCATTTTTCTGCTGTAACCAGGGTTTGATTACACTTCCCCACAACATGTAAAATGCCCTTAATGGAGCAAATAATAAGACAAACCAGAAATAACTTGAAATAATTGAAAGTAACATGGTACCCGAAGTTAAGATAATCACATCTTTAACATGTTCCGCAATTCCACCTTCCATATTCAAATCCGTGCCTGCATCTAAGATTTGACCGCTATCCGTTATATTTGCTCGACACATCATTTGCATGAATTTGTAAGATCCAAATTGGGCGAGCAGTGAAATGATGGTTAGTGTGATTGTTCCCCATCCACTTAAATTTCCGAATATTAGCTGTAGTGCAAAATATGCTATTGATGATCCGAGTATCATGTTCAAGTAAAATTTCAATGTGGTTTTATTTTCTTCCACAATTTGTTTGGCACCTTTTGTTCCTTGTTTTCCGGGCTTTTTTGATTCCATGATGACTTAAAAACCTTTTACGAATGTTGAACTAAAATTAAATGCCAGGGAATATGCAGAAATTTAAAGTTAAATGTATCTAATTTCAGGTAAAAATTTAATTGACACGTATGTGAACTGTCAAAAAAAGCTATGCAGAATGGCGTTTTTCATACATTTAAAGTTGGGTCATGTTCAGTGTGAGAATTTTTTGTTATGAAAGAATTTTTAAACTTCTAGCGATTCTTATTTAATTTTTTCCTTTAAAATTTATTTACAGAGTATCATTTTAAACTATTGACATTAACATAAGGTGAATTCAATTCCATGCATCCGGAAGAGAATTGAAAATTATTCACCCTTCGATATCTCGTTTGCTGGATTTGGATTGTTGTGCTTTCCCATTAAATATGCTAAGACTTTTGTCGGAGCCTGTTAAATGGAGAGAATTTAAACATGAATTACTTTATAGTATACAAATCATCAGATGAAAATTTCAATGTTACCGCGATTGCTGGATTTTCTGTCTTTCTTTCACTTGCTGGCACTAAATCATCAATGTACTGTAATTTTGTCCATCCGTAGTGTACTAAAATCACTGATGGTATCATTACGATTGCAACGAGGTTCCTCTTGACAAAAGACATTTTATTTTGATTTTACAATTCACAGAAAAAATTTATTTTCGTATTCAATTTGCGTGCTAAAACTATTTTGACCAGAATGAAAATGGTCACATCCATTTATGATGCGATGTTGTCCTTATTTAATTTTAACTAAAATAAAGTGAGATTTGAATGTAATTTTAAGTTATTCAATCCAAATTAAAATATTGTGTCGAATTTCACTGGAAAATAATTATTTTTTAATGTTTATTTCAATTTCCATAACAAGCGATCAATGAATGATACCGTAAACAAAAATCAGCTGATCACTGTAGGCGACATGCGACACGTAACGGGGCCTTGAACTGTTTACGTTTCTTATCAAAAAAATTCATTCATAAAAAAATTTAAAAACAAAAAAATACAATTTGGTTACGTTGCAATTATTTAACATTTAATTACATTAAATTTAAATTCAATTTAAATGAAATTTCCCATTAAAATATGTTCTGGACAATTTTTGGTGCTGTGACAGGATTAAAAGTCTTGTTAATGCCGGCATAGTAAATATAAATAAATTGATTCAAAAAATTTTTTTATATTAAGATTTTCCCATCATTTTTAGTTTCTCAACTGATTTTGAAGTTCATCGAAATTGGCTCGCGATTACACACTCACTGCCTTTGAACAAGTGGTATTATGAAGCAACCAGCATTTGGACTCTCGATTATCCACCACTCTTCGCATACTTTGAATGGATGTTATCACAAATCGCCCAGTTTTTCGATAAGGATATGCTTGATGTTGAAAATTTGGAATACGCCTCACCACATACCGTAATCTTTCAACGGCTTTCTGTGATTGTGACTGATTTTGTGTATGCATTGGGAGTTAAAACGTGCCTGGATTCAATGACTCCAAGTTCAAAGAAAAATAATTATGCATATTTGATTGGATCTGGACTATTACTAGCAAATATCGGTTTACTTATGGTCGATCACATTCACTTCCAGTATAACGGAATCTTATTCGGAATCATGCTATTGAGCATTGGAAAAATTTTACAAGAAAAGTACATTCAAGCTGCATTCTATTTCGCATATTTGCTGCATATGAAACACATTTACATGTACATTGCTCCAGTTTATGTTGTGTTTTTATTTAAATTTTATTGTTTGAGGAAAGGAAATTGGTTCTTAAATTTAACGAAATTGGGAGTAACTGTACTAACTGTGACAGCTGTGTCACTTGGACCATTCTTTCAGCATTTACCTCAACTGTTATCCCGCTTATTTCCATTTAAACGAGGACTTTCACACGCATATTGGGCTCCCAATTTTTGGGCTATTTATAATTTTGCTGATAAATTCATTTCAATTATTTTACGCAAAAAATCTGGATTAGCAGCCGGAACGGGAGGACTGGTGAAAACTTATGAACATGAAGTCCTTCCAATCATCACACCTTTAATGACATTCATCATCACATTCCTTGCAATGCTTCCAATTATCATCAAATTAGCGGTCATGAAATACGATCACCGTACATCGCAAAATTTCATCAAGGCAATTGTGTTATGTGCCTGCACTTCATTTATGTTTGGATGGCACGTCCATGAAAAGGCGATTTTGTTAATTTTAATTCCACTCACACTTTTGTCGATTGAAGATAAATTTAATGCACGAATGACTCTGTTTTTGGGTACATTGGGATATTATTCACTTTTTCCATTGCTATTCAAGCCAAATTTGTTATTTATAAAAATAGGGCTCTATAGTGCTTATACGGCTCTCACGGTGATTGCATTTAACAAACTGTACCATAGACGTAATTTGTTGAAAAATCATGAAATTATTTATCTTTATGGTCTTTTGGGACTATTTGTGTATGAAAATTTCTTACATTACATTTTAAATTTTAACATAATTTTTCCATTTTTGCCTTTGATGCTAACGAGTGTCTATTGTGCAATTGGAGTTTTGTACTTTTGGGTGGTATACTATTCAGACTTCTTAATGATTGAATCAGGATTGAAACAGAAAGTGAAATAAAAAATTTTAAAATGAAAATATAAAATTTAATTTTTTTCTACAATTTTTTATTCATCGTCTAACTATTTTTCTTTGAAAAGTTTTACTTTTTACGTCCTTTTCGTCGTTTTCCTGGCCCAGAATTCCATGGACCCTCATCATCACTATCCGAACCGTTATTTTGTTTGGCATCCCATTCTTTTTTGAGTTCTTCTAACATGGCTGGCGTTAAAAGGCCTTGTGCCAGCAATCTTTCAGTTAATCGACCCCTTCCACTGCTTCCCGTTCCACTCAATCTCGGTTCTCGATAATACTTATTTTTACGTTGACTTATCGTAAACGTATCTTCATCCGGTGTATTTGAAGAGATTTGCGTTTCAGAATTTTTCAATAATTTCGTTATTTGGAAAACACCTTGTTGAATGATGTCATCAAGTTCTTTTTGCATATCACGTACTAGATTAGCATCTGGGAACAAATCCTGGAATCGATAACTAAGCCAAAGATACAAATCAAGTGTATCGAAAACAGCTTCTAGATGGACAAGGTCGATTATTGTTTTGGGCATCGACCATGGCCATCCAACGTGATTGCATAACCAATCAAATGTCACTGCCTCATTTTTGCTGTATTGTCGTGAATATTTGAGGAACATTGAACACACAAAGGGCATTTTACGATTAATTGGTGCACAACAAAATACATAACGTGCTCTTAGTGGCAAAGGAACATGTTGAATCATTTCAGCTAAGAATTTAAAATCTTCAATGTTACACATGAAATAGAGCGAGTCATCAACTGTGCAAAGTGTGATAAAAATATCGATTAAATTACTGAGAGTTGAATTTGGAAGATGGTATGCATATAATTCAATTTGATCAGCTGTTGGATGTAGGCCAGCTTGAATGATTGGTTCAGGTTGAGATGCAAGAAGGCTTTTTAAGGTTGAAAGATCTTCTGGTTTGTAAGTTGTCACAAAACCATTTTCCCATTGAGTTCCATATCGTCCTGCTCGTCCAGCGATTTGAAGAGCTGATGAAACTGAAATTGTATCCATTTCCTTTTCACCTTTTTCATTTACCATTGGCTTAATCAATGAATAGAAAATTATCCGTCTTATACTTAAATTGAGCCCCATTCCAATAGCATCAGTTGCTACCATGACCTTACAACTATTGTTCACATCATTGAATTTCGCTGCTTGTGCTAATTTTGTACCTGGAGGTAAACCACCATAGATAACGGCAACTTCACGACCACTTGACTCAATTTGTCTTGATACAGAATAAATATCGTTTTTACTGAAACACACAATACAATCACCCGGTTGAACGTTATCAAGTGAACCAAGTGCTGAATCTTCTACTGTTAGATCAGTGAGACGTTTATAATGTCGAATTTCCATGGTCTCACCGGTCGTTTCACATAATTTCTGTAAAAGTTCAACTGTACCAGGTTCACCACACACATGAATTTCTTCTGCAATTAAGCCAAGGAAAGCTCGCGTCCAAGCCCAACCACGACCGGGGTCTTTTAACAACTGAATTTCATCAATTACTGCCACTTCATCTATTGAATTTAAGAAAAAATATTAAATATGACATTTAATGATGAAATTGAAAAAATCTCACATGGAATATTGACCGAAGTCATTTCAACAGTACACGAAACGTGAGCTGATGGATTTCCATCACCTTGTGCATACTTTCGCTCCTCACCCGTTATCAAGTCACAATGAGTACCCATTGAATTAATCTTATGATATACTTCTTGTGCCAATAATTTGAGAGGACCACAATAAACACCAGATTTTGCTTTAGTGAAGCGTTCCATTGCATGATACGTTTTCCCCGAATTCGTTGGACCAGAATGAAAAATAATTTTCCTATTGATTGCACGTGCATTTGGATACCAGTTTGCTGGTTGTCGCAAATCTGAAATCTTCTTCAAGTCATCCATACATTCGAGATGCGGGAAAATTTGTTTTGCATGTCTCAGGAAATAAGGAAAAATATCATCGACATGACCGGCACCTTGAAGAATGTCAGATATCGTTACATGAAGATCAACTGGAAGCGTTTTTGCATCCACACAATATCGACGGAAACTTGTAAAGGCTTGTTGTTGTAAAAAGGCTGAAATTAAAAGGAATTTTTAATATCATAAAAATATTCAAGTCAAAAAAAAAGACTCACTATCCAGCCCATTTTCCATACACAAAGTCCTGATTTCCTTTTTCTGCGTAAATTTATTCAAAATCTTTAACAACTCTCCCTTATCCAAACTTCCTGTCAATTCAGCGCCAATATTGATGTCATCGGGTGATGGTTTAATTGGAACCGGACTAAATAACGTCGAAATATCTGATTTGTCTTTTTTACCTCGTTGTGGTATAAGAAATGGCTGAAATTGACGTGTGACACGAAGATTTTGCACTGATTTACATAATAAAGCTAATGTTTGTGGTTTACGAAACATTTTAATTGGGTCTAAAGTTCAAATCAACTAAAATTTAAGATGAAATGAAATTTTATTAGTTAGTTTTGCAGCAATTGAAAACAATGCTGCATGATGAAATTTCATGTAAACAAAGTAAATGCGACAAATCGAGTCGCACATGGATAAAATTTAAAGCGGGCATTTTTGAATTTTACAATAAATATTTAGCCGTTATTTTTTTTGAACATGTGACTAATACACGACAAATATTTACTTGTACACTTCAATAGATGATCGGTATAACCAGAAGAAATCTTATAATGAATGCAATTTGGTGACGTTTCATGACGTTTTTTTACATTTACATTTCATTAACCGAGTTTCATTTGCATTGAGTATATTGAGCACGTTGACACTATACATAATATGAAAAACAAAACCGGCATTCATTTTGTGCGTATATTGTTCAATGTCAAGGTTGAACTCTTTTAATTATTATTATTAAACAAACTTCAAGTTTCTATGAACGATTTTCAAATTTAACAAGATTCTTCTTAAAATCAATAAAAAGAAATCTAACAAAATATTGCATAAGTGTCAGTTCAAATTTGAATTTTAACACATGTTTATATTTTGACAAAAAAATATTATACATCAAATCAGGTTTCAATCTTAATTTGCATAAAATCTTGTTTTTTTTATTGTAAATTCTTTTTATTGCTTTTAAACAAATATTCGATAAGGAATCTTTTATTATGTATCATTTTCATTTAGATTAGTGCCCTTAATGGCACGCAGGTGTTAAGGGCACTGTGAAGAAGATGATGGGGATACTAAAAATTTTGATCTGAAACCATTTAATATTAACTTTTTTCATGCCCATTGACTAATTGGACAAGTTCACCAAAAAGTAATTGAAAATTTTTACCGTTACTGGTCAACGTGAAATTATTAACCTCATCTTCCCCTACATTGAAGAAGAATAAAATTTAAATTTCAACATATGGACAAAAAACAATCAAAGTTAAACATGAATATCATCTTATATAATGGTAATCGTTTATTTTCATTAGCTAATCCTCCAACATTTGTATCACGTGTATGTGCATTACAAACTTGATCTTGTATTTTGTAGTACAATGATCAAAAGGAAATCATTTGAAATGTTTTGTTAGAAATCGATATGAGTTAGTTGTGATTGGGCCATGATCGTGAATAGTCTTACATTTTACAATAATAAGAAAAAAACTTGCTTTTGCATTTTAATCTCAATCATTTTAATACAAAGTGACAATTACGTGGAAAATTAATTAACATTTTATTTAGATAAAATCAATTAATTGATTGTAGGAAGATGAAAAAAATTTACTTGAATTTTTTCGCGTTCATGAGTTTGGTATCAAAATTCTTAAGATGGATAATCGACCCAATTTTATCTCTAATTTATATGAGACGAAAAGGATGTGTGCCTAAAAGTGAAAATCCTCTTCTGAAAATGACGATTAATGAATTGAGAAATAAAATTCAAACTCAAGAGGTAATAAAAATTTTAAGTAAGAATTTGAATGAACAATAAACCCAAAGCTAATCAATGTAATTACAAGATGTAATAACAATTTCAATGTATAAAAAAATGATGACAAACAGTTTTTTCCTCAATTCAGGTTAATCTCACATAAAATCAAGTAACGTATTGTAATTAGTTTTAACTCGGAAATTTGAAATAAAACTTAGCACATTTTGTTTTAAAATGAAAACGGTTCATTCATTGTATCAATATTGCAAAAACTTATCAATATGAGACCTTGAGAAACACCAAATATATTTTTAAAATAGTTTAAATAAGCAAAATATATTCTTTGACAGGTAAAGTGTGTGGATATTGTGAAAACTTACATAGAACGTGCCAAATATGTGAATCCACTAATCAATGCTATTGCGGAAGATCGATTTGAGGAAGCTTTGAAAGAAGCACACGCTATAGATTTAATGTGCGCCAATGGAAGTGAAGAGTTGAGTAAAATTATGCCATTACTTGGAATTCCATTTTGTTTTAAGCAAGTCATTGATATTAAAGGTGAGAAACTTCTTTTTTTTACTTCAAGGACATTTAATTTATTTTTATTATCAAGGTATGTCAAATCACATTGGAAGTTTATATGGAGATCCTGGCAAAATGGAGAGTGACAGTGAAGTGATGCGCTTGTTAAAAGACGCTGGTGCCATTTGTATTATGACAGGAAATACACCAGAAAAAAGCACGGGTTGGGAAACTTTCAATTTTATTCATGGTCGTACCAAAAATCCATTTAATTTTGCAAAAACCTCGGGCGGGTCATCAGGTGGAGATGGAGCATTGGTCGGATCAGACGCTGCAGTATTCGGGGTCGGAACAGATTTTGCTGGCTCAGTTCGATTACCAGGTCACTTTTGTGGAACATACGGGCACAAACCAAGTTCAGGCCTTGTATCCTTGGATGGCATCAATCCAAGATTTCATTTCCCTGATTTTGAACAAATTGCTGTGATTGGTCCCCTTGCAAAGTGTGTCGATGATTTGGAGGTTCTTCTCAATGTAATGACTGGAAACCAAGTTAAGGTTTTAACTGAAATCAAGAACATTAAAATCAATTATATGCTTGAATTGGAACCTCGATGGTTTCTTTCCAAAGTTGATGATCAAATGAAGGAAAAAATTCATGATATTGCAAAGTATTTTGAGACCAAAAATTTAAGTGTTCAACAGTTTGATACAAAAGACTATTATTATTTACCTGAAGCAACAAGCATGAAACTGATTTACTTGTGTGGCTTTGACAGTTTTTTGAGTAAACCACCATCCAGTGATAGTTCGATGGAGAAAGGAAAGAAACAATATGCCTCATTTCATTTAGAATTTTTTAAATCGATATTTTGTTGTTCGAAATTCACATTCGGTCTAATCTGGTTTCAGTTTATGCTTAATTTGAAAGGCCTCATGTTGCTAGGGACTAAAAAATTATGGCAAACAGAAATTGAACGATTAAAAACAGCTTTAATTGTAAGAAATCCCATTTTTTTACAACTAATACATATATTTTCATTATTTTAATAAATTTCACACAGAATCACCTTTCAAATGATGGTGTCCTGATATTGCCAACATACCCAACGTCAGCCGTTCCTCATAATGGCACACTACTAAGAGGTGTTGATTCAACTTATATGGGAATCGCGAATGCGTTTGATTTGCCATGTACTCAAGTTCCAATTGGAAAAGATAAGAATGGAATGCCATATGGTATTCAAGTGTTAGCTGGACCTAAAAATGATGGGCTGTGTTTAGCAGTTGCAAAGGAAATTGAAAATTATGTGAAAAGTAGTGACAATAACAATAATCGGAAGATGTAATGGAAAGGGTGTCTTTTAATGTCAAATATTGCCTCGCCTTTGAATCGGTATTCTAAAATATTTTTATGAATTTTTTAATTGAAATTTTTTAAGGGTGTGAAATTTTTTAAAATAAACTGAAAAATATACTCAAACTGAAATTCATTTTAAATATCCATCTATCAAATAAAAGTCACAGTTTTTATTGTTTTCTAATGATTTTTATTCTTCTTTCTTGACAATTTAACTTTTTTTTTTTTAATATGTATAGTACTTTTCATTATACATACGATTTTTATATTCATTCTTATCGTAAAATTAAAAAAAAAATCATTTTAATTTAAATTATCTTTAATTTTGTTCTAAATTATTATACTTAATGATTTTTTTTGTTGGATTGTTTGAATTGTCACATAAATACATCCTAATTTATAATCAAAATAAAATATTTGATCATGAGATATTATTTATTAATAATGTAAAATTAATATTATGTTAAAATCGAAGACAAAAAAAAGGTAAAAGAGCAATTATTTTAAATAAAATGACTCAAATAATGTAAAAATTGATGTTTTTACTATTTAAATTTATAGTATTGATGTAATTGATTGAAATGTTAAATTTTTATTTATATAAAAAAATTATTGATAAAATGAATGCTGTTCTATTTTATTTTAAATATTTAATTACAATTTGTTACAATTTTTTTACTTTTTATCTAAAAACTTTAATTTACTGGATTTGCTGACAACATTTTTGCATGTAGTGGCTTTGAAATGAAAATGTTTTAGCACATCAAACAATATAATAATATTAATATAAAATTTAATCTCTGAATGTTTCCATCACTGTTTTTATTTCTTTTTATTAATGTTGCATTTTATTTTTTTATTATTATTGCTATAATAATTTTATTTTTTTACTTTAATATTAATTTTTATTCTGTTGTTGCTTTAATTGTAACAATTTTTCATATTTATTTATTTTTTATGTTATTATATATATATTTTTATATATTTATATAATATGAAGTTATATTGTAATATACAAGTTACAATTTTATGATTAAATTTTGAAATTTGATGTGTGCTTTAAAAGCACATTTAAAACTTTTAAGTGCATTATCTTAAATTTCATTTTCATTCATTCATTTAAAAAAAATCAAAAATATTTTTCCTGCCTGTATGATTTTATTTTGTTTTATCAATTTAATTTATATATTATGTTATACAATTATTATTAAAAATTTTATATATTATATTACATTGAAGTCTTCCAAGTTGATGCTTTTCAGTTATTTTTTTTTAATTTTTTAATTTTAATATATTCAGTGTTAAATTAAATATTTAACATGAATTTTTCTTGTCTAGCGTTGTTAAATGATTCGTGTATTATTATCATTATTATGTTTATTAATAATATTATCAATAATCTTATTTTTATGTATTTACTTTTAATATATAGGACAAAAGATTTGTTAATCATATCACAAAATATTAATAAAATATTTGTATGTGTTGTTTTTTTTTCTTCTTTTTTGAAAGTTGTACAAATATAAAAGATTGAGTGTCTCATTGTTTAAATTTATAATAATAAAAAGTGATAATTTTTTAATAGTTTCATTGAGACATTATTTTTTTTCTGTAATACAAGGAAGATTTTCTTTTCCTTTAATAATTTAATTGATAACCAGAATATTGAATCTCATTTAAGTTTGTCTAGTTTAAAAGTACACGTGAGATATTCAAATATTTTGTTGGAATATCTGGTTTAAAATTATTTATTATATTAACAATTTAAAAGCGCTACGCTAGTCTTTGTTTCTTTTGTGCTGGTGCACTATCATCCGATGTATCACCAGAATCGTCATCCTCATCGGAATCACCATCATAATCAACTAGTGCCTGTTAAATTTCAAAAAAAATAAAAATATTAAGTATCATCGGAAAATTAGATCAATTTAAATGACTTCTCACCTTTAATGGAGCAGGTGATTGCTCTGATTTTACAGCATCGTCCTATAATTAAATGTTTAATTATGATTATCCTGATTCAAAGAAATGATTAAAGTAAGTGTACCTTATTTTCAGGTTCAAGCTGCATTTCAGAACTCGTCTCTACATTTTCAGTTGGTTCAACATAATCCGATGATATTAATTCAGTTGGTTTTGATTCATCATCCTTTGAAACGAGATTTGTGAAAGTTGTCATTTCAGTGTCATCACTTGTCGAAGATTCTGATGATGATTCTGATGTATTTTTGATTACATTTGATTCTGTTTCATCAGTTTTTGTTGTAATTGATGTAACTGTTGTTGTTGTTGTTGCAATTGATTCTGTTTTCTCTTCTGCAACAAATGTGTCGGCAGTTGGAGTTAATGGTAAAGTTTTATCTATTGATGTTTCACCCAAACTACTATCTAGTAATTGTGAGACACAATTGTGTAATTGTACACTGGTATATGTGGTTGGTGTTGATGGTGCTGATGAGGAGGAGGAGGAGGATGAGGACGCAGATGCCGATGTGCTTGAATTTGACAATGTCACTAATGGTGTTATGGAATTGGACGGTGATTTTGCTTCACTTATCATTTGACCTAACATTGTTGGACCAGTTTCTTGGCTGCTACTTGTCGATTGTGTTTCATCTTTACCATCACCAGATACTGGTGAACCGGTTGATTGAACAACTGAGGTATTGTTATTTTGTGTTGATTGGAAGCTTTGCTGCTGTGATGAGAGGACTGATGTTGTACTACCATTGACATCTGATTTTTTGTTCTCGTCTTTTGATCCTCCTTTAAAATTGGATTTAATAAGTAAATTTAACTTAAAATTTAAATTTTCGTACCTATTCGATCAAGTTTACCACTTGAATTGACATCACTGAATTCATCGTCTTCATTAAACCAAATCTCCTCTTCTTCTTCCATGGCCCTTTTATCTCTAGCAAAACGATGAATATGAGGAATCATTCCACTTCTAATGAATTACATTTAATTTCACACCAACATGAAAATAATAAAAAAAATACTTACGCTTCCAATATTCTCCTTCGTTCTCTCTTATCTTTCTCCTCCCGATCTATCATCTGATCATATTTGATTTTCAAACTCTTAAATGTCTGTACATATTGAATTTCGTCAAATAATTTGCCAAATGTTTCCACAACATACGAACACAATGAATTAATATTCTCTAATTTAATGAATTCAAATAATTCCAAGATAGCAGATTCAAGTAGATTGTAACGACCTTTATTCCTAATGAATGCATCAACAACAGGTTCGAATAAATTACTTTTAACAATGTGCCTGTTAATAAAAAAAAATTAATTTCCTGTAAAATCAAAGATTAACTCAAATTGTACCTATGATAAAATTCATCCTTAATTGAAATAATTTTACGGAGGAATCGCAAAGCGCCAAGTACCAAAAATGTGTGTGTACTTTTTGTCAGTACCAAAATCCGACGAAGTAAGTCCTTATTAAGAATACAATTTTTTATGTGATACGAATGGTGTTCCACGCAAAATGATAAAAGTTCAATTACGATTCCAAGGAGTTGTACAGTGTGATAATCTTCGTTAGCGGGTTTATCGTCCACAGTGTTTTGCAGTAATGGACCTTAAATTAAATGATTTGAGTTTAATAAAAAATTTAAGTTGTAATTGAGATTTTTTCTTACTTATCAATGCATTAATGCTGTTCCTGTAAAAGAAGGTAAGAAATTCTGTTTTCTCCTGTCTTCCTATTGAATTCATCATATTTTCAGGATCAAGCAGAATTCGTAAAACACCCATTAATTGAACAGCACCACCCAACTCCGGTTCAGCATCTGTCAGCATTTGATCGATTATGATGTTGATTAGTGTCTGATCGGGACTAATATCAATGTTTTCATATTGTTGTAATGTATAATCACGTATTACGGATGGCGAATATTCAACCATTAACGTAAGAATGTCAATTGAGGCCGATTTTGTCTTCTTTTCATTCATACAAAGAGTAATTTCAAGTGCTGAAAATATCCCGAGACGAATGAGGGTTTTGTAGAACACTTCTTTGCCGTGTGGTTGTAAATATTGTGCAAAATTACAAAATTCTTTTAAAAATAGCACCAATTCATGTCGCTTTGCGTCATTTGTATTGGGATCGGTTAGTGCCGAAAATAGTTCATCTAAGAATCTTTCGTCCTCCTGAATGAGACTCACAATCTCGACTTTGTTGAAAAATATAAAGCTTGACAGGGTATTTAGCATGTTGTCTTCAAAGACACTCGGTGTTGGTAGGACAATATCCTGAATGTATTGTACACGATACGTTTGATGTATTTTTGCGAGTAATTCTTTGTTCTTAATTGGAATTGCTTCACGAAATCTGGCCAATTGTTGTAAATACTTTCGATGTCTTTTCGGTGGGTTTCCAGATGGATCGTACTCTAAACATCCAACCACATCAAATATTGTGTCTTCGGCGAACATAATTTCAAATAACGCATTCTTGTTAAGCAAAAATATATTCTTAAATATCTCATAGAGATAATGTAAACCTTCAAGATTTTCCAAATCTTCACAAATATGAAAGATTTGTAATAATTTCTTGATATAATTGTCTGTTTCGATTGCCATAGCAAGCTTTTCTTTACGAATTGGTGATGTTAATCCACTAGCAATCACTTCTGAAATCTCCTCGAGACGGCTCATTTCACATGGTGGTAATTCAATTGGTGGTACTGAGTCAGACATCTCTTCAAAACGCTCATCTTCGGACTCCTCAACGATATCCTGCGTGATTTCGACTGATGGATCCTTACCTTGTACCTGTTTGAGACGCAATGATTTAAGAAATTTCCACATTTTAATCACAAAAATTTATGTTTAAATTTAAAATTCGAGATATATGTCATTGCATAAGCCTACTACAATGATAACATTTTGAATGTAAAAATTTGTAAATAAAGTGTCAGACAGAAATGAATCATATTTTGGTCAAAAAAAAAATACAAACAAAAGTTTGAATGTATTTTATCACTATTAATGAATTTACTTTAAATCTATATAGATAAGCTTTGTTTTTTCTGTACTATCATGTCTTATCAGTGAATTGATAATTATAATAAATTTTGTAGTTCATTGATATTCATCACTTACATTACATATTTTTTCCCATATTTCATCGCAGCCGGCCTTTTCCTGAAAACTAAGAGCCAAATCAAAATTATCTCCTTCAGACCATACAATTAACGTGTCTTGTTGCTTCTGATAGGCAGTATCTGGTTGAATTTTGCTTTCCAACAATAGTGACCCATCATTTTCGGCACGTACAAGCAATGACATACCTTAAAACAAAATTAAAATTAAATTTCGAATCATGACCGTTATTTTTTCGAATTTTTACCTTTAAGTCGATCTACATAACTTGATGTAACATGTCCAGTTCCTCTATCGTCCCACTGACGATCCGCATTCAGTGCATACAATTTGACACGACGACGAGTACTCGTGTTGCTCGTTTCTGTTGATGTCATTTTATGTCGGTGTTTGGTACTTCTGATACCGGACTTGAATTTAAATTTTAATATTTTGTTTGATTTTATTCCTTATGACTTCGATAAAACTACAATTATTTTGAATTTGAAAGGGTGGTGATTTTCTTCTTGTTTTTCCCACGAGATCGAATAAATAGGATAGTTTTTTTTTGCAAAGGAAATTCTGGAATTAAAAGAAATTTCACATTAATTCATGCAATGTAAAGATCAAAGTACTCAAGATCGTTGAATTCACTTGAAATGCAATAAAATTCCATAAAACAATTTAATGCAAAACACATTTTTCCACCAAATGTCCATTTAACAAATTATTAACTAACAAACGCGCACATTCATCATTAAAAAAATAGTCATCATACTTCAGATTTATAAACAAAAATCAAAAATTGAGAAAGTACCACACAAAATTTCATTTATACGTCACGTCAAACATCCACACATGTTTATAAACATACACACACATAAGATATTTAGGAACGCCGTATAAAAAAGCAGGTATTCACCCATAAATGTAAAATTTTTTTACTGTTTGATTCACATTCGAGTAAATTTTTTACTACGAAACTTCATGTTGAATCTTTGTAATCAATGGTACATTTGTATGCAGTTCTCGTATGCATATATCTATGTATGTGTCTCGTCTCGTACAGACTGATGATAAATATGAAAAAAATGGAAAACAAAAGGTTGACGCTCATTCATGGTCCACAACAAAAAATCATAATAAATACAGATAAATGACATGTAAAAAGGTGCAAAAATTATGCAGTAAAGGGATTGTTTGAATTTAAACATAAAAAAATACGGAGAGTGAGATGCTGAAATGAAATGAGTAGGAATCATAACTATGACCTTCATTTTTATCTTGAATTTATACGAGATATGACAGTGAAAACTAAATTTATCAATGAAGACGTTTATTTACATACAAGTAACATCGTAAATCAGCATGAAACTGTATATTTATAAAAAGAAACGGGAAATTTTTTTGTCATTATTTTTTTTTCGTCTGTATAACAGCGAATAAAAATAAAAATATCATTACACGCTGATCATTGACAATAAAGAAAAATTGTTTGTTTGCAAGCGAACCGCATTAATTCTCATTATTTTGATCCAAAATGCATTGCAAACATTGTAAACAAACTTTTGATTATGTTTTCGGTGAATTTTACAAAAATTTTTAGACAAATTCAATTGATATTTTGTTTCATTTACGACCAGACGCATTAAAAAATGGCTCATACACAATACGATTATACGTGAGACAAATGCCCGAATTTTTCACCTGTTTATTCTCATTTAATCGCAAATTTTGATCATCCATACACTGATAATTCATTCAATTATAGGTCAATCTCATGATTTATCATAATTTTTATCACTTTCTCCGGAATTTTAGCACTGAATTTTTGTTTTAAAATCCATTTCGAGGACAAGACAATTCTTGTATTTGTATTCTATTAATAAACTTGCTTACTGATGGAAACGGACCTGATGCTTTTTTCGTCACTTTTCTACATGGAATTTCGTGTTTTAGTGTCAGTTTTTATGTTAATTCACTTTACCGGGACTTTAATCAACGATTTAAATGTGTTGCAAGTAGAAATTTGCAGGAAAACTTGTGAAAATTTACAAAAAACGCGAGTTAAAATCTTGGTTGCGTTGATTTTGTTGTTGCATTTCCAGCTTTCCATTTGCCAAATTTTAGTTCATCAGATCATCCGTCAGAGAGTGCTTTATGATATTTGAATTTCATGGGAAAGAACCGTTGGGATTGGATTTTCTCGTATAAATTTCATTCTATAGATACAGAATTTCTATTCGCTGTTTTGATGGCTTCACATACCTCTACTCGACAAGTTTGTTTACTCATTATACTTCAAAACAACAACAATAACAATAAACATTTAACGGTTAAATTTTATTTGACTTCAATTTCACGAAAAGTGTTTTTAATTTAAAAAAAAAACAATAATTTCACAATGGACAAATCCAAAATACAAATTGACACCTGTGATTTACAAGCATATTTGGTTGAAATGCGATCAAAAGTAAGATTTTAAGTTATTGACATGATTTCGATTTAAAAATATTCACATTAAATTTACAGGGAAAAAACTATTTCAAAGAACAAGAATTGAAAGCAACACGAATATTTCAAGAAAAATTGGTAAAAATTCGGTCTCGTGAATCACATGATTTAAAACTAACTTTTTTTCGTTTATTTTAAAGGATAATGTACAAGTAAAATTGGATTATGCAGATAAATTGAAAGACATTGATCAAAATCTGTTGGATATCAATCCTGATGAAAAAATGTTCCAAAATGTTGATAATCAAATTGTGGAGGAAACTACAGAAAGGTTCAAGAACATAAATGCAGTGAAAATGATGTTAATGAAAAATAAAAATATTTAATATTGTTGCAATTTAAATTTAATTTAAAAAATGTACATTAGACTTATGATAAAAGTGCATTATTGTTATTATTCAATTAAATTCACATGGATTCTTGTATTTTAAATTTTTCTTAAATATTTTGTGGGAATTTCGATAAATTTCATCCCTTAAACCTTACAAAATGTGATGACTTTGATTTAACGTATTAACAGACACATGCCAATATCGCATTTTTTATTTTAGTCACGAAACACCTTTTACTGGAAGTTCTGTACATATCTATGTGGTTCTATAGTGTACGTCAAATCATAACAATCAGAAAAAAAATTCTGATTACTTTTAAATTTAATTATAAATTTAACCAATTAAATAATAATTTTATAAGTGTTTTATGTTTAAAATGTCATCTTTTAGCTGTATCTGAAACAATTGAATTATAACGAAAATCTGTTTAAATCAGATTTAATTACCAAAAAATCTTGTGAAGATTTTTTCATATGAGATAATAAAAAAAATCCACATCACAACTTTTTTATCAATATTCAAATGATGAATGTATTCCGTATTCGAAGGAAGGTTGCTTTTCTCTTGTCAGGTCTAGTTATTGCTCTGTTTTTACTGCTCTACATCATACTTAATTATCAAATTGCATCAACCACCGAACAAGTTGTTGACAAAGCTCCCGAACGAAGTTACCTGGAGGAGAGATTGAAACAAGCTGAAAATGAGCATAGACATCGTGTTCAAAAAACGTTGAAGAAAGATGCGGCAATACCGCCAAAAGATTGGGTTCACATTCGTCGAGGTGGACCAAGGTGCTCCTTACAAACAGATGTTGCACCGGTAGTTGATGTACAAATGTTGGAAGTGTATCGAGAAACTGAGTTCGATAATCCAAATGGTGGTGCCTGGAAACAAGGCTGGGATGTGCAAATAACACCCGGACGCTGGAGTGAAGAAAATCGATTGAAAGTGTTTGTGGTTCCACATTCGCACAACGATCCTGGATGGATTCAAACATTTGAGGAGTACTATGAACGAAGTACAAAACAAATTTTTGCCAATATGTTGAGACACTTGACCGAAAATGAGCAAATGACATTCATTTGGGCTGAAATCGTTTACTTTTCGAAATGGTATGAAGCACAATCAAAGGAAACCCATGATAAAGTGAAACGATTATTGAAAAGAAAGCAACTTGAGTTCGTAACTGGAGGATGGGTGATGCCAGGTATGTAAGAAATATCTTTTAATTGATTCTAATAATCATTAAACTTTTATTTTCAGATGAAGCAAATTCACATTGGTACTCAATAATTGAGCAATTAGCTGAAGGTCAACAGTGGTTAAAGAAAAATTTGAATGTCACCCCAACATCAGGATGGTCAATTGATCCATTCGGACATTCACCATCTCTGGCATATGTACTGAAAAACTCTGGATTTGAAAATCATCTCATTCAAAGGACACACTACGTTGTAAAGAGAACGTTAGCAAGAAAAAGACAACTTGAATTCAATTGGAGACAATTATGGGATACAGATTCAAGTTCAAGCCTATTTACACACATGATGCCATTTTATTCGTATGATGTCCCACATACGTGTGGACCTGATCCTAAGGTAACTTGAAATATTTAAATTTTTAAGTTTATCTTCATTTTTTAAATAATTTCCAGATTTGTTGTCAATTTGATTTCAAACGCTTGCCAGGCTATGGCTTATCATGTCCATGGCGTGCCTCTCCCAAGGTGATAAATGATCAAAATGTAGCTGAACGAGCAACAACTGTAATCGATCAATGGAAGAAAAAAGCTGAATTATATCAATCAAATTCTTTGCTCATTCCATTGGGAGACGATTTCCGCTACAGTCAAAGTACGGAATGGGAAGCCCAAAGAATTAATTTTGAAAAGCTTTTTGATTACATTAATGGTGAACCATCATTGGGAGTTGAAGCCAAATTCGGTACATTACAAGAGTATTTCGATTCTGTTCGAAGAGATCAGAGTGTGACAGAATTTCCATCATTGAGCGGTGATTTCTTCACATATGCAGATCGAGATGATCATTACTGGAGTGGTTATTACACGACACGGCCATATCACAAGCGAATGGACCGTGTGTTACTTAACTACATAAGATCTGCTGAGATGTTGCATTCCTGGTCAAAATGGGAAGCTGACACAGATTTTGATAAACTGCTGACAGAGGCAAGACGTGAGCATTCCATATTTCAGCATCATGATGGAATTACAGGGACAGCTAAGGACCATGTAGTTGTTGATTATACAGAACGCATGGAAAAAGCGATTAAAAATTGTCGACATGTCATGCAACAATCAGCTTATCGACTATTAACTAAAGAAAGCATCTATGAAGCTGATCCTCAATTCACATATTTCAGTATTGATGATTCACGTGCGGCCGGTCCTGATGAAAATCGGCCAACGATCATTTTAGGAGATGATTTACCAAAAAAATACATTGTAATTCACAATTCACTTCCGTATCAACGTACAGAAGTAGTTGAATTTTTCATCGCAAAACCTTATGTCATTGTAACGGATGCTGAAGAGGCAATCACGTATTCCCAAGTTGCTCCTGTCTGGTCATGGCATCGCAGTCATTTTGATGCATTACTTCCACAAGCTTCAACGACAAAATATCGATTAATGTTTAAGGCTAATGTACCACCAATGGGTCTCGCAATCTACATAATTCATTCAAAGACGTCAGCAGAAGTTGTAACAATGGGTACAACATTTACCAAAACCGTAATTTACACTCCACAACCATTCACGGTCCATACAATGGATTATCCGTATAGTGTGGATTTCGCTGATCCTCGTGATATTTTGTTGAAACATGATGGTGATGGAAGTATTTCAATGTCATTTAATCAACATGGTTTATTGACTTCAATTGCGACATCTGAACCACATGCCTTTAATACATCGGTTAAATTGAATTTCCTTAAATACGGAACGCGAACGGGAATACAAGCAAAAAGTGGTGCCTATCTCTTTTTACCAAATGGTGAAGCCACACCATTACCTTTGGGAGAACCGGTTGTGCTGGTGAGTAAGGGTCCACTTGAATCGAGTGTTTCAACGAGTTTTCCATTCGGAATTCACGATACAATAATGAGAGATAACAGTATCGAGATACGAAATACAATTGATATCAATGGAATGGATAATACTGAAATCGTAATGCGATTATCGACAAATATCGATAGCGAGGAAATTTTCTATACAGATCTCAATGGTTTGAATTATGCTAAGAGAGAACGTTTCTCAAAGATTCCACTTCAAGCTAACTACTACCCAATTCCAACTGGAATTATGATAGAAGATGAATCAACGAGACTGACGCTATTGACAGCTCAACCATTGGGTGGTGCATCACTAAATCCAGGTGAAATTGAAATAATGCAAGATCGGAGATTGAGCCAGGATGATGATCGTGGACTTGGACAAGGAATCTTGGATAATCGACCAGTTCAACACATTTTCCGATTAGTAGTGGAACAAAGAGATAAATGCAGGAAATTAGACGCCTCATATCCGGCAGCGTTCTTAACACCAAATGCTTATATCGAACAAAAAACCCTCTTACATCCAATGGAAAAACTGATCTTCAACGAAAATGAGTGGAATGGAATGCAACCATCATTTGGACAAAATCACAAACCACTGCAACACGGTGTTGCAGTTGTGGCACTTAAATCATTGTCTTCTGAGGCAAAAGGCATCATCATTCATCGTACTCAACTTGAACAATGTGAATCAAACATTCCAGATGGTGATCACGAGACTGTTAGCATAAAAAAAATTCTTGGTGAAGATTTTCAGGCCATATACAAAGCACCACTTACATTCGTCAAAAAACTCTCACCTGTCACCTTGGAAAATATTGACTTTTGTCCCATGGAAACAAAGGCCTTCATTTTGAACAGATGAAAACGGCTTTATATCTTTAGGAATTTACAGAAAGTTAGAAAATCAAAGAGAAATGTAAGGAGCAACAATCGTAATCGTAAAAAAATATTCAGGAATCACATATTTCCAATTTAAACAGATATCCAAAGATATAATTATGTTTTTCTTATCAATGCATTTCAATGGACGAGTATAATTTTATATTAATTTTTAAATGTAATCGAACAATGTAACATAATATTAATTTTTAATGTACAAAATATTTTTAATTTGTGATAAAATTTTATGTTAAAGATTTTTTAAAAATCAACCTTTTTAAGGTTCAGACTTAAGTTAAAACAAAAACACACAAACAAATTATTTATGTAGTTAGGATAAAAAATTAGTATCAAATTCCTTATTTTATGTTAAATTAAACGTAAAAGACTTTTTGTTTATTCTCCTGTTTTCATATTAAACAAAAATAAAAACAAATATTTAATATGCTTAGATTAGAATGAAAGACTTCGATTTCAATGCAAGAACAGCATAAATTTAAATAAAAAATGTAAGCAATTAATCGTAGTTTATAGAAGATCAAAAGTTTATATTTAGCTACTTATTTTTTGCAATGTGTGACAACTTTATTACAATGAAAATTAATTCTGCTCTAAGAAAATAAATAAAGAAACAGTTAAATTTAAAAAACAGTGACTAGTTTTCATTATAAGTGTAAAGTTTGTGCCGTCAAACAAATTCAAAGAACAGCTCAACGCCCTCTGGTGACAAATAGAAAATGACACAAAACATTTTTCATTGAAAACAAGTCCAATTTTTGTTGATTTCAATGAAATTAAGATCAATTTAAAGCTGAAGGCTCTTATTAAAACTCATGGAAAGTAAAATTTGCAGTGTATCAAAGATCGTGTCTCTTAGCAACCTCTAGTGACCTCTACTCACCAGAACAATTTCAAGAAGCGCAAATTTCACATGAAGAATTTTAAAAAATTAAACACATTTTATTTTTTTTACAATTCATATGTCAATTATCATCATTTTTTATTATTTTTTTATCTTTTATTTTAATTTTATCATTATAATTAATTATTTAATTATTATTATCGTTTACTTTCATAATTATATTTACAATGGCAAAAAATATCTAAATTAAATAATAATTAAAAAACGAGAAAATTTATTAACATTTCTAAATTATGATTAATAACGATTTTGTTTTTGTATTTTTTTTAAATTTTTTTTTGTTGCAATACTTATTATGATTAATTTTTGTATTTTTCTTTATGTAATAAATTTAAAATGAAAAAACTCGTTAAATTAATTCTTACATATTTTTAAGCTTATATTTTATAAATTAAATATGAACATTATTAGCTGTATGTTTAATTTGTTTAACTAACTAACTTTAAATTTAAGAAAATGTGATTGCATTTCATCATCAAAACAAAAAAAATTGTTTATTTTATAGTTTTGTGGAAATTTAAATTGAAAGAAAACACGCAAAATGTTAAAAAAAAATTAACAAACAAAAAAAGTGTATTTAAAATGAAAAAAAATTAAAATAACATTATAAGCTTTGGAATGAATTATAAAAAACATACACTTGTGCAATTATTGTTACTTTTATCATTATAATTAATAATTTTTTTTATAAAAAGATGTTTTGTGTTTAATACTTAATTTTTCTTTTACTATTATTTGATGATTCTTATTTAAAAAAAATATTCAATATTTTATTACAATAATTGCAGTTTTTATCATTATTATTAGTAATATTATCATTTGCATTTCTTCCATCTGTATTTTATTTATTTTTTTTTATTAACTTTTTATCATTAATTTAAATTTAAAGAGATCAAAAAAACCGTTGATTTTGTTTTAATTATTTTTTTTCGCGCATTTTCATTCTAATTATAATTAATTAATATTATTTATTTTATTTTATTTTATACAACGACAACACATTCAATTTAAAGTTAATTTTTGTTTATTCTTTGTGTTAATTTGAATTGAATTAAACTTTTAAATGAAAAAAAAAATACATTTCGTTTAATTTTTTATGAGGTTTCGATTAATAATGTTAATAAAAAAAAATGTATTTGAATAAAAATAATAAACGAAAGTTTTTTTATTAAATTATACTAAATTTTAATTTAAACATACAATTATGAAAGACTCAATTGAATTGAAATGATGTGTGTGTGTGTGTTATATTATTTATTGTTATCATATTAAAGTTAAAATAATTAATTTTGTAACCAATGATTTCCGAAAAAAAAATTAAACATTACTATTATATTATGAACTTTGATTTTAAAATGTTTTTTTTTATGTTTAAATGTAATCGAAGAAAAATTCGTTGAAATAAGAGAAAAAAAATAAACATAATAATTATGTTTTATTATCATTATTATCAATAATATAATATTTATCATTATTATTATTATTATTATCAAAATTTAACATAAATTTCTCAGGATAATCATTGGTGGGATCATTATTTAAATTTTTTTATTATTATTATTATCATTGTAATATTAAATTATTTATAAAATCAGGCGCAAATTATACAAATTTTTTCTGTGTAAGTTTTTACAATGTTACATTACAATTTATACAAGTTTTTTTTATCAAACTGTTTAAATTTTATCGAAACAAAAAAAACTAATAATGAATTGGAATGGTAGAAAAAAAATTAAGTTATAATAATGTTTAAATGTAAATTAACAGATGACCAATCAAATACCGTGACTAGCATATAAATGAATTAATATTAAAATTGAATTTATATACACAATTATTTTTCTTTTAAATTGAACAAAAATCACTTAAGCAGTAGTATGTTAATACAGTATAAAGTAAATAATAATTAAAGGAAAAATAAAATGATAATGAAAATCGAAACCTCGTTCAAATTTGAATTTTTTAATATAATTATTATTATTATTTGGATATTCTAAGCTAACTTTTTTAAGGTACATCACATCAATTTTATTATTATTAATATTTAAATTTATTATTTAAATTTTAATAAAAAAAAGTTTACTTAAAAAAAAATCAAGCCCAAAAAAAAGTTTTTTTTCCTCATAATTATTATAACACAGATAAAACTGAGATATTCCTAATTCCTATAAAAACACGATTGAATTGATATATTTAATGATTGATTTTTTTCCTTATTTCCTTATTACAAGTTATTTTTAGCTTCTCAATTGAAAGACATTACAAACTTACTTACTTACAAACCTCTAGATGATTTTTTTTTTTAAATTTTAAATATTAATTGGTTGTTTTTTTTGTGTTACAATCCTAAAATTCTACTTTTATTATTATTTTTGTTACATTTCAAATGTTGAAATTAAAAAAAAGGAAATCAGTTACAATAAAAAAAATATTATAAAAATTTCTACTATTTTTCATTGATTTCATTTTAATATATATTTTAGTTATTTTTTTTTTTTGAATTGCTTGTCATTTTTGTAACTTTCATTTGGATTATTCTCTTGTGCTTCACTACAATAATAATTTTAATCAAAAAACGTATCAAATCAAATCAAAATTCTTTTCATAATATTCATTTAAATATTATTGTACAAAGAGACTTAAATTGAAATGGTTCCTGAGACAGCTGATGCTGTTTGTGGGACTTTTGACACAGTCAAAGGTACATATTGATGTTGATTATTATTATTATTATTATTTATCATTATATTACTACTATCACTACTACTGCTAAATGTATTATTAATATTATTATTATTAATTTGTGTTGACGAATTTATAATTTGGATTGGCAACTTTTTTGTTTTGTTCTTTTTATTATTATTATTATTATTTAAAAAATTGTTATTATTTTTATAATTACTATGATTATAAATTTGACTGGTCATTGTCTGATTTTTGTTGTCAGATGATGTTGCTGTTGAAGAAGTCGACGAGGATAAGTAATTTGTTATGGCATTTGATACAGCATCCTGAACAGCCAGATTCACTGCGTTCGAGAGACCAACAGTTATGCAATTATTATTATTATTATTACAATTATTATTATTCTTATGATTAATAGGAATATTTTTTTTCTGATTAACATCAGTTATGACAATTTTTTGATGTTGTTGTTGTTGTTGCATTAACTGATATTTAATTTGATTATGTCTGTTGCATCTGTTGTCTAACTCGATTTCTCTATCAATATTATCATTTTTATTATTCAGGTGGTTATTTGTCGCAGATGAGGATCTGGCTGCTGAATCGATACCCGTATCTAATAAAATCATCTGTTTGTTGCTGTTATTAACATTATTTAAATTTAAATTACTACTATTACTTATATTTAATCTACCATTCGATTCATTATTAATATTATTGTTGTTATTGTAATTGTTAAAACGCTTATTAAGTTTCGGTACTAAAAGTAACTGTTGTTGCAACAGTGGTGTTTGATGTTGTTGTTGTTGTTGAATTTGTTCAGGTGTTCGTACAGCTACAGTTGAAATTGGTAATAATTGTGCCTGAATTTTATTTCAGCTCATTTTCACTCGTTTCCGTGGTGGACCGATAGGTGGTATTTGTTGGGTTGCTAGGGCTCGAAATGCCTCATTTATTAGGTGTGGATGTGTTGTCACCATATTTTTCCATCCCACAGTTTCCATCACATCTGTAGCATGACTGCTGTGAATATTAAAAATAAAAAATCATCATTTTGACCCTTTTTTAAAATAAAAACTCTAAACTTACGTATTGATAAAATCAATTGTTTGTGCTTTTAATTGGTCTGCACTATGGAGATCTGCTAATATTAGTGTTTCGGCGGCAGTTTCTACAGATAAATTAACACAAAGGGCTTCTTCACACATCACTTTTAGCTTTTCTAGGGCGTACTACATTAAAATAAAATAAAATTCGGTTAATTTTGAATCAGTGACACACATTGAAGCAATTTATTACCTTATCAGCAGCTGCTAGTAGATCATCAGCCATCTTTTCCAGATTAGGTGATTTCCCTGTATAGATAAATCTCAGCATTTCTTTTAATACTTCATGATCTACATCTGTGATTGCAACTCGATTTTGTTTCCTTTCCTCCATTTCATGTTCAAACATCGCCGCAAAGACAGGACTTCGTGCTATTTAAACGATAAAAAAAATTTATTGTCATTGAATTCGAATTTATGATCGTATGCAAACTTACCAGCTAGGATTGCTTTGTGTGCTTGAAATTCGCGACCGCCAACAGCCAATGTTACATCACTAAACTTTTCATTGTCAAATAAATTACCTAAATCTTCCGATAATTTACATTCTGGCACTTTGAATTGTATTATGTTGCTTTGTCCTGATATATTAACACTGTCGGCCACTACACTCACCTATAAAATTTGAATAAAAATCACATTTAAGTAAAAATTACATGTAAAATGGAGTGAAATGAACTCACTTCACAAAATATTGTTAGTTTGTCTTCAGGTAATAGTCCATTTGCTTCGTCCAGTAGGAAATCTCGTCGAATAAACTTTTTAAATCCCCAATCTTTGCCTTGTACAAATCTGTATGCTCTTTGTGATTCCATTGCTTTGGTCTCTTCACGTTTTGCATTTAATATTGAAAATTTAAATTTTGCTCTCACTTCTGATTTATTACACGACACTAATAATAAATATAACGATAGGTAATCTTTACTTTCTTCATCTAATCCTTTTGGATTTACTCGCAGACACCTATTCAAATGAAAAAAATAAGTTAAAATTATCATAAATTGCCTTGATTGATAATAAATGACATACCATTTTAATTTATCATTAGCACCGGCTGAGAATGTTGATGATTTTAGCACTTCACCCATTTCTTCTCGACAAAAACTAAAGTTATTTATGGTCCACATATAGCTAAACTTAACAACTTTAACCTAAAATGAAAAGTAATAAAAAAAAATTTATAATATTGATTAATAATTAATGTTAAAATCACTTTAAGTCATCTTGGCAACAAAATCATTCATTTTGAGTGTGTCCTTGAGTAGCAGGCAAGAAAAAAAACAAACACGTTTTTCGCATTTCAATTCAAATCTGCTCCCTTTTTCTTTCATTCCTTTTATTTTATTTTATTTTAAATGTTGTTGACATTTTCAATACGATATTGATATATTTTTAAACATAGAAAATCTCTTATCCTTTATCTTGATTATAATTTTTTTCCTCGAAATTGTGTATTTTTATTATATGAGAGACTGTAACTTTTATGAGTCGTAAAAGCAAAATTTAGCCAAAATAAAATAATGTGTGTATGTTTGTGTGTGTATTATAATGGTCGACGTCTAGTGCAATCATCGTTTTTATATTATTTTGTTTATTTACAGATTTAAGGTACGATGAGGATGAAAAATATTGTAAAAGATTTTATTTATACAATATTTGATACATATAAAAAAAAGTTTTCCATTTGCTTTCTTTTCATTTTGAATTTGTCTGCCACCTTTTTATCATTATTTTATTATTATGGCATAATTTCAGTCGTCGTTTCATCTCCCTTTTTATATTATTTTTAAAATATATGAATGTTGAAGTACATTGAAGTTACTAGACTTATTCTTATTCTTAATATTTTCTTGTTGTATATCGTCGACGTCTCGTTTTTCATTCAATAAGATGAAAATATTGTTTTATTTTAAATGTAAAAAGTACTTGGAGTATGAAAAGTGAACCGATTCCATTCCATTCATGGTGTGATGTTACTTTCAAAGTTCTTTGCAATGAAAAATTAAATAAAAATAAGACAGAGACAGAGACAAGGACACTCAAGGACAATATTTTATGTTTAACGTTATGACTGGATCTGATACTGAAAAAAAATGGAATGATGATTTTTTGTGTAAAAAAATTATGAGTATACATTTGAAATTTGCCATCAATCCCATTGAATTCAATTCTATGACAGAATGGTCTTCATCAGACTGCTAGCCGTTCTCATAGAGACAGTGCCATTAAATTGCAACATTAAATGCTATGATATTTATTCAGGATATTTGGGTTAGGTAACGCGTGTTTGGAACCTAAACCACAAAAACACATGAAAGGTGTACTTATCAAGTTTATTCGATCTTTTAAGTTTTGATCCCATGTTACTAATACTTTTTATTTTGATAACCTTAACCAAAATCTTTCTTTTTCATGTAAAAACAATACTACAATAAACAGCATAAGTTTTTTTTGAGTATGTGTAGGATAAAGAATAAAAGCCAATATATTTTCATCAAATAAATGGCATGACTTTTGTTTATCAAGGACTTTAACTTATAATAAGACACGTGTAACGACAAAAAACAATTTACAAAATTTCTTGAAAAACAAAAAATATCATATTATGATGAAAATTTAAGGATCCATAAAAACAATTTCCATACATGAATCGTTTTTGTCTCTAGAGAGTCTGACATGAAAATAAAAACAAAAACTTAAACTTTCATAGAATTATAGACACAGAAAAAGGATAAATAGGGCATTTGCTTATCATTCATGTAAATAATTGTTAAGTTGTGCTTTATTTTAATAATAATCAGTAATCATAGTATAATAATATAATCATTTACACTTAACACACTCTAATTCCATTACTAATTCTTTCTTTCGTATGAGTGGACGTTTGTTCACCTTGAAATCTGCTTCGTATATTGAACTTCAAATCTAAACACACACACACACAGACGCACACACATATTTCTATTATTTTTATTATACATTTTATCATCTTCACTCCCTTTTGTACATTTAAACATAATATTATACTGTCTTCAGCACTCGTTCTCATTTTTTTAAATTTTATATTATATACATATATATAAATTGTGAAGTGATTTTCTTTCAAATGTCAAATAACTACAAACTTTTCAAAACAGCAAAGGCAAAACAGTAAAACAAGAAGAATTTATTATTATACAGAGCATAAACGTTATCGATGTCTTCTTCTTCTTTTCTACATTTATATTTATACACATTTTAACATTATCTTGTATGTTATGTATAAATAATAATAAAAAAAAATATAAGTAATCGCGACGATATGATATTCTATGTCGAATCACACAAAATGTATAAAGAAAATACAACAATAAAGACAAACAACATTCAACAAAGTCATCCACCTAAGAGTATTGTCTCTCTATCACTAGACTTTAATGCGTGAATTTATGTTTAGAATTGAATTTTAACATACAAATTTATATAAATGTAGGATAAAAGCCATATAAAATTATAAAGAAGTAGCATGTGAATGCTCTATTAATGTATGAATTCTATTTCATTTTATTTTTAACCATTTTGAAATATAATCTTAGGTCTTTTGTCGGAAAATTTTTATTCATATATGTATAACTTTTTACACACATATATGTATGATTATATTATTAAGATTAACATACATTATTATTATTTATAATTAAACATATATGTATATGAAAAGACATATGAAGAGGATAATTTAAGTTAAAAGTACTTATTTTTTTTTTGTTATAATTTAAGTACTTTTACATATTTTGTTTTGTTTTTTACAACATTATTATATTATATTATGTTTCTAATAACATATTGTTTTAAACATATATGTATATTATCATATGTATAATGTATAAATTATGATACTATTTTTCATTTTACATATCAGGATGATGTTGATGATGAAAGAATGAAATGACATGACAAGATGTTTGCTAAAAATGTCTCTAGCATTCCATTTGTCAAGTCATCACTCTGTTTTACTTTGATAATTTGTTACTATTATTTTATACATATTATAATAAACATATATAATGTTATACTAATGATATTTTAAAAGGAATTTAAATTATGTTACAATTTTCTATAAAAATTAAAAAAATTTCATATAATTTTTAACATACAAAAATGATTTGGATCGTCAGGGATGCCTTTTAACTTTAACATCATAATTGAAATATACATTTTTTAAATTAAAAATTCATCAAATAAAATAAAAAGATCATTGACACTTAAAACTTCTTATTCTCCTTTCAATTTTTTAACATTAAAATTATTATTACACATTATTAGTGTAATTCAACCATCACCATGATGATCATCAATGCTTTACATTTTTATTTTAACTTAATCCAATATACTTTGTTCTAACTTAAAATAAAAAAAAATAAAAATTATAAATGTATATAAAAAATTATAAAAAATGTAAAGTAAACACGTATTACAAGAGTACTTTAAATAAATTATCTTTTTTTTTCTAAAGTTTTGTAGTTTTTTTTTGTTTTAAATTAAAATACAATTTGCTATTGGAACAAATTATTATCTTTGTTCTTCTTCTTATTATTAATATTATTTATCATTATTTTATTAACAAGATTCATGAATATACAAATGAGTTGGAAACAGAGAACATGATGATCAATGTCAATACGCATATTCTCACACGTAACATTATTATAAATTCTGTAATGTGTTATAAAAAAAATTAAAATGGAATAAAATGGGAATAAAATAAAATAAAATACAGAATCAAGTTCGTTTACCCGATACACATATAGGAATGTACCGTATTTAAAGTCTTTTGAACTTTTAAGCATCGTATTGTACGAATAAATATAATAAAGAATGTGAGACATTGTACAATGTACATTGTGTTTGTAATCCAAATTTTTGCGTTTTCTTAAAAGTCTCACTCTTGAAATTCAATACAAAAAATTTGTCGAAATCCGTTTCATTTTTGAAATCTCACATATATTTATAAAATATTTTAAAAAAAAATAAAAAGAAACCAAAAAACCCCAAATTTACTTGTAAAAAGGTGTGGATTCATAAATTTAAATTATTATTATTATTATATTGTGTCTGTCAAAAAAAAACATGATACTGCTAAATTTAATAAAATTAATATTAATACTAATAACAAAGCGGTACAGGTTCCTTTTTTATTTATCATTATACATGTAAAGTGATTCAGTGTCTCGACAAACAGCCATTTATCATGTCGATGATTGATTCATGATTTATGTTATGAGTTTTGTGAAGTGTAAATAAAAATAACAACATAAAAAGATAAAAATAAATGACCATCCTCTTTTTGTATGCATTGATCAGGTGTGTGAGTGTGTCTCTGTATGTATGTAAATGTGTATATAAAAAGTAATTATCATATTATGGCATTTTTTTATGGTTGTTGCATCTATATGACAAATGCAATAAAATGAATTGTATAAGCGTTAAAATGTATAAGAAACAAACAAATGATGACCTTGATATAATCATTAACAGAATATACATTTATATATACATAGAAATGTTTATTTATTTATTTTGTATTTTATTTCATTTTACACATGGGACAACATGTGTTTAATAAGCTTATCAGGTGATCTGATCACTGAATGCAAGTGTATTTATATTGAAATTTTTTGTTCCTATATGGAGTTTTTTTTCAATTTCTTTGACGATGAAGTTGTGAAATGAGATTTTTCAATTGATATGAAGAGAAATTTTTTCGACTCACACCAAAGTGACCACAAAAAGACTCGTCGAAACCACGAAGATGTCCTTGAAGGACCTTAACTGACTTAATGACAAGTAAAGTCATGAATAATCTGCATATGAGCAAGACATCCCTGATTCATGTACTCCCAGATTGAAAACACATGTTTAACACGATTCTCATTAAAGTCATCGTCACCACATTATAATCAAAATCGTTTTGTTATTTTTGTATTTTATCATATATACACATAACTAAAACAAAGCTCACAGTAACAAAAAACAATAATAATAACATTAAAATAACATGGATAATACAGTAATTTTTTATCATCATATACATATATTATTATTATTATTATTATTTAACACTGCCTGACTCGATGACTGTCTGACTAATAATTTATATAGATATAAACATATAAGTTAACGTCTGATATTTTTATATATAAAATTTGTTTTTTGTTATTATTATTATTTTTATTATTATAATGTGTCAGGTCAATGCACTTTGTGTCCTATGTTTATATTTATATGACAAATTTTGAAAAAAATATACATAATTTTTTTTATTCTTCATATAATATGATAAAAGTAACATAAGTTAAAGTTAAACATACTCAATTTCATCATTTTTTATATCAAATTACAAAGAGGGCAATTGTGGTGAAAAATGGTTACAATTTCTTTGTTTAATGATATTTCAATTTAATGTCATTAACTTTATAATAATATTTTGTGTAAGACTTTTGATTCATTTTATGAATGAATTTTCTATTAAAATATACAATGATACAAAAAAAAAATACTAAAAATAAAATATTTAAATTGAAATTTGTATTCAAATCCAATAAATTTTTGAGTAAAATGTTTGATTAGAAATTATAATAAGTAAAATTTCATTCATTGATTCATTGGATATGTTAATTAAACATGATTATAATTCAAAATTTGTTCCTAAATTTACTTTACTATTCTCTTAAAATAGTATTAACCTTAAAAAACTTATAATAATACATTTAATTTCATATTAAAGTTAAGCGGTTATTCACACAAGTTTTTTTTTTGTTTTTTGTACGTACAATTAAAGATCATTGAACGTGCTAATATTATAAATGTAAAACACCTTTTAAAGAAATAAAAATTTATATATAAAAGTAATATTGTATAAAATTTATTATTTTTCATACTTTTCGCTACATTTAAATGAATGTACATAATTTTGAATGTCACGTATTATAAAAAAAGCACACAGTTAAACTTTTTACAATCAAAATTATTAGAATTGCGAGGAGATAATGATTTTTACAATTAAACATGTAATTTGATTATTAAATATATAAATTTAACAACATTGTATGTATGTATATGATTAAAGTTACATTAAATTGTATCAATTAATGAACTTTTAAGCACACACACACAAATGTCTTTACATTTTCAAGGTGATACGTATAATAATAATAATGGAATCAACGACATTTAATTTTATCATGTAATTTTTTTCATCAGAATCTTCTTATTAAGTATATTGTTGTTGATTTGTTTATTATTATTAAAATAAAACTATTTCTTTAAATATACATATGTATAATAATAAACAAGTTAAAACAAAAACCACGAGAATTAATAATATACAAAATGAAATAAAATCAATGATTTATATACATACACATACATTTTATTAAGTAGTTATTGTTACTCATCGCCTCTTTTATACTTATAATTTATTTCACGTTCTTCAATTATATTACTATTATTATTATTTATTCTTATGGTTATTGTTTTTACTCCTTTTATGTTTACTTCTCTTCTTCGTTTTTTTTTTTCATTTTTATACACTTGTAATTTGATGTGGATGCACTTTTAATAGTAGTAATAACCTTATCTTGTATAATGGATTTTTTCTCAGGGCAAGGTTATACATTTTTTTGTTGTTGTTTCAAAGTTTAATGTAAGTTTTCAAGTATGAATTTAATTTTTTTTTTAAATTTCCTGCAAAGACTTCTGTTTTTTGATATGAAAGCTTTCTATTGTAAGTTTAATTTCAATTTAACCCATTAACCACCTCTCCTAGAAATATTGAGTTTAGAGCAAAATTTTCTTCTATGATTTGTTCTTTGTGTAATAGTGATCACTTTTCGTTTCGATGAAAATTTTGAGTTTACAGGAGAGCCCGTTGAAACTTTCGTATAATCTCACAGAAATACGTACAGAAATCTTATACGAAGAGGAAAAAATTACATGAATTTCCATCTTATTTCTGCTTATAATTTTCTTATGATAATCGAAAAAATCAAAATAAGTGGCTCGAGATCTTTAAAACATGTCTAATTATTTATATTGAAAAAAAATTATTTTGAGAACTTCTAGGAGAAATCCATCTCCAAAGTTACTGGTCAAAAAACGACCAGCGGCGGTTCATGGGTTAAGAAAATAAGATGATTTATTTGACAGACCCTCTTGGACTTTTATTCCATCCATATCCATTAAAAAAGTAAAAAAGTAAAAAAATTAAAAATTAAAGTAAAAAATTATCATAAAACTATTAATTAGTATAATCAAAAGTAATGAACTCAAGTAACCAAACACTTGAATAATAAAAGTCAATGACTTTCAACTTATTCAACATGTGTTTTGTTTTTAACGTTATTATATTGCTTCATATTCTTTCAAATCACTCATTAAATAAATGTTCTTGGAAATGAACTGAAATACAAACCATCATTTTTAAACCATCAACGAACCATAATCATCTGATAATCATATTGCTAATCTCACTGAACTCCCACAACAAAAAATCCAATTAAATCTCCATACATGCATCATTTTATGCATAAATGGTTCACACTCATATTTTGATGGCTCCTGATAATCATAGTAATAATAATAATGATGGTGTGTGTGTGTGATTGAAAATGTAAAATAAACGTGAATGGTCTTTCAAGTTCAATATTAAAAAAAAAATACAAAATGATGATGATGAATAAACTGCATTTAAAATTGCACTTCAGTATACTCATAATAATAATAATAATAATAATTGTTCTGTGTATGTATGTGTGTGTGTATTTGTAACAAAATTAAAAATAAAAAACTAGATAAGATTTAAAAGATGCTTGTTTGCCTCTTTATTTTAATATACGTGTAAAATCTACTGCAATGCTGAGTCTCTGACAAATTATAAATGTACAAAAAGTGTCTGTGTCCATTCAAAAAATACAAAGACCAAGCACATCACAAATAATAGTAATAATATAAAGCGCGTTTCATTATTATTTTTCTCCTTATTCAATGAATTGTGCATATTTAATTCTCTCGCTTACTCTCTCTCTCAGTATATTATTTTCATGTACCATGTATTTTCATTATAAATTTATCGCAATGCCCTTCTGTTTCACATTCGACGATAAAGCGAACGTTTACACATCAAATTGAATACAATTTTTTTCATTATTATTATTATTCTAGATAAAGGAGTGCATGCACTTCTTATGCAGCAGTCCATGTGTGACATGCAATCATATTCAAAGTGCATGAAATGTTGTTCACATTATGACTAACAGTAATAAATAGTAAAATAGCATAAAACTTGGGTTTTGTCATGATATGAGTTAATGAGTCTCATTAAAATTCAAATAAAAAAATGATAAGGAAATACTGATTTTGATAATCAAATGAGTGTGAGAGGGAGAGAAAACACACATTTCAATTAAAATTTATTTATAAATCAAGAATTTTCCTACTCAGTTCCTACCCACATTGCATTACAAATCCATTGCAAATACTCAACACACACCAATTTTAATTGGTACCGCATTCTGATGCAATGAAACACTCCATACGACTATTAACCAAAAATATAAATACACACAGCTCCATTGAATGCATTTATTTTGGTTCAAATGTTAAATTGAATGCAGTTTTTTACCTATACAACTCAGACTATTAGCGTCATGAATGATTTTGTGTCGATTCAATTAAGGTAAAAATAATAAATTTACTGTGACTTACCTGTGTGTAACACCAATTTTCAGCAACTGGTGTATTCACTTCTGACAGTGGTGGTGATGGCACTCTTGTGACTGCCATTGTACTACTACTGGAGGAGTGCAAATTGGATGTTACTCTAGCAGTTTGTCCTGCCGGACAGTCACTAACTACCGGCAATCTATAATGAAATAAAAAACAAACACGAGAGAAAATTAGTTTTAAATGGAAATTGATATAAAAAAAGGTGGAGAAATTAGTAAATTTTTAATGAATATACACACATATAAAAGGAAGAAAAAAAACGGGAAACTATAAATTTAGGTCAATAAATTTCCATGTCTGTTCATTATTATTACACTTTAACCGTAGAAGGTTGTAAAAATGAGGACATACAGTGCCTTTTAACATCATTTCCAAGTAAGTCATCATGCATTTTTATTATCAAATATGTATAATAATAAAAATAAATGCTATGTATTTGTACACCTGGTCGTAATTCAATACGATGATATTAAAGTGACCTGATTTCGTACAAATAAAAATGTGAAAAAAAAACTAAAATCATACAGGACACATATTAAATGTTGAAGCATTAGATTGTATGTTGATGACAGTTTTAATGGCCTAATTTTTTATTTGTACTCTAAATAAAATTATTTTTTCAGCACATATTTAGATCTTGATTATAATTTGAAGGGGTTTTCAATGAAAAATGCGCTTTTGTGACCTTTTTGTCTCTCTTACTGTCTGTCAGAGAAATGGAGGACGAAAGAAAGCAGTGTTTAAATTCTCGATATTTAATCACATCAAAATGCACTTTCCTGCACCATTTAACAGTTACGGTTTCCCATTAAATATTTTTTTTTAATTTTTATTATCTATAATAACCGATCAAAAATCTATGTATGCTATTGATAAAATTATATAAAAAGGTGTTTTAATAGTTATGATTCACATTTATTTTTAGTTTGATTTGATTTTTTTATGATTTATTTTATGTTTCCATTTAAAACATAAAAAATGGGTCAAGCACAGTTGAAAAAAGGGATGAAAAGGATGGTCCTTTTTTTTGAAATGAACTTATATCGACTGTAAGTGACCATCAAATTGACTTCATATGGATATCGAAGGTCTTCTTGAGTGAGGTAAAATTTAATCAAATAAAATTGAAGTAAAATAACTTGTAACATAATAAAAAAAAGGGATAAGGATCGAAAATATTCAAATTATTAAATAAAAATTAAAATTTTTCTGTAAGAGAACGAAAGAAGGATATTAAACATACGTCAATGGAAGGCAAATATTAAACATAAATAACAAGACTTTTATTTGTTTCCATTGTAAGTATGTTTATTGAAATAATCTTTTTTTTCTAAGATTTTAATTTAAATTTCTTACATTGACCATTCCTTTTCAAAAAAATAATCGTCTTAATTTCAATATATGTAAAAATTTCATTGCTACCTGCTAAAATTGTAACTTGTCACTTCTCTACTACTAAAATTTGCTTCACTTATCGCCATCTCCCTTGGCGTTAACATATTCCAAATAATTGTAATTGAAGAACTGACACATGGGAATTGGACATTTAACCAGGTAATAATTTTATAAATAACTTTTTCAAAAGGTTCCAGTAACAAATTCCTCGGAAGTAAGTAAATCACACAGAGACATGTCGATACAATTGATCCAAATGTGAAGCAATAGTAAAAAATATCGGTAAATTTACTAAAACAACTCATTTTAACTTGAAATTTTTGCTATAAGGACACATACACAAGAAGACAGAAAAAAATACGGTATTCACAAATTTAAAGATAAATTTCAACTAATTGCAGTAAATTGAAAATTTTTATTACTTATCTTCAGAGGTGTGTAATACCAGGTATAGATATGAGAGATATCATTATTATACATTAGCTCAAATGAGCACTCAAGCATTTGGTGTAAGATAAGTAATATGAAACGGTATCGCACACACATGCAAGCAAGCAGTATGCGAAAAAATTAACTGATACTGATTTCAATACAAAAACATTGTATTCTAGAAATTATGAAATAATGAGTGATAAGATATGATAATCCCAGTTGATTAAATTTTGTTATTAAGTATATGAAAGGAGTTACAATGTGATTAATGATCTAAAATTTCAATGTAAGCGTGGAGCAATTACTGTCATCAAGTGAAAAGTGTCTAATGTCACTTCAACTGAATTGAACGTCACATGAATTGAGCAAAAAAAACCATTCAAAAACTTTTTGGCTCGAACTGGTCATCAAATTTGCTATTTCAAGTTGACTTGAGTGCAATTTTTGATACAATTCAGGTAGAAATAAGTTCCTTTAAGTAATTGAATAGCATCAAAATCCTAATTTTACCTTCTAAACATATTCAGTATAACTAAATCCATAAATATTGAGTGCACTACTGATTAAAATTATCACGAATTTTGAAAAAAAATGTCCAAATATCAAATGAGGCCACAAAATTATTATTATTATTAATTCAACACTTTTAAAAATTAAAATAGATACATTTTTTCATGTTTATATTTCCTCGTCTCATGTTTTATTTTGGAAGTGATTCATTTTTATTAAACTTTTTCATACAAAATTTATCACATTTTTTTTTAACATTTCATATAAATTGGTCACTGAATGTTTTTTATTTTTATTTACTCTTTTTTTTCATGTGTTATGATTGATAACCTAAATACTAATTGTGTTCTGTTTGTATGAGTTTAATAAAAAATATTAAAAAAAAAAAATAATGAAACCGCACTGACACATTTTATTATTAAATAAATTAAAGTCAATAATAATAAAAATTTTACGAAAATTGGCACTTCTGGCTTTCAAATTTCAACTTAAAATGTGTATGAATGAAACGAGAGATATTAAAAACATGAAATTGAATTTGAAGATACCGGTGAAGAAACAGAGTTTAAAGAGAGAGAGTGAGAGACTCCCTACATAAGTTAAGAAATGTTTTATAAACCAAAAAATCAATGTTATTTTGGCAAAGTATGACAACAAACTGATTTATGATGATATTTTTTCCAAAATATATTTTTTTAAAAAAGAAATATTGTACAATTCACAGGTAAGAAAACAATATTTATTGTTATTAATATTATTATTTAAGTTTGTGTGAGTTGAAGAACATCCTTTAAGATTTCCTTTTCTTTCATTGCTTTTAATGTGTGTGTGTGATGGAAAAAAAAATCTAAAAAAATGATCTTAGAAATAAATTTGACACACTATCGAAATATTTTAACAATGAACTTCATATTTTGTGTTGAGTCAACAGCTGTAAACATTAAAAAAAAATAGGAGATTCATAAAGATAAAAAATATTTTGAATGAATGGCCTCGTTATGATATGTGTTTGAGGTATACAAGGATACTGATTACAATGAAAAATAATTTTGTCTGAAATAGCGAATGTCAACCTTAAACAGTGCAGTGATTAACTTGTTGGAATGAAACCTTAAACATTGGTTATTGGATTTCAACTCGATCATGAAACTTTAAGAACTCAAATGTTCCTTTTTCGGGTCCTCAAATAATGTTATGACTCGATATCTAGTATTGCGAGACACTTTCGACTTTGATTGTAGTGAAAACAAAATCGATGAAATAGATAGAAATTCACTCAATATACAAACTGTGAACAGGTAGATAGAACATTGATTGACTAGTTGCAGAGACAAACTTGAAGGACTCTGTTTAGTCATAATACATAATAATAGTCTTACTTTATTTTTAAATCAATAAATGAATGAATCCTGACAAAACATTAGTTTTTGTTCAAAATCCATTATAAATCATATTTATCTTTCTTCTTTTTCGGAAAATACTAGAATATAACAAGGCATTGTTAAAATGAATTAAAACCACAAGGTGTTGTCAATAAATTGATAAATTTCGGTTTAATACAATTATAATAGTTAAAAAAATGAGACAAAACATGTCTCCTAAGATTTTTCTTAAATATTATATTATGATAAAAAATAAAAATAATAATAAGAGCAAAAAATTCACTTCCTACTTTCAGATTTTCACCTATCTCATGGTTTAAATTGAAAATCAAACACGTCTTTCAATTTTTATACATATATAATATATAATATATTTTAAACATAATAAATTTCAATATAAGTAAACGAAAAAAAAACTTTATTTCCTGGTAAAAGTTTCAACATTGAACATATTTACAGCATTATATTACATTACATTTAATACAAAAAGAAAGTGCATTATTTTATTTTACACACTCTCTTTTTATTTTTATTATTATCATCAAGTTTTGTCTATATTTTAAGGTAATATTAAACTGTATTACTTTTACATTAATATTTATATTCATATAAAAAATCGTGTTGATAAAGAAAATTAAAAAGAAAATCGTTATAATATTAAATTTAAATGTAAAATATAATAAATTGCTTATAATAATATAAATTGATAGTAATCTTAATTCAGTAGCTGCAAAATTTTATTAATATTATTGTAATGGTAACTTGTTTATTGCCGTGTTTATTGATCATTAAACTATATTATGATTGTATTGCATATGATAAGGAAAATCTGTTAACATTTTTATTTTATGCTAATTTTTTTCTTTTCACAACGTTTTATTAAAATTTAATTTAAACAAAAATATCTGATTATTAGTATTAAGAAAATGTTTAAAAATGTGATTAATTTAAAGGTTTTTTATTTGATTTATATAACAATTTTATTAATATTGTTTGAATGAAATGTTGTATAATTGTAAATGTGTAATTTAAAGTACTACAAATCAAAAAAGAAAGAAAAAATAGAAAGCCACAATAATTTTGTATTTAAACATTATACTATTATGAACATTAAGTTGTTGTATTACATCACAAAAGTGGAAATTTTTTACTCTCTTTTTAATAATAATAAACGTTTTTTTTTCCAAATATACATTATATGTGTACACAATTTTCTTTTTTTTCATCATCATCATCATACACATTTATTTTATCATAATAAAGTGAAGAAAAACTTTCTCTGAAACAATAAAATACAAAAAAAAATAATAAATAAATGTTTTACTAATAAACCCTAACAATTCAAAACATTTTTCATTGTTAAACTTTTTTTTATACTTTTATTTGTATATTTTTTTTTTACTTTTCCTTTAAATTGCACAATTATACTAATGTTAAATGTTTATTATACATAAATAAATAATAATCATAGTAATAATTTACAAGTTATATAATAACAATAATATTATAAATGTTTCATTTAAACTAAACTTTAAATTTTATATAACATTTAACATGTTTTTTGTTTAGAAAGTTAATTTATTATATTAAAATCTTAATGAAATTCAGTTTAATTTAAAATTAAACATTATTTAAATGTAATGAATAGAGTAAGAGTAAATCTTTGTAAAATGAAAATTTGCATAACTTTTCCTTGAAAATCAAAAACTATATTTTTTTATATAAAAATTTACAATCACAAGTGAAATTTAGTTCACTTTCCAAATGAAATTTGTTTATCGTGTTTATTGTATGTATGTTGAGTGAAAGTTAAAATTAATTTTATATCAATGTAAAAATTTGAAATTTTTCAATGATTTTCTAGTCTATTATCTCTTTGAACAAAATTTGTGATGGTCAAATACACATTTTTTTTTTGCTTGTATACACCAAATTTTGCACAAAAAATACCGAAATTTGTGTATACAGTGAAAAAAAAATTGAGAGACATGACCTTGGTACTACAAAAAATAAAACATTTGGATCACATTTAACCAAACAATCTATGTGTGTATTGTTTTTTGTATTTGATAAGATAAATAAACGAAATTAGTAATATTATCAAGAGATTTTTGTACGCACACGCATCATCATTTTTGTGTACTCTCCTTGAAAAATTGTTTAATAATTTAACGATTTTTTTATTATATTTATTAGATTTACTTGCAAAATACTCCCAGTGGTGTGATGAACTGTGATGTTAGGATTGTGATAATAATATTAATCATAATATATAATTTACTTTTCTTTGTTGGTTCATATTCATATTCATTTTTATTATATATTATTATAATAAAATGATAATAATGATAATAATCAATTACTGTCTAAATGTAAAATAATAAAAACGTTAATGATAATATTTTTTTCTGTGTACATGCGTGTGTGTGTGTGTGTGTGTGTATGTTAATAGAATATATAAAATTGGCATTGAACAACCTGCTACATGTTATAAAGTAGAGAAAAAAAAACATCAAGGTGAGCAAAGTATTTTAATGTATATGAATAGAATGTTGAACACACGCACCTCGTTTAAATTATACAGGAACTAGTAGTTTTTTTTGATGACGTCGTTCATGTTCATGTTCTTTTTTATTATTATAAGTATACACATGGAACATGTTGTTAAGTACAAAATATTTATATTCTATATCAAGGTAAATCTTCTTTCATAATATGATTGTAGGTATGAGGCATGTGTGTGTGTGTGTATTTGAGTAGTTGACGATAATTTTTATATAAGGAAAAATAATCACTTATTTTGTTACCTTGAGAATAATTTTGATGAAGATAAAACTATATAGAATTAGGATCAGAATATTAAGAATTACATAGAACGTTATGAATAGTTTATTATTTTAATTTAAATAAAATTATTATTATTAGAATTTACATAAGCATTTTAATAGAAACGGGTTATGAAGTATCCTAGAAGTGAGAGACAAGGTGACGCGGAATTGTAATGAAAATGTGTGTGTGTTGGACTCTCAACCTTAAGGTTTAGAAGTTCAATTTCGATTTGACCATGAAACTTTAGAAGCAAATCAAATCTAACAAGAACCAAATTATGTCATATATCATGCTAAAACATGACAAAAAACCTTCAAGGATGTTCTTAAATTAATATCTTGACATCAAACAACTTTGGAGATAATAAGAATAAGAATAAATACAATCAAGAAGTAATAAAATTAAACAAAAAACCTTTAAAAAAACTCATAAACTCAAAAAGACAAGAACAAACATGTGTATTTTTTCAAATCAATAGAACACAACACATGGCTGTAAAACACATATCACATAACTCGTCATATGTATGAATTGATAAACGACCAAGGTTAAAAACCTCAAAAAAAAAACTCGTAATGTCGAGGTTAAATGAAGTAAAACATATTTTTTTTTTTCAATGTGTTTGTCGCGATACATTTTCCAGATAAATTGCGAAAGAGTACAAAAAAAATTCTATTGTTTACTCACACAATTTATTTATTCATATACTATTTTTTTTTGTATCTATTTTATTCTATTTTGCACTTTTATTTGTTTTCGACATTGAGATTAAAAAAATTAAAGATTCAAAAAAAAACATCACATATTATGTAGGATACAAATAAAAAAACAAATTGAACATAAAAATATACCGGAAATTACTGTTTTAAAGGTTAGGCACTCATCAACATGATCACGTTAATTGATTCTTTTATTTGTATTATTTGCTATACAAATAATAATTGTTATAATAGAGCTGGAAACTGTTTGCAAAAATTTAATGAAAATTTAACGGAACAGAAAAAATAATCATACGATATTTCGGCATTGTATCGAAATATAACCATGAATGGTAATAAAGTTAGAGGACAAACCGATAATAAAATCAATTGCTACAATTTTTTTCGTTTGTATATCACACTGCAAAGTGAAAATCATCCGCAAATAATTTTGAAGGACTTTTCGCACATATTACGAGTTCCAATTCAAAATGGGCTGAAAAATCAACCAATAGCCTTGTAAGCGTAAATTCAAGCACAATCTGGTTTGAATGGTGAACCACAAACCACTTTGAAAGGTTCTCAACTCACAGTGAGCAATGATTCGCAAATAATTTAATGACTGTAAGTCAAATGTACTCAAAGGAAAGTAATAAAAATCACAATTATTATTATTATTATTATTATTTCCATTATTCAATTCAATAGAACAATAGAAAAATTAATATTTTGACCATGCAAATTTTTTTTTTGTTAATGATTAGATTTGAAATATTAAGTCATGAAGCTTTGTATAGTAATCATTTTTAATTTAATAATAATAAAAATCATATCGTACGCAAAAAAATTGTATTAGACGACCTTGGGTGATACAAAAAAATTGTCTGAGCACACGAAATTTGCACAAATCTCTCAATTTTTTATTATCATCTTCAATTTGAACACGTAACGCGATAATATTAATAAAAATCATGGTCAAATAATTCAATATGACCATTTTTTTGTATTTGAACCAGAAGTCATTGTCATCGAATTTTTTTCAATCAAATAATCATGATGAACTGGAAGAGTTAAACACTTTTTTTTGGTAAAAAAGAGCAATGAATGAATGAATGATGAAAAAAGGCATGTATAAATTAAAAACACATTTAATAATATAAAGATAAACTTATAACAACAATAATAATAATAATAGTGTCTGGCTCTTTTTTTATTCATATATATTTATTTATACACTTCATATATTTTGTGCATGAAAAACAATAAAAAAATGTTTAAATGGAAACCACATTAACTTTGTCTGACATTGCTTCAAAAAAGGTACAGCAAAAATTTTACTGTGGGCTCATTTATCAGTGATGTGACGCGTTATATGAACTTTATATTAAAATATACATGTAAAATGAAACAAATTATTATAAGGGTTCGATGGTCAATGTACCAAAATTAATCATCAACAACTCTTTGTTAGAAAATGTGTAGTAAAATTCCAATAAAATGGCATGACAATCAAAGTTCTTTATATTTTTATAGTTTTTTATTCAAAGTTAAATCTTGTGATCCGCATACTTAATAAAAGAAAAAAATGATTCTGATTTCGCCGAAATCATTATTGCCAGACATTATTATTATTCTTAATATTCAAATTATAATTAATAATTGTTTATTATGTTAATCTAAAATTAGAAACACGAATATTCGATTTTGATTCTCTTTGATGATCAGGATGATTCAATATTGAATGTAATTTTCGCATTCTTTGATTGTTAGCCAGATTATATGATATTCAAAATCGCATGACATGACACAAGGAAGAGAAAAATAAGTTTTTTATATACTTATCGAGACATGTGATGTAAGGAGGTGTGTTAAAAGTAATCCAATGTAATGATAATTACCTGTAAATAGAAGAAAATAAATGAAAATGATTAATTTTATGTTTAATTATTAAAAAAAAATCATTAAACAGTTAAAATACAATATAAATTAAATAAAATCAATTAGTTCCATATCAAATTGTATTAAATTTTTTAAATTATGTCACAATTTCTTGTAATTGATTACGTTAAATGTTATAATTATACATTTCTTAACCAAATTATAAATGTGTTACTTTTGATGTATTAAAATTTTAATATTTGTTTCATTTTTTTAATGCAATAGCAACCTAATTTTGATATGGTAATAAATTAAATTAGTGTGCTATTATTTTTATTATAGTTTATGTTGAAATTATTTGTACAAAAAAATTAAATAAATTGTGTCACAAATTTACTGTTAACCTATATAAGCCAGGTGATGTAATTTAAACATTGATGGAAGTCGAAATTGAAGATGTCCTGTATCCATGAAATGCAATCCTTAGTTTGATCATATTTTGAGCATTACATATCAAAAAACGGTTGAATTTCATTTTTACTTGATTCGTCTTTTCAGGTCATTTCCGAGAAACGATTCAATATGATATTAATATGTACATAAAAAAACTTCCAAAATCAAGAAACAAAATTAAAATAACAGAAAAAAGGACAAAGATGCTTAAGGCCATCAATCTGAAATCAATTTTCGTTTCTAATACATAAAATTGTATTAATTTTGTATGAAATGAATAAGAAAAGTATCATGTTTATCTAAAAATAATAATAATAATAATATTCAATGTATACACATATAAATAGCATCATTCAATATTGATTTTCTTTCTTTCTATTGATAAATAAAAAAAGTAGATTAGCAGTCATGATAGTAACATAATGATAAATTAATATTATTATTACTTTTATTATTATTTATACATTATTACAAAAAATAACCTACTTTTACACATTATTTATGGTTAAATTAATGTCAAATTCATTTAATAATAATAAAAAATAAGGAAATATTCTTATTAAAGTTTAATGAAAATAAATAAATTGTGACCAAATTCAAACAATTTTTGTATTTAAAATAGTGTGTAACATTTATATAATAATAGTAATAATGTTTAACATCAAACTACACAAAATTTTGCAAAAAAAAATAATAATAATCATAAAAATTTCGCACAAGATTAAAATTAATGTTTCATGGTCCATCCAATTAAATGTTCAAAATAAAAAATTAAAATAACCTTCAAATTATTATGTTTACTTAAAATTCGTGTATACATTTAAATTTAATCAGTTCAATGCTAATCATTATGAATAAATATAATAATTAAGTGTGTGAAATAATTTTTTGATTACTTTCTCTAATTTCATACTAAGATTAAAGTAATATTACTTGGTAACTAGCAAGAAATTGAGTATATTTTTTTTTATTTTTTTCAAAACAGTATAACATTCATTTCATTTCATTAAATGAACTAGATAATAATCTCTTGTGTCCATTTCTATAAACACATCATTTTATATTGAATATGCTCTTGATTTCACCTTCACTCACTCTATTAGTCAAGTATTTGAGTTGTGTTTTATTTTTTTTTTGTTGTTTTTAATAATACTATTATTAAGGTTTTATATGTATATTTATTTATGAAAGCATGAAACAAACAGCTGAAAAGAGATAACTGTGTCAATGAAAATGCTTTAGACGTACAAAAATGTGTATAACATTCATTTAACGTGTATAGTAACATTGATTTTAGTTTTAGTTGTATTTTATCTTCTTTAATTTTTTTGCAAATAATTTCTTAAATGAAAATCATTGTTTAATTGTCATTTCAATCTTAATTTCAATTTATGTTACCTTTCTATTTTTATTTATTCATATTTATGTTTAAAATTACTTTTTATTATGATTATAATATTATTAAATTATACAACATTCACATTCCAGATGACCTTGTCTTAGCTTTATATATATTTCAAATACAATTCAAATCTAATGACAATACTACGAATGCTTTAGGCAGACTTCAGTTACATGTTAATTTTATTTTATTTTATGAAATGATGTAAGTAAAAAAATTCTCTTATAATGTAACATGTCAACTTTATATTATTATATGAAATAACATAGGAAAAGGTGATGAAAATTATATTAGAAGTGACAGTCATACAAAAAAAAAAGAAAAATTCATAAACTTCCCTGTTCTGTGTATTTTAAACATTCACCAAGTATTTTTAGCACGAGTGCAAACACAAATTACACAAGTGTATAATAATAATAAGAAAAATGTTTATACATAATAAAATAGTTGTTATGACAAGGTCACATGTTTTTCTTCTTTTATATATAAATATTGTGTATATAAGTATATATATAAAAAAATGCACACATTACAGTCGTTAGCACATTCTCAAATGAAGAAAACTGAAGAAAAACACTGTTTATTTAGATTTTTGCATAGTATTATTATTATTATGATTATAATAAAAATTGTATAAAATAAACTACTGTTCTATTATTATTTTTTATTGCACGTGTATTCAATTATTATTATAAAATTCAAGGTTTGATTTCAATTTGACGTCATTCTAATATAAAATAATACAGAAATTGCCATTGCAGTATGATTTTAATGATAATAAATTAAAATGTGTAACTTTAAACATTAAACATATAAATGTTTAAAATTGATAATAAATTATATTTTTTCAATGTAACCCATTTCAATTTATCATATTTCCGTTCAAAAATTTCCATTTAAAATTTGATTCTGAATTCGTACAAGTGTTTATTTTTTTAAAGAAATAATGTTTAATGATCAACGTTGAACATTTAAATGAAAAAATAAAGTATCAAGTGACACATCTGTCAATTTTTGTCTACATTTGAAATATGTATGTTTAAATGAAATATATTTTGTATCCTCTTTTTTTTTAGCTTGTCATAAAAGTATATCATTAAAATTAGACACATAAATGTTTAACATATCAGTCACGCACCCAACACGTCATTTTCTTACCTACAGCAAACAATTCAAATTTAAAAAAATTGAAATAAATTTAAGAAAAGGAAAATCAAGAAATCCAGACAAATAACCAATTATTTCTAGTATATGCATATAAATTTTTGTAGATAGACCACATGCATTCAATTTGATTATCATTATTAAAATATTATTATGAATATGATGTTAATTTTCAATGTGTTTCATGTGCCTGTGTGTAAATGAACTTAAAATTTAATATAAATCATAGATTTGATCCGGATAAATGATTTACTTTTTTTAACATGATAAATTTGTGTTTAACATAGATAATGATGGTAATTAAATAATAATAATATTAATAATGATAATGAATTGTTAGTTCAAAAAAACATTAAATGTAATGATCATTATAATTCAATTTGATTGTTTAACCAACTGTTTAAGAGTACAAAAAGCTTCTTTATTCGGTTCTTTGTATATTATATTGTAATAAATTATAATTGTTATTTGTTTTCTTTCATGATGGATTCTTCTTCATGCTGTGACTGAACTGATGAAAGTTCGGTCAGATGAATCGAGATTTTTTTTGGCTTTAATTATATTTTAATGTGAGATATTGAATGAAAATATCAAATTTTTACAGAATCCTTTCAAAACAACACCATTAAATTTTCTCAGAAACTTGAAATTTGTATATCAAGATAATATCAATAACAAAATGTATCACAACAATCATTTTAAGATAATTTATTTATTTAATTCATAAAATGAAATTTAAAAAAAAAGTTCATTTACCACACATTATAGTAGACCACCCTCATTGAAAGTCCAAAAAAAAACATTTTTAGTTGATTTTTGATAATTCGACATGCACACAATAACAACAAAAATGATCTTTTTGCTTTTTTTTTCCTTTCTTATTATATTTGTCTTTAGATCATCATCATAATATCACAAAACACACACATTCAGAACAATATAAATAAATAAATATATCAAAGTAAGATCTATTGACTGTTGTTGCTGCTGCTGGTCGTTGGTTCATTTCATTTCATTTCATTTTTGTTTAAATGTTTAAATTGCTGCTCATTTGCCTTGCACAAATATAATCGTTATATGTGGTCTCTCTCTGACGATGTTGGTGGCTAGTAAAGTTAGTTAGTTACTTTGTATGGCATAGAAGAACCTTTTCCTCTTTTTTTTTTGTTCTCTTCCAAGTTTAATAAATAAAATTGTATTGATTTATTATGATTTATTTGGACAGATTATCTGTTTATATTAGTTTATGAAATGGAATTGAAATTAAATGAACATGAGCAGGGTGATAAGATTGTGGTACAAATAAATGATAAAACAAAACAATTTGTATAAGTTTTGTAGAAAAAGTTTTCCAGACAGAATAGATTAATATTAATTTTTGCTTTTTAATGATAATACAGTGCTGTCTCAGTTATGTGCATAGCTAAATGAAAGGGTGACCATCACATATCATAATGGGCTTGTCATGTATGGAGCATCCTTGAAATTGAGGAGAGTCAATTGAAGACTTGAATCAGCTTCCATTTTCAATTCATTTCATTTTCAGACATTTTTGGATGTCATTTGAAAATCAAATTTCAAAAGACTCTTCGTCATAATAATCAAAGAAATAATGAATCACCCCAATTAAAATGAATTTACAGTAATTCAAAGCATAGCATGGAAAAAAACAAATATCAAAAGAAAAACTTCTTACTTATAATCGCGAATAATGTACATGTACAAAAAACTTTATCATTCAACAAATTTCTTATCCTTAATATTATTATAAATATTATTGTGTCTGTATCTAAGGGGAGAAATAATAATACATAATGATGAACGTTAAATATTATGAAGAAGGTGTGTGCATGGAATTTTTTCAACGTGGGGAGCACGAAAATGTAACTAAATTTAAATTAACGTTATGAAAATGATAAAAAAAATTTGTTTCTTGGAAATTTTGTTTGAACTTTTATTCAAAATTGTTTTCTTACATTGTAAAACGTCAAACCAATAAAAAGTTTTTTCTAGCTGTTATATAAATGTGACGCATTTTTACTGAATTTTAATTGAATATAAGATGTAATCCATGTTAATTGTTCATTCTAAGAAAATGAAAAGCACTGGATACAGAAATATTGTTTTAACTTTAAATAACAGTTAATTTCCTTTTTTTCCTTGTTATTTGAAACGCAGACTATTTAACTGCGGTGTATTTGCTCATAAAAGAGACATCTTCTGCATTGCAGAACTAAGAAAAGCAAGCAAAATTTTTCATTTAATATTCAATCTGTATGGAAATTTCTAGTTATTCGTTTTCTTTTTATTATTTCGTTTATAGTCTGGTCATACTTTTGATACAAAAAATATATTTTTTGGCACATAAAATACGGTATAATCTTCATCACCCTCCATTATTTAATGTTATGTTCAACAGTAAAAGCAGCAGCAAAATCTTATCTATCCCCATGCAAAGAAAAACAAATATCCAACTTATAACTTTGATCATTATATTGCAGACATTTCAAGAAAATCCACCTTTGTCTTTCATATCATATACATATCTTTATATAAATTTTATAAGATGCTGGAATCTATTCAAATAACAAAATTCGTGTATTTACATTTTCTATTTTCTTCATCTTCATCATGAATTCGTTCGGTTTGAATATACGAATAATAATTCAAACTTTTCTCAATGTAATAAGATTTTATTCTTGGCTTGTGCTAATTTCCATTCCCCAATTTTTAAGATAAATACATGAATAATATACATATTTTATGTGAGTCGACATCAGTCAATCTATTGAAGAATGTTTATACATTTTACTTGAAAGCGATTTACAAGATATGGCACCCTAGATCATGAATTGAACGTGTTTCCTTACAAAAATATGTTTATTCGTTCATATTTTCACTGTATTTATCCTTTTTATGTCTGTGTACATTTATTGTCTCATTATGTTGATCAAAAAAAAAAAAAGAAAAAAGTTAAAAAGGGACGTCAAATGTATAGAAATAAATGAAATTTAGAGAAAATGATATGTAAATGTACAAAAGAAACTGAAAAAGATTTTCTCTTTCAAATTTCGATTTTTTTGTGGTTAAAAAGTAATTTTAAAAGAAAATCAACACGTTTCTTGTTTTTGACATCAATTCATGGTTCTAGTCATTATAAAAGTATTCGTATAAGTAATTGAAAGTTGAATTTCGAGACAGCTGTTGTACATTGAACATTGTATTTTGTATTGACAGAAATATCGTTTTTTTTTTTTGGGAATATTCCCTCACATAATTTTTACTTTTATAGAAATAGAATAAAAGGGCACATTTCTACATTTTACCCTGAATTCATTTATCACTTTTTCTTTCCTTCGTTAAAATCGAATCATGTTGCTATTGAATGAATATGAGAATGAGAATGAAATTCAAGAAAGTTTTACTGTGTTTAATATGAAATAATATGAAAAAAAGGAAATACTATGTAAAAATAAAATGGTTTTGTCATTGAAATTCGTTGCTCCTCTTATTTCCTTTCATGAGTGTTATTTTTTATTATATTTGTATGTTTCCCCATAAAAGTACATTTTACACGGAGAAAACTTGCATTGCATTGTAATTTTACGTATTTGAAGCTTGCATGAGCATTAAATTAAGTGAAATTTGAGAAAAATGACTTTAAATCGGATATCACAGGCCACATTTGACTTTTTCGAAACTGAATTTTAACATTTTCGAAAAGTTTTGATCACATTTTTAGTGTCATCCTTATCAATGCATTTCATATTTTCTCCGTGTACCTGCATTTAAATACTTCATAACATATAATCATCCTCATACCCAAGATATAATAATAATGAAATTGTGTTTACCTTGAGGGTACAAAATTATAATGTGAATATTATATTGAATGAAGTACTTTTTATTATATTTCTATTGTGATAGCGTTGCAATAACAATTTTTCTATAATAATTAATTTTAATGTGAAATACGTTAAAAAATGTCAAAATATTCATAAAATACTTTTGTAATCAAAATTGAATGGGTTTCGTGACTGGTTAAGGGATGAGAGTCTTACGGTATTTTCATCACATATGACAACGAGTTATTGTTAAATTTCGTCACGAAATAACCCCAAAAATAACATTCTTTTTTCTCTTTTAAGATGATAAACGTTTACACAGCTGTTCATTGTCGGTTTTTATTATAAGTAAAGTATTTTTTGGTAATTGTTTGGAACATCTTTTGTTAAATTAAATGTTAAATGATGATAAAAAAATAAGATTGATGAAAGCATGTGTGATTGAAATCCATTTGCCTTGATCATATCATATCTGATACATTTTTTAGACGTCAAATCATTTAAGAAAAGTTATTTCAAGATAAATTTAACTCAAGGCATGCTCGTTTTATATATTTTCATTCTAAATAATAACATTAAAAATAAAAATAAAAAGGGGACATCATTTACTATTTACATTTCAACTGAATACAAATAAATTTGGGGACCCTTCTTATTCTTTTATTCATCTTATAAATATATATATATCGGTGTCAGATAATCTTTTCTTTTATATTTAACGTAAATTTGTGTGTAAATTTAATATTTGATTATACTTGAACAGAACAGTAAACCAACAACAGAATGGTCATGAAATTGTAGAACCAAAAAAGATACCATCCATGCTAAATCTGTTAAAGAGGTTATTGATCTCTTATTATACATGACATTGTAATATGATGTGTGTGTTTGTACTTTCAATAGGTTTATAACAGAAATTTACTACAACGTTAAATTAAAATGAGACCAAAACATTGCTGTGCCAAGTTAAGTTCTGTATATTGATGAAAATAATAATAAAAAATATGAAAGAACAAATATGTTAGGGTTATCGTCATTCATGTGTTTTTGTTAATGTTCATGATGTGAATGTTCTCGCCTCTTGTTATGAAATTGAAATGAGAGAAGAAATACACAAATAAAAGTCCCTCGATTAAGGTTTTATTTTATTAACGCATCACGCTTTCTGCCTTCTTCAATTCATTTTTATTTTTATTAGTATTATTAATTCTCATTTATTTTACACACATTTTTCTGTACATGTTAACGGTTTTTCCTGTTAAAACTATAACATAACACAAATTTGATCACCATTTTTGTATAATAAATAATTGTTTCTCAATATGAATGATAATTTGTTGCTAACTTTTATTACTGTTAAAATATTTTAGGTCACCTGTCTTCAATTCGTTATTTTTTGACTCTTAAATCAACTTATCTTAGTTCATTAGGTCACAAGTAATTAGCCTTATTTTTTTTCTGCTAAATCATCAAAATGTTCAAGTGATGAATCACTTAAAACAATATCAGGTCAATTATGAACTCACTTAAAAATTTCATGTTGAATTGATGCTTTAATTTAACGATATTGATTTATGTATTTCATTTAATGATGTTGATAAATTTATTATAAATTAATTAATTCAATTTTTTTTATTATAATGATAATTTTACATTAAAATCACATTTGTTGCGATGCGTTGCAATCAGCTTAGTTACACAGACTGCTTGACTGTTTGCGGTTTATTTCAATGCATATTTTATAGATTCAGACAATGTTCACATGCTATTGTTATCACCATATCACCAATAAATTCATCATGCATATTGTATTGTGTTTTAAGTGGATATTGAACTAAAATTCGCTTTTGAGTGGGGTTTGATCGATGGTCGATTGCAAATTTGTTGTAAAATAGACATTTAATTGACAGTTCATGTTGTGTGAACCGTCCTTATGCGGATCTCAAATTTAAGTAAGTAAAACTTCAAATTTTCTTGCACTGTCCTTAAAATTCTTCTATCAAATTTAAATTTTACATGGAAATGCAATACTGGAAAACCTTTAATGCATAACTTTTACTAATTCAAAAGCACATTTGAATATTTCATGACATGCCTCCATATTGTTTTTTTTTTTTGCATTACAGATTGACGTAAAAAATGGATTGGAGTTGACATAATCACTGTCAAAAAAAAGGCAGAATCCATATATGAAGCCGTCCGCCTCATCATATGTTAATCTCAATTTTATTTCATGCTCATTACAGATTTAATCATTACCAGTCACTATGCAAATAAATAAAAAATAAATGAATGTAAAAAAAAATGAAAAATTTACATTATTATTTAAATGAATATATGCAAATTATGAATGCATCATGTCAAATGCACCTGATACCCACATTTTCATCACAAATCTCTCAAATTATTTGAAGGTATTTAAATTGCTGTTGCTAATGGTGAATGATGATCATTTGTATGTCAATGAAAATACAAAAAAAAATTCACATTTAAAATTATAATAATTTCACACATTTCGACTTGAAAATTAGGCGTTTAATTAGTACGGGCGCCTCATCAATTGTCATCATGTTAAATGTATTTGAAGCAAAATAACTTTTAATAATAATTTCAGGGATGACCCAAAAAAATAATAAGATAAATTGATCAAAATACCATGTGAAATTGAATTCAAAAACGATTTGATGACGATATTTTTGTGCTTTTTTTTCTAATTTATTTGTTTTCTAGTGAGATTTTTGAATATAAACATTTTTTTTATTATTTAAAGTAACACAATTTCTTGGATTACTGTATAATACGTTAAAAAATAAAAAAGAAACAGGGCCATTGAAACATAATAAAAAAAAAAATGTATAAATAAAAGAGACACATCAAATGAAACGATTCATAGATTAATTTTTGTGTGTTCTCATTTTCTAATTTTATTTATAATCTTGTATATTTACAACTCAAAATATTTTCTACAATATACACGAAAAAAAAATCTCATTCTCACCATCAATTTAAATGTGAGGAAAAAAATCTACATTCATATAATATATTTTTTTTATGACTTTTTAATATTATTACCAAAGCAAAGCAAAGTATTCCAGACGTTAAGTATGTGTAAGTGCTATAATGATTCTCAAATATCTCAAGCATCTCAATTGATGTGATAGAGTGACTTACTTACGTTATTTAAACTGCTATTTAATATATATATTTATTTATAATGTAATGTAAAATAACAACAATAACAGCAACTGAATTCCAATTGTGTGTATTGAAAACCAAGAGAAAAAAAAAATCATTTCAAATTGATTTTTTTTTCCTTCATCATCATCTTATTGTTATTTGTATAAATAATAAGCAAATAGCAAGACAAGACAAGATTTATTCAAATTATTTTATTTTTGAATAAACATATTAAAATATTACTTATGTATGTATGATTGGAATGGAAATGGAATGCTTCTTCTTCTGATTGTGTGTGTGTTAGATTTTATTTTATCACTTTTTACTATTCATAATAAATCGTTGAAATAGATATTTATTTTCTAGGTTAAACATTATTTTTTTTCTGAAGACATACAAATTTTCTTGTATTTGTATTTAAATTTATCTTATTTTTCTGTGATTTGCCATCTTATATTGAATTTGACTGCTAAAAGCTAGCATTTTAACAATGTTTTGTCATTTGATGAGTGTGTGCTCTAGAAAATGTGTTTCTTTTTAAATTTTAATTCATACACAGAGACTGAGACGTTTTTCTCTCTTTTTAAAATACACGTTTATGAGGGCACCATAAACCTTAAACCAGTAGGAAATAAGAAGGAGCCTGATTTCTCGCTTAGACCTTATAATTTATCCTTAAAATGAACGAGCTGTGCTTTCTTATTTGACAGCTAACAATTTGAAGTTGGCTCACTGAAATTTTTTCCGAGTAACATAAAATGTTTCTCCTCTGTTTTTTGATAACAAGTGTACGATAAGTTGAATACATTAAAAAAAGTGAATCAGGACAAAAACATCAAGTTATAATGTTTGCACAAAACTAGGACAAAATATTTCCTCTAACCCAATTTGTACAAGTGTATAATATAATGTATTCAAAGAAAAAATAAAAAAAAACTCACAACAACATAATAACTATAATATAAAAGTATAAAATAAAAAAAAAATACTTTTGAATACAAATTCTGTGATAAATGAATAATAATTTTTTTTTATCAACAAAATTTAAGATGAATCACATTGAGGTTTTTTTTATATTTTATGAGTAATTTTTTTTATTATTGTATGCTCTCAATTAATATTAATTGACGTATGTTCTTTTGATTTTTTTTATTCTTATTACAGTTAAAACTTTTTATTACGTCAAATCGATTTCAAAAATGCTGATATATTTTTTTTATAATATTAGTTAAATGCAAAACAAATAATAAAATTAAAAATAAAAATAAAATAAAAAAAAGCTTTTGTTTCTGACTATTTATCGATTACTAAACATAAAATAAAGTAACCTTGAGATATGCTGAGCAAACAAATGATTTTTTTTTTTTTAAATAAAAATAATTGTAATCTGTTTCATTGAAGAAAATCAATAGAAATTGTTTGAAAAAGGTGGATTTTGTATCTTTAAATTTGTATGCTCAGTTTTTTTGTGTAAATAATTACATAAAATTACATTGAAATAATGATAATAATAGTTTGAAAATAAAATGTTAATGTATGTTAAACATTTAAGCACACGCTTAGTTATATAAAGTTGCATTTCTAAATAATTGTTGTTTTTGATGAGAAAAACGTGAATGCAGTATCATATGTTTTGTGAACTTTTACACGTTTTGAAAATAAGCAGATAAAATGGCAATGCACTGACACGTGCAGTGCTTACAAGGATCATCAGCCCTTATAATGATCATGGTTTTGACTAAGCAGAGCTTTGACTTCGGTGATTTCCAGGGAGATGTCTCAATTTCAATTTTTCATTTCAAAAACTCGAAAAAAGACCGATTCTCTCCAATTCAATGACCAAACCAAGACAAGAAATTAGTAGTAAAAAAGTTTCCATTCATATAAAACCATGATAATTATAATGATGGAAAATTTTTCATATCCTTCAATATTTAATAACATAAGAATTCTTATGAATATGAATGTTAAATCAATCAATCAATAATGATATACATTTAAAAAAAAAAGTACTGTGGCCCATTTCAGGGACGAAATAATTATTTATGAGAATTATTTGTTCCGCACATGTGTACATCTTTTTAATGACCTTTATGAGTAATTTTTTCTTTCAATTCAATTCAATGAATTCATTTTTTGATGTTTTGAAATTACAGAAAAGAACTTAATATCAAAACAAATTAATTTATTTGATCTTTTTTAAGACATACATCGCAAGTAAATCTTCAATCACATCTCATTAGCGATTGAAATCGATTTGCAAACGAATAAAAATATTTTTTCATTTAATATTCAAAGGATACGAAATTAAATAATAAAATGTAATAGAACAAAACCTTATAATAGATATCTTAAAGTTGATACCTAGAGATAAAATATAATTTACTTAAATACAATTATTTTTAATAATTATATTTGAGTGTGTGTGTGTAAGCATATGGTGCTAATACATGACAGATGTTTTTAATTTTATGACGTTTCTAGGTTATATTTTATTTCGACGTCGTCGTCTTCGTCAAATCGTGTCATTATAAATTATTTAGTACAAAAATATTATTATTTTTATTTTTTTTATAACTGTAACATTCTCAACGGGCATGTGGATTACATATAAAAATGTATATTTATATCAATTTATTTGTAAGTTGTATGGCAAAGGTGCATTTTTTGTTTTTGTAAAAGGTGACTTCTTTTTATTTTTATTATTATTATTATTTTTATACACATGTGTTTTGTTGTATAAAAATATAAATAAACATATTAAAGGTTTTCTCTTTTATTATACTTTTTTTATTATTTATTTATAAATTTACTTTAAATTTAAGTAGAACACAACACTTTTGTACCCCATTTTACTCAAATTCATTGAATTCTTGTAATTTAAACTTTCATTTTATTTGTTTTTTTTTTTGTGTGTAATTCAAAGAAGACGTGACCTACCTGGCTAGAGCCATCCGCACATGTGATAATCCGTTGAGTGGTAAAGCCAGAGTATCCACGGTGGCTGGTTTATTTATATTCACCGTGTCACAAAAAAATACTGGATGCTTTTTGTTAGAAATTTTGAAGCTGTTTATGGGAACTTGTATCACTAAAAATTTCTTGTTGTTCCCTTCGTTTAATTTTAATTTTATATGTTTAACTTTAATTTTATTTTATATTATTTTTTTTATAATATTTAATTGAATTTATTTTTATTATAATAAATTCTTATAGTTTGACCTTTCTTTTCAATGTACATTTATTTTACTAACTTTTTTTTATCATTAAATGATCAAATGATAATCAAATAATTTTTTTTATATTAATACAAATTGTGTATTAGTTAATTAAAAATCCCAAGTACAAGACACTGAGCACGCGATTAATGAATTGTTGCAAGGTTCTTCCGGATTTAGAACATTTATAATGTTGTATATTGTTGTTATACTCTGTTACTGTATCATACGCTTTTAAGTACACACACTCTTAGTTACATACAACTTTGTATTGGTTAAGTTGAATTATATTTATTTATTTTTTTTTTTCAATTATAAGTATTGTACTTATAATGTGTCATGTGTGTTATAAACTCACGGTTATATTATATTTTTACTCTTTTATATAATAATAATATTTTATTGTACCAAGATCAAAATGTACAGTTTTTTTTTCTACCAAACACTGCTAATTGTGTATTATAAGGTTATAAATTTAGTATATAGACACGTATTATACAGCAAATTATTCTATTAACCTTGCAAAATCGTACTCGTGTATTTATTTTTTTTTCTTGTTTTAATTTAATTTAATTGAAGATTTTACTTATGATTTTTTTTTTGTGTTTTTTTTTCAATGTTATTTTATTTTATCTTATTTTAATTTGATAAGATTTTCAATTAATTTTCACTGAATTTTTTATTGATTTTTGTATTTTAATCCTTTAAGTATATGAATTGTTGTTATATTTTTACATGATTTTCTTATCATCAATGTAGTTGATTTGAATTGAAAGTTGAACACGATCACTAGCAAGGAGCGAGTCAAGGTTGACTTCTCTCTATTGAATGTTATATGACTTTTCAAAATCCTTGAACTTTTCAAAATGCTCTGCTTTCCCTTTTTTCTCTTATTTCTTTATGATTTGTATTTATTTATGTATGTATAATTTTTTTGGTACTATTCGTGTACTTTTGTAATATTATAACGAAATATTACAATTTTTTATATAATTTATTTTAATCAAAAATAAATTTGTGTATGTTGTGATGTTGATAAAATTTCTTGATTTATTGATAATCAAATAAAATTTTACAATTACACTTTTTTATTATTTATTTTAAAACTTTACCGAATTTAATTTTCCGTTATTTTTTACTAAGCACATGTGAAATGTGTAAGAAAAACTTTTTGTAAATTTTTTTTGGTTGAATTAAAATAAAAAAAATATATAATAATTATAAAATGTACACGAATTGTAATAACAAGAACAAACGATACGCGCTGAATGCTAGCGAACGAATGAACTAAAGTAGCATGAATCAACTGACTCAGAGTCCGAAATAATACTATTTGAATGGTTGCTACCGATTCAAAATACAAAAGAGCACGAATGTGTGTTTGTATGAAGTGAAAATCCCATTCAAGTTCTCCTTGTGTGTGTATGTGTGTATGTACGTATGAAAATTATGAGAGAATTGTCAATATGGCGCGTGCCTTTGTGTATTCTCACAACCTTCTCTCATATTTGTAGCATTAATATCTCATTCTCTCATTTCTCTTTGTACTTTTTTATTACTTTACACATAGAAACATACACAGTTTTTCATTGAACTTTGATTAAGTTTCTGTTTATATATACATACAAATGCATGGCAATATTTCCCGTCTATAGCAACAATGTGTTTATTTATTAAATACACATACATTTCATATGAATCAGAAAAAAAGGGAGATTCAGGTTATATAAACCTTAAATAGTTATGCGCCACTCTCTTATACTCTAATTTTGTTATTCTATTAAAATATTCACATATACGTACACTTTCCATCTGATATCAGCAAACAAAACGATAAACTAACTAAATGAAACATTTGTATAATACAATTTTGTCTGTATACGTATATAAGAAATGTGATGTAGAGAAAACAGAAAAAAATAATAATAAAAAAAAAGAAAATGTTACACACTCGCTTTTTGTTATATGTTTTAAATGTGAGGAGCAATGAAAACCGCACATATAATGTTAAATTGTTGTCGACATATCTAAAATATCTCCATAACTTTTACACACATTATACAAGAGAACAGTTTAAGCATCACAATTTATACATAATATAAATGGAATATAGAATTTAATCATCATCACACATTTAGGCACACATTCACATACACATACATAACATTTTGAGAAGCAACAGAAAATCTAACTACTTCTGATTTAGGGTCACGCATTAATATTTTATGTCAATTTTGTTTCATCTTCTACAATGACTTTGTTCTTTTCTTTCATATTTTTTTTTATACATATTAGTAAATATACGTGCTCCAATTTTAAAAATATATTTTTATTTAATTTCCCTTCTTATTAATTTAATTATTTATTCAGATTCAATTTGAAATTTAACATCGTACGTACACACAGTTAATTATTATCAATAAGTATTAGTATGAAAAGGCAACAAGTTGATAATAAACAATAATCTGTACGAAATTGTGTCTTTTTAATTATCTTAATTAAGGACAATTAGTTATGTGCTTTTTTTTGTGACTTGAAATATGTGTCGGGGTCTTTACTTTTATATCATATCAATTTACAGTGAAACGAGCCTACATTTTACTGGATGGTTTCTTGAGGTGAGGTAACGAAGATTTTTTCTTGTTGATGGGTGGTGATCCCTCGCGCAATTGAAGATTTTTTTTGTAATTCAAATGGATTAATGGTTAGAGATCACTGTCACTTTGACATTTCGTGAATTTTTAACAAGTAAGCTTTTTAATGTCATTTTAAATGCCAAAAACTGTCTCAAGAAGCATTTATTATTAAATTGATAATTCAAAATGACCGTTGAATCAATATAAATTTAAGTTAAAATGACAGCTGTCAAATTTCAATTGTCAAAAACAAGAGAAGTGTCAAAAATTACGTCTCACATTACTTTAATTCGTATTTTATAGATTTAAATACTAAATATTTTGAAATCATCTTACAAAATTTGTGAAAGTGATTTCAATTGCCTATGATAATATACGTAATGTTATAATAAAAGTTAATGTATTTTTTTTTTCAAAGAAAAAGTTACAAAAGTGAAACAATACATTATTATTATTATTTTCTTTTTTTCATACATATTTACATAAAACTTTGATCTGTTCATACCTTTAGCAAAGCAAAGTAATATCACTATTTAATGTTTTTTTATATTGTATGTAAATTTCATTTCATCAACATAATTTTCGCTGATAGTTAAATGATTATGCTCTCTTTCTTTTCTGTTTTTATGGTAAACTATTACGGTTATTATCATTAATATTATTTTGACTAAAAGCAAAGTTAAAAAGTTTACTTTTAAAATACAAAATTTTCTTTTTTAAGATTAATACACATCATAAATTTGATAATGTGTTAAATAGCTAAAATCACTTATAGCCTTAATGTTGTGCAAAAAATACACATAATAATAAATAACATATGTAACATGCAGTGAAAATGAAAATTACACAGCTTAACAAAATAAAATCGATGTGCTTGCTTTGAGAAATCCCGGAACACGTCAAAAAGATTTTTCAATCCTGATTATTTTCCACTTTGAAATTTTAAAATTCACTGATTCGTGTTTGTTTTATGAAATAATGAAATTTGTATGGAAAAGAGCCATTTTCCCTTTAAGTTGAAATATTTAAATATCAAAGTTTAAACTTTTCTGAGGTTAATTTTGTTCCAAAGTGTCAAGTAATTTATATTTTTAGAAAGAAGGCAAAAAGAGCTAACAGAAAATATAAGTTTCAATGTAATTAGCGTAATTTTATTGAGCTTTTTAAGGTAACAAATACAAAAAAAGAGAAAAAACTCATTTTTTTATGTATCTTTAGAACAAAATTTATTATAAATTGAATATTATGCGGGCTTATTCTGAAAAAAATTATATTTTCTGTTAGCTCTTTTTGCCTTCTTTCTAAAAATATAAATAACTTGACACTTTGGAACAATATTAACAAATTTCATTATTTCATAAAACAAACACGAATCAGTGAATTTTAAAATTTCAAAGTGGAAAATAATCAGGATTCAAAAATCTTTTTGACGTGTTTCGGGATTTCTCAAAGCAAGCACATCGATTTTATTTTGTTAAGCTGTGTTATATTTATTATAGTTAAAAAATAATAAATATACAAAATATCATTCGATTTCACCTTTTCATAATAATGTTATTTTTTTTTTAAACAGACTTTAAGTGTTTATTATGATGATCATCATTAAACATGTATTATAAAATAAAAACTAAAAGGCGAGCAGTTGTGCATATAATTGTGTGTTATGAGCCATTCACTTTTCCCTTTTTTTAACTTTAAATTTAACATAACTTTATTTTGGTAGGTGTTTAATTTATTTACAAATTTTGTTATTAAAATAATTTTATCAATTAAAAATATCACGAAATTACCTCAATCATCATCAATTAATAAAAATGAAATGAAATTTCAATGAATTGTATGAAAATTTGAAAGTTGATAAACATGCGTTTCGCGTGTACCACGTTTTAAACATGGGTATTAGCAGAGATAGCGTTCACAAACGCCGTGCAACGGGTGGTAAGAAGGCCTCCATCCGCAAAAAGAGAAAGTATGAGTTAGGACGACCAGCTGCCAACACAAGGTTGGGTGGAAACCGTATTCATTTCGTCCGCACTCGTGGTGGAAATCGTAAATTCCGTGCTCTTCGTCTTGATACCGGTAATTTTGCATGGGCCTCTGAAGGTTCAGCACGCAAAACACGTATTTTAGATGTCGTTTACAATGCATCAAACAATGAATTGGTCCGTACCAAGACTTTGGTAAAGAATGCCATTGTTGCAATTGATGCCACACCATTCAGACAATACTACGAAGGACATTACTTATTGCCATTGTCACGTAGAAAGGAAGCAAAAGCTGAAGAAAATGAAGCTTTGACCAAGAAACGCAGCAAAAGCGCAAATCACGTGTAAAATGAATTAATATTGCTTTTCAATGCAAAATGGAAAATTAAAGCTTTCTCTCACAATAAACACAATAACTCGATAGAATTCAAAGCGAAAATGATATTGAAAACCTTAACGATACTTATCACTATAAATTTCAAGTTATATCTTAATCAATGGAATAAGCAATTGTGGATAGTAATGAAAGTGCATGAAAATAAAAACGAATCTGATCATTTCCTATTTTCACCAAACAGAGTAAAAGTTTCTTGTGTTTTTTTTTGTGTGTGTGCAAAAAAAAAAATGAAAATTAGAAAACATATTGATATAAATGATTCAGTTCGAGTGATATTGAAAAATTGAAATGATAAAATAAATTGAATGAAAAAATTCACATATAATAAAAAAAAAGATTTATTGCAATTATTTGGAAGTTATCCAAGCACGTGAAATATTATTGTAGTTGTTGAACTTTAATTTATATCATTTAAATTAAAAATGAATCAGATATGAAAAGTTTTCGTTTAAACAAGTGTCTGGGATGAAATTTCATTTGAAATGTGAAGTATTTAAGGTCGAAATTTCTTATGAAGTGATTACAAGTGACAGGATTGTTGAATCACTAGAGTCAAATGACAACCATGATAGTAATCGTATTTGATAGTCTAGAGCACAGAAAAAATGTCAATGAACGCAGCTCAGACGGACCTATTGGGATTTGACCAATAAATGAATCTGGAAATCAGAGATAAACTGATTTTAAAGCCAAAGTTCAGCTCTTAAAGCATTTGCGCTGTTGATTGTGTGACCAGTCGACATATGGCTCTGTGCTATCAATTTCATGGATATCAATAAAACTACAAAGAAGAGTCTCGTCATTTCAATCCAACTTATTTAACTCTCATACATAACAATATTAGTAACCAGGAGGTGAAATCATGAAAATTTTTTTGTCTACCCACTTACAGTTCGATTTCTCTTGTCTTTCATCTTATGTCACAAAACAATTACATTTCATATGTTAAAATAAATAAATAAGGTATAGCGTTTAACCATTCATCTGCATTTTTGACGCAAAATTACACCATATTTGTAAGTATTTGGCATGCTGATTATTTTTCAATTGAGTGATTGCATATAAAATGAGATAAAAAACCGCACTAGTTTCAATTTGTATGGTACACACTACAAAAAAAAACCTTTTAATAAATAAATGAGACTATAACAACTCTATATATTGGCTTTCTCTTTTTCACAAATTTTAATGTAAAATAATGATATTAATTTAAATTGAAGAAAAAAAAAACTAGCACCATCAACTCTCATAACAAACATATTTAGAGAAGAGTGAAAATTGAATGATCAACTTTCATGATTATGTAGACTTTTACAATTACAATTTTACACACTTAGCTGCTGTACCGTGTAAATTGATTTTAATTTTTTTGAGTAAAATTATTCACATCATCATCACCATCATCATCATCAAGATCATCATTATAGCAAAATGGCATCATTATAAAGTAACAGCAGATCTATTTTAAAAATATTTATTGGGTATGATGACCATTATTATAATAATTAGTTAAAAATATATACAAATTAATTTCATTGAAATTCAAAGGTGTGTGAATAACTATTTTCAGTCCAAAACGAGAGAGAAATGAGGAAAAAATCTGAAAGTGCTTTCTTTCTTTCATTTTTTTTTTGTGAAAGCACACTTATTTAAAGTTAACTTTTTCTCTGTGTATCATAAATATGATTACAATTCAAACTATTTTTATACATATAAATTTATACACATTTTTTTTACAGACATATACGGTGAAAAGAGATTTCTCATTCGTACGTATTACATAATTTTACTTTTCACTTTACATTTTATAAGTTGTTACAGTATAGTACACGTATTATGTGCACAAAACAGTAAATTGTCATCATATATCATTCAATTTAAACAAAATATGAAAGTAAACTTTTATTTTTCATTATTACTTTTAAATAATTTTGCAATGAAATCAATGTAAGGAAATTGCAAAAGAAAACGTGAGATAATCAGTGACGATCCTTATTTCATCTTAATTGAAATTTTTGTATTAAATCAATTCGAGTTTGGGTCTCAATTCAGATTCTTGTCTCTTTCGAAGTCTGAAGGAACCAAAAACCGCAATTAATCAAATTTAATTTTTTTTCCTTTCATCATGGACGTCATAAGTTAAATGCATGCAATTTATCATCACATAACGAACAATCCTCATAATTGTAGACTCACTTAAAAAGTTTACATGAAAAATAAATGATTACATTGAGTGAAAAGTCATAACCTTTTCATTGAGTCACGTAACTTTACAATTTTTCACTATAGATATGTGTTTTTTCTCTTTTAATTTTAATTTTATATGCATTTCAATCAGATTTTGTACCTTTTTTTGTGTTAAATTCGATATTGTGTAAGAAATTACATACACACACATTTTTTTAGAAAATTTTCTCTTATATTTTATGTTGCTGAAACAATGAATGAAGTGAAAACTGGTCACGAATCGATTTTTAACTCTCGTTAATCCTTTTGAGTTTCGAAAGAAGATTAAATTCGAAAAAAAAAAATTAAATCACAAACTTTTTCTACTGAATCGAATAATGCACATTCTCTTAGACGTCATATTACTTATGATTACAAGAGATTTCAATATGTCACGACCAACGAGGTGAAATCGATTTACAAAACATTTTTACATTTTTTTTAAATGTACCTACGTACTTAAGTACTTGCTTAAATCCATAAAGTCTCCCGTCACTTTATTTATAAAATAATAAAAGTATCTATTGAAATGTTTTTGTTATGTTTAATTTTCTTGTCTCTGTCGTATTTTATTTTATTTTTATTATAAATTGCATTATTTTTGTAATTGATACAGAAATGCATTTTTTTGAATGATTTCTTTAATATTCACAATTGCATTGTCTTCGGTGGATTGTAAGAGAAATAATAATATTTAAATGTTTTTGAAAGTGTATTTTCCTTATAATTTTTTGCATAAAGAAAAAAAAGAGAAATTGATTTCAACATTTTTTTTTGAAACTTATTTAAGTTTTTGTATATCTTTGCTTTCTTTTTTCATTTCATTCATTGTATTATATCATTAACAATAGGGTTTGTAATGACCAAAAATTGGAATGGGTACTTAAATGTCCCTGTAAAATAGTGCGGAATTCATTGCATTAGCCTATAAGCCATCTCCTAAAGTTATCTGAGCGTTTTTCATTTAAATATAAAAATATAAGATAATTTTAATCCAATGTTCCAATCTTGATTTCATTGATACACTTCATTCATATACAAACACATAAACCAATTTGATCACAAAAAGGACATTGAACATGTGGGTCATGGATTTCATTGACTACAACTTTGGTCTCATACTGTAATAAGCACTAAAAATTTTTATAAACCATTTTTTTATTATTATTATAATATTATATGCATGTAAAAAATTAAAATTTATCAATCAATATAAAACAAAAAGGTAACAATCAATGAAATACAAAAACGCATTTCATGTCTTCTGACATTTCGTTTTAATGAAATACAACCTTTGAATCAATTTTAAATGTATAATTTTAATACAGAAATTTTATTTTTTATTCACATCTCAAAACATATCTCATTGTTAAAACTATAAATTAAATGTATGTGTATAAATGAATGGCACTTGATTCGAATGGAAAGCCATGACACGATAAAATAATAAAATCATTTTGTATAAATTATGTATGAAGATACGATATCAATAAAATTTAGCTTGAAATCTGAGAAGATAACTACTGTGATGTGAGAAATTGAATATTTTCGGTGAAAATTCAATGGTGAACTCGTTAAAATAAAAAAAAAAGTTAAATGGTTGAGATAAATCATACATTCAATAATAATAAAATGATAAGTCAATTTTAAAATTAATATCATTTTATTTTAAAAAACACATTTTGTTGACATAAAATTGCTTTCACATCACGCGACACACGTTAAGCAATGAGTTGATTTGTGTTGAGTTTTAGTTTTATTTTATTTTTTTTAAATGAAAACGTGTGAGTTTTTACAACACTGCGTATGATAAAGTATTGAAGCTAATTATGCAATCTGTTGTAAAAAAATTCACATATGTACGAAATTATTGAATTGGGCACACACCATACACATCGAAGTAGCTGTGCGTATAGTTTAAAAGTTATTATTATTATTTTTTTTACAACTCATTCATTCATTGAGTCGCTTTTTCCTTTTTTTTTATAATATTTTTACGTATATGATATACATTAAAATAATAATTTTATATTTGCGAGTATATTATACACATAAAATAATAAATAAAAAAAAAGAATTGCTTAACACCGTCTTAAAAAACTAGGCCATGTTTTGTCGTTCATGTATATAATATGTAAAATTTCATTCATTTAAATTAATAACAATAATCATTTTATAGTAGCAACTTTTTTTTATATTCAATTTGAAAAGATGACATTATTATTAATTGTCTCTCGTTCCAAATTGAAACGAAAATTAGTGTCTGTGTGTTATCTAAGTTATTATTCATCAACTCGATTATGGACTTATATTATTATTATTATTTTTGAAAATACTTACTCATTTTATTTTATTGTTAATCATTATTTCCAGTTTCAATTACAAGAAGGTTTAAATTTGCACACATTAAAGTACATAACAGAAATGGATTTAACGTACCTCTGTAAAGAAATAAAAAAAGAGAAAATATTAAATTTCGAATTTAAAAAAACTTATTTGTTGCATAATGTAATATGAGTTTATGTTGATTAATGGATTATAATTATTTGGATATATTTGGAATCATATAAACTTTTACTTTATTTATTTTTCGTCCCTTAGGTCTCTGAAGTGCTGAGATTAGAGTGAATTTTAATAAATAAGTTTTGACAGGTTCAAAAAATTAGATTCTTATTGAACTTTCTCATGGACCGTTTTAAAAGAACTTACTCGAAGAACTTTCTCATGGACCGTTTTAAAAGAACTCGCTCGTCGAACTTGCTCATGCACCGTTTTAGATGAAGTTGCATGATGAACTTTCTCATGGACCGTTTTAAAAGAAATTGCTCGTCGAACTTTCTCATGAACCGTTTTAGAAGAACTTGCTCGTCGAACTTTCTCATGGACCGTTTTAGAAAAACTTGGGCGTCGAACTCATGGAATGTTTTAAAAGAACTTGCTCGTCGAATTTTCCATGGACAGTTTTAAAAGAACTTGCTCGTCGAACTTTCTCATGGACCGTATTAGAAGAACTTGCTCGTCGAACTTTCTCATGGACCGTTTTAATAGAAAATGCCCGTCGAACTTTCTCATGAACCGTTTTAAAAGAACACTTGTCGAACTTTCTCATGGACCGTTTTAAAAGAACTCGCTCGTCGAACTTTTGCATAAAAGTTCCAAAGACGATAACTTTAAAATTGATTATCATATTATTACAATTATTATTAATCACCAATTTAATTTTTTTTTTTGAAATCGTTCATTTAAAAAGACATCTGCCTCTACTTTTATTTTATTTAACTTTTTCTGAACATGCCATTGTACGTGCATTTTTGACAAACATCTTGTCTACATCACGAAAACAGCACATTTCCCCTTTCACTTCCATTCATTTCATTTAAATCATCATTTTTTATTTATATTATGATTATTATTTTTGTTGCACTTTTGTGCATTTTTTGTCTTTAAATACACACACAGACATACACATACACAACAATTATTACCGATTATCTTCATTAAAATTTATAAAAGTAAACATATGTATCTATAAATTGAAACATATGAACGTTAAAAATTGTAGGCGATTGTAAATGTATAATAAATAAATAAATTAAAAAAAAAAATTAAAAGAAAGGTAAGGTAAGAAAGTGTGCGCACAAAATAAAGAGAAATTATTATACTTTCAATGCGATTTTTATTTTATTATTATTATGTATAAATATTTAAAAATAAAATAAAAAAATTTAAAAGAAAATCATTTCTATTTCGCGCTATCCACAATACACAAAATTTCATTATTGAAAGCAGTGTGATGAAATTTATGATTATTATATAAAGATATCTTAGCATTGAGACATTTAAAGAAATGCACATTGTTTCATTTCATGGCAGTGAAAACAGAAAGTTAAAGTTGAAAATAAAAATAAAAAAAACGTGAAAACGATACAATTTGCTCTGTTAACTCTTTAATAGTATTACAAAATCATCTCTCTCTATGAGTTTCACTGTCTACATGAAATACACAAATAAATAAATATCAGTTGAAAGTTTCCCTCAAATTATGTTAACATTAAATGTATTTACGATAAATGAATTATAAGTGAAACTACACTATATTTGTGTGAATATGCAACTTTACTTTCGATATTTTTTTTTTATTTTTAACTCTTAATAAATTCATATAAAATTCAATTCAATAAATTAAATTAGTATAAAATTTCATTTTAAATTGAATGCACATTTTAATGCAATTAATTAAAAGTTCAGTAGACCCTTAAAATTTATTTTGATTTCATTTTAATTTTACACGGATATCCAAATTATAGTTAAATTTATAACATTAAACATACACATTCCGAGTAATTGAGTAATGTCTTGTATTTATTTATTTTTAAAAGTTTATTGTTGTTATATTATTATTATTTTTATTGTTACTCTACTTGCTTTATTTATTTAGATCAATTCACACAAAATATATTATTATTAATTTTTTTTTATTATTATTTTATTTTTCGCATAGGTACAGCAAAAACCTGGTCAACATAACACACAAAATTTTTAGTTCATATTTTCTTATATCACCGTACATTTTCATATACACACATACAAAATATTCACTCAAGTTCTTACGAAATACAATTTTGTTGCCTTGTATAATAATGTTTAAATGTATATTAATGGGTGCAAACTTATTATTTAAGTTTTTTTTATTTTACTTTTAAAGATGTTGAAATGTTTACTTTGTGCATGAATGCCATATGAAATTAATCTAGTTTTCGAAAATGTTTCAAATGGTTTAATTTTAGGTTTTCAATTTTTATGTTGATTTCTTTTTTTATTTTATTTTGGTTTTAGTTTACGTTTTTTGAAAGTAAGGCACATAATTTCAAATTTATACGAATATTCACACAGAAAACACAGAAAGGGACCCTGTCGCTTAAAGTCATAAAAAGTTCACTATGAAAGTCGTTGCATTAGAACTGGAGTTCAAATTTTCAGGAATATTTCCTACACATCCTCAAATATTCATAAAATGCTCACAAAAATGAAGTCAAGTAGGACATTCACTGTAATCACTAAAAACACTTAAAACCCTTTTATTTGAGGTCAATTGTATCAGAACCATTCAAATTCCTATAAAAGTGATTATTATCCAAGTAATAGGAAAATTTCTATTACAATAAAATTTCCTTTTCAGTCATAAACTTACCCATGTTTACTCACATTTGTCGTTAAGTGTCCAAAACAAATAGCCATGACATTTTTCACAGTAAAATGGGAAATTTTCATGCATAACTTTATGTTGGTTTATTATTATGATTACTTTTCATATTATTCTTATTATTATGGATGTCAACCCACTCAAACTACACACAAAAAAAAATTATTGTACATTTTTATGATATCAAACAAAAAATAAAAATTTTCAAGTAAAATGAGTGCAAAAATGCGTGCTTAATTAAGGTGTGTCAAAATAATAAATGTTAACAGAAAAAAAGTCACCAGTCAAGACAAAATATGGGTCTATTGTGTATTATTTATCTGGATAGTAAAGGACTTTAATAATTTATATCAATTTAATATACTGGTTCATTGAAATCAGGCATGTATTATTTAAAATTATAATTTGTGTAAAAGGAAATGACTGATTAACTGGTGTGATATTTGAATGACCTTTTTATATGATTTAAATAGGACACAGACATGAATGGTTATTCACTAAGGAGTTCTATGAACATAAAATATGATTAAAAATGAATAATTAGAACATGTGTATTTCATTTACCCCGAAAAAAAAATGTTTTAACGTGAATCAACAGTTTTATGAAACGTATGTAATTGAGAAAATTGTTGTTGAAAGAACCTCGACCTAACAATTATGAGAATTGCTATGCTATGAAGCATAAAAATTTAATGTGTGTGTGTGTATGTACAAGGAGAGAGAGAATGAATCAGCCCTTGAATATACTTTTACTATTATTATAGTAATCACTCACTATTATAATTATAATTACACATATATAAACTGTATATCAACAACCCTGAGCTATATAATATAACCTAAATATAGTTATGTGTATGTGTTTTTACATTTACATTTCACTATTTTTCACATAGTCATTAAGTCTCGGTTAGTCAATGTAACTTTAGAATGTTATTCTCGCTCTCTCATTCTCTTGTAGTGTATTTTCCATGAGTATTTATAGAAAAACTACATAAAACAATAAATAAATAGTGTAACATGTATAATTTAAAAGCCCTTTTCCGCATTGTTTATCCTGTGTACTGTGTATGTGCATATGAAAACAGTTGAATATAATAAAATTAAATTTTATCTTATGATATTTTAGCATTGAGAATGACTGATGAGGTGTATGAGTAATATTTTTACAATGAAGGAAGAAAATTGTTTAATAAGAATCAAGTCGAGGTCAAAGTAGCATAAACACTTATTATGATTATAATTAATAAGTATAATTTATTTGATTCTTCACCCTGATTACTATAACATTACAATAACAAAAAAAGATAAAGAAGAGAAAAGACGCATAAAAAGCTAATCTACACTGATTGATGGCATTGTATTCAATACCATTTCAATCAATATCATTTCATGTTCATGTAATACGTCCTTGATTATCATAAAATATTAATGTAGAAAAAAAAAATTTACTTGGCTGTCTGTCACCTTTGTATAAACTTGTGTATCCTTCATAAGCATACATACAATGCAATACGATTTTAAGAAGAGAGAGAAAATTTACAACAGAAAATAAAAGAACAAAATCATCGACATTGATTGGAAAACCATTTACTATACAATGAATTCCTATGATTTTTAATATAAAGTTCAAGACAAACAGAATTCAATTTTGATTTGATACACGCAACATTCATTGGGAAAAACTCGAAATTGGATACACGAGCCAACAAAAGGTAAATACACAAGAGTCACCTTGTATTAAAGTTCTTTCTATAAAATATAACCTTTTTTATTGCTACTTGTTCTTTTTCATATATACACACACACACATAAAGTCTAGTCTTTTTTTCTAGATATAACACGAGTTACTCATACTTAAATGCCAGATTCAATGCTCAAATACTTGGAAATGTTTAGATTGCCTGCGCACATCAAATTACTTTGAATGTGTCATAATAAAGTAAATAAATAATTCAGTTTAATTCTGGCAAAGACAAAAAAAAACATTCAATCTCTCATTCTACAATTCTTTTATCACTTTTTTTGTTACAAATGGCGCTAGAAATAATAATTGATGAGTTTTATTTTTATCATTATTAACAAGGGCAAAGGAAAATGCTTCTAGCTTTAGCGACAATTTCTCTCTTAAAGATCAGTTTGAGTCATTATGAGAGAGAAAAAGAGGGACAGAGAAGCAGTCATACAAGAGTATTAAGAAACAAAACAAAATCAGTTGAACACATCTAGAAAGGAAAAGAAAACAACTTTTAAGAAAAAGGATTGATGAGAGAAAGCATGTAGAAATGAGAGAGAGAGTGAGAAAGAGAGTCTTTAAAAATGTAGAGAGAGAGAGAGCAATGTTAGAGTTTAACGAGAGGTCAACACCGAGAGAGAAAGTTTTTCTGCCTATTAAAGAGCGAGTTCAAGAGAGAAATTTCCTCTCCCTTCTCTCAAGTTACATTCCATGTCACCTCAAATCCACATCGGATATGACCTTAACATTTTATATGAACTTTACGTGTTCAGATATTCATTGTTCAAGCTCATATACAAAATTTAAACAAATAAAGATATTTTCTTTGGTTTGAGAACAAAAAATACCATCTAATAATAAAAAGGATAAACGAAAAAAAAAGTCACTAAAATATTCTGACATTTTCATTTTAGTCTGCTCATGAAATAAGTTTGATACATTGTTACATATGGTTATATAAATATTTTAATAGACCTTCAAAAGAATATAAATGTAAATAAAAGTGACAAAAAATATAAAGCCAGTATTTATTTTAACAAAGTTAAAATAGAAAGTTTTTTAACATATTCAGACTTAATTTAATACATTTTTTGTTCTTATTCCACAGAAAATTTCATCGTTCAAAATGTTTTGCACAGACATATTGGAACAGAGCGTCACATAGAACGACAATTTGTCTTATAAAAAAGGGTTCAGCAAATTAAGGACAAAATCCTTTAATTTTTTGTTACTGAATGAGATTTCTCGTTAATTTAAATCAGTATTTACATTTTAATTTCAATCTAGAGACGTTAAATGTCAAAATGTGTTATATTTCACATCATCATCTTATTTTAATTAAAATTTTAGCACTACAACTGATAAAATTTTATATCAAAAGAGCTTTGACTAATACAAAAACCACATTTTAAACATAGATAAACAATGTAACTTACATAAAGGTATCAAATAACTGTGTCATTATGTCAAGACTAATAACTCTCAATTTAAATTGAACTTGAAATATGAACACACTCATGCACACTCACTCATTTTGTTATTTTAAATGCATTTAAACATATTAATTTTTTTTGTTTAATTTTTTTTTTTTACTTATATGACTAGTCAATTAGAATTAGCATTACAAGGTATATGAATACTAAAATTCACACAATATAATCATCTATGCACACGAAAAAAAAAGTAAACTTGAAATTGAATTATAAAAAAAAATATATGGGCACAGCTTAACTCAATATTTTATGATATCATTATTACTATGATTGAAAGTGCGATTTATGTCATTCATTTTATGAATAGAGAGATATAACGGGAGAATATTTATTGGTCCTTCGAGACACATTGTAATTAGACATTAAATGAGTTTGTTTAGTAAAGTTATTTATTAGGTCAAGCAACTATGTTGCGGTTGGTGGGTGGTTTGACCTTTTTTATTGATTTGTAGTAGCTCATTAAAAAGAAGAGTTAATTAAATGGGAAAAGAACAATATGAGCAGTAATGATAAGGGACAGAAAACTTTTAAATTGTGATTCAAAGGAAAAAGAAGATATCTCCCATTCGAAATTTTCGATTCAGAAGCCACCCTAGCAAAATTCAAATGATCTAAACGTTAATCAATTACACATTCCACCAAACTCAAACCCATAAATATTCAAATGTGACAATGAATGCGGTACTGTATAAATTAAATATTTTCAAAAATGTTTCACATTAGTTCTAATTACTGTATAATTTTTTTTCGCACAATTATCTCGGAATATGTGATAATGACCTTCAATTCATTAAACAGAAGTTATATTCATTACTCACATGATAAAATATTCTATAAACATATTTTATTGTTTCGTTATTTAATGTGATAACAATAGATATTGAGAATCAATATGTTGGTGTGTCGTTTTACAAGGTCATTGAAATTTTTTTTCTGTTTAAATACGATATTTATTAAGAGAGAAAAAAAATATTACGTCATCAATTAACATTAGAACTGAAACATCTGTATCAAATGCACATTTTAAAATTTTATATTCAACTTATAACTTAATCAGCTGTAACTTGGATTACAATTTATACTGTTAATCATCTAGATGTGCATTTATCGATCATAAAAATGTAATTTATTTTGATTTTAATGTTTTGTTATAGCAGACCCTTAACCTATTAACTTAAATACACACACTTTATTTCGATAAACATTCAATTATAAATGGAAAAAAATTGATTTATTATTTACTTTGGCATAAAACAGATACAAACTAGTACTAATAATATAAATTGAGTTGTGATGTGTGAATATCCTTCATCTAAATATTGATGAAATATGTGCTGGTACGAAAAATTGTGTATGTTTTGGAACATAAAAAAAAATAATATAAAATATATATATCAAACAATGTGAATTGAATTGAGGTCGACCTCGAGGCAGAGATAGACATAAATCACCTTAAAAACATTGATTTTTTCCTTGTTTTTTGTTATGTTTCATTTATTTCAAAGAAACATTTTTATTTTGGTTTTATGGATTGTTTAAATTAGAGCGAAATCAAACATTTTTTGAACCAAGAGCTTCAATGTGATGATAAAAAACTTCATGACTCACGAGTTTCATGATAAATTTCTAGATAAAATTTAATATTTTTAAGAGGTTTAAGCGATTTCATTTCAGAATTTTCATTCAAATTCGAATTGCATTTCAAAATGAAATTTCCAATTCAAAAATTTCTCTTCATTTTAATCTCATTTCAACCACTAGCTGAATGTTCATTCGATTTCACTTCCAGATTCAAACGTCAAGCTGTCAGTTTAAAACCCTACAACTATAATATTATTTCGAAATGGGGACCACCAAAGTGGGGTGACAACTATCCAAAATGTTATGGAAGTAAACAAAGTCCGATAAATATTGACCTGAGTAATGTTCAAGAGGCAGATTTTCCGACACATTTACGAACAACAAACATCGACACGAAACCACTTGAAATTGAAATGAGAAATAATGGATATACGGCATATGCTATGTATTATTGGGCTTGTTGTGCTCCTAAAATGTATGGTGGTCCATTGAAGTATGTGTATGAATTTATTGGATTGCATTTTCACTGGGGTAAGGATGATAAAAATGGGACCGAACATTCAGTTAATGGTGAGCATGATGCAATGGAGTGTCATATGATATTCAAAAATACGAAATATGGTACTAAAGAAGAAGCTCTTGAACATTCAGATGGGTTGTGTGTACTTGCATTGAGATATACGGTAAAATTTCATTGATTTTAATTTGAGAATCAAATTAATTTAAGTTTTTATGTGCAGTGTGATCCAAATGCTGAGTTCTTTGATATTCTTGAAGCAATTCAGATGATTCCAGAATGGGGTAACACGGTCAAAGCATTTTATCCTACTACAATTCCATTGACAGAACTGATCGTATCGGGAAATTTTTCATATGCCTACTATGAGGGAAGTTTAACGACCCCTCCATGTTCAGAGAGTGTTCAGTGGATTGTAAATCTTAATCGAATTCCAATGAATTGTGAACAGGTTTGCATTTAATTTGATTTATACTTGAACAATAATTTGAATTTCCTTTCAATTTGACAGTTGGATTACTTCCGGGCAATGACTGACGCCCATGATAACCCGATTTCAGGAAATTACCGTCAAGTACAGAACCTCAATGATCGTCTCGTTTATATCTCATAAATTTTAAGGCAATTTATTTTCGTTCAAAAAAGACACTGAAAAGTAGACAAACGAGTACATGAACAATTGAACATTGAAGTCATTAATTAAACGTTTTAACATTGTTTCATATTATTATGTATCTAGGACAATCAATGTAATACGATTAATTTTAATAAAATATACACACTATTTTCCTCTCTGACAATTAAAACAACATCAAATACAAAAAACAAAACAATAAATAAAACGCCTCAACATTTCAAAAGTTGCATCTCTGTTGCTACATTAAAGCAAAAAAAAAAGTTACATTGTAATAAATATTCTATAAAAAACTTCAACATACAGGTAACATCAAGAATGACTGGATTACAACTCAAATTATATTATTATCGATATTTAATTGATTCCTTTGGTCTATGAAATAAAATTAAATTTAGTTCATGGGAATATATGAGTAGTACAATGATGTAGGATGAATTTATTGTGTAAAATTTATTGTAAAACCTTATGAAAAAGTAACCTTACATGCACTTTACATCAATAAAAGTAAGTTAATTGGATTTAAATAAAAAGATCGTGTAAGAAATCAAAGGATTTCTCAATTTCCTTGAAAATAAAATATGAAGAAAAAAAACTGGAAGAACTTGAATTGAATACACAAAGAGACAAAGGTAAACAAACTTTAAAGTAATGAAATTAAAGTTGATTTCAGTTAAGGCTTTTTAGCGTATGTTGCCTTTGTCAAGCTGATTATCAGATTCCAGTAAAATTTTTCAACTTACGTTCCACAAGACAATTTTCATAGCTTATGTTCGTGAAAAACGTTTCAAAAGTCACGTTCTACAACTAAAATCGCATAGACTGAATTTCATAACTTACGTTCCACAAAAAATTCCATGGGTCCATTTAGTCCATGAAAATGCGATAATGTATTTTATTTACAATCACTTTCCACATTTTAATTCCAATTCAAATGTATATCACTACAACTGTCCACTTCGATTAAATTCCAAATAATTTTAAAACAATGTTCAATCAAAATCTTGAAATTAAACTAAAATTAAAACAATAAATAGTAACAAATTGGATAATTGGATGCAATATGACTTAATATTATCATATAATGTAAAGTCGTTAAAGGTCATTTATTTTCAATACTGTTTACTTTACATTTGTTTATTTTTCCTATTTAATTTACATTTTTATTAACAAGAAACTGTAAATCTTGTATATTTGAAAATGATTAAAATCTATTGTGTTATATTAATATTTTTGATTTGATTTTAATGTTAGACCTTATAATTTTGTGTTTATTCAGAGGTCGAATACAGTTTCGTGTGTTTAAGTTATGAAAATTTAGGTTTATGTTTAAAATTTTATTTGTATTTGATTATTTTGCAACATGATGATAATTAACTGTGTAGGAGGCGGTTTAAGAGAGCTATTGTTGTTTGTTTTTTTTTGTATTTGATGGCTGTGTGACTGTTTCCCTTCACTTTTAAAATGGCTTTTGATTTTAAGGTTAGTGTACGTTACATTGAAATTATGTCAAAAACATAAAATATTTATGAGATTAAATGGAATTTTTTACGTTTTGTCAAAAATGTTGGTACTCTTTTGGCTCTCTCACGCTCACTCTTCCTGTTTCTCTCCCATTTTTGGTTCTCTGCGTTTGTATTAAACACTTAGTGCTAAGAAAAGCCATTTCAAGCCACCTTTACTCTGTTTTTATGAATGTATAACACAATTTCATACCGTTTAATAATTTTTATTAATTAATCACTTGTATTATTATCGATCATCTAAAGCCATCGGCATTCATTAACATGGTCACTCATTTTGTGTTCTACAGACACACACACACATTATAAAATAGATAATTAATCATATTTAATTTCCGCAAAACCTAAACTAATTGTGTCATGTTTAACCTTTATGAAAATAATAAATAAAAAGCTACAATAATAATAAATAACTCAAATCATATAATGACCCAATTTGTATTGAAAACATTTTTTTAGAGTGTTTTAACATTTCAATGATTAATGAAACAACTTGAGGCGATTCAATTGTAACAGCTAATCGTTAATAAAAAAGGATAAAATTAAAGTTTTTTTTAATTATTTTATGTTTATCCTCTATTCATTTCAATAATTTGCATTTGCATGGTCTAGTGCAACTCAGACGTTAGCATTGACTTAACAAAGACAACGAGAGATGAATGAAGAGAAGAAGAGTTAAAAAAAAACATTAAAATGAAATTTCATAAACATCGAGCAAATAACATAATTTTTGTATGTACATTAAAAAAAACCGAAAAAAAATTCGAAGGTGCACACATTCAATGAATAACAACATAATTTTAGTTAAAAGAGAAAAAAAAGTGGGTCAAGTAATTCCAATATTAACATTACATTACACACAACATAATACGATTTTTTTTTCAACGCATATCATAATTCTTGAAAAGAGTCTTTTATTTTACAGAAAAAAAAGCGAATGAAAATACCTTGAGACCCTTCGCCCTTGCCTTATTTCAGTACAAACAAATATTTTTTATATTAATATTTTTTTTCCAGTTTATAGTTTTCATGCAGACAGAATCATAATAATAATTTATGATGAATAACATCTTTCATGTTGAAAGGAACATGCATATTAATTTCATGTTGTCTGGATATTTACTTTTTTGTTTCATCTTCCTCATTTTTTTGCATAACAATCAGATAAATTCACGAAAACCATGTTCAAAACAGTAAATTTAAAGTTATTTGAATAGAATTAAAGTATTTTGAAATAAAATGAGGTCAAAAAATGTCCTTTCCCCTTTTATTTTATATTAGTATTATTATATTTTATTTAATGATCATTATTTTATGTATTAAATGTTATTTTATTCAATATAGAAACAAAAACATGAAAAAATCATGCTTGTATTTACACAAATTCATTAATGTAACGATATTTAATGGGAATGTATGTATGTTGTGACATTCATTCGAATTTTGTATGATACAACAGGAAGTAGGTCACTAACTTAACACTTGTTTGTCCTTCTTAGCACAAGGCGATATGCTTGTGTGCATTGAAATTTTTGTGTTTTGTTTTGGTATCATTTCATATGCGTATGAAGAAAAAAATCATATATTTTTTGAAGAGATATTTACTTTTGAGTTTGTTTTTTTTTGTATGATTGTATCTTAATGGTAAATTTTTTAACCAATTATGCTTATTTATCACCTTGTAATGTTAATTTAGGTTTTTTTTGGTAATTAATGACACACCTGTGGTTTAGTTAATTATTTGTCAATTTACAAAACGAATGACAGTAGTCAATATGATCACGATTCAGGACATACAGTGGTAATTTGGAATTGTAGCAAGGACAATGATTTATGAAAAAGTTGAAGGTTGTGATCCCTTACAGCTGTATGAGAGTGTTTAAGTGTTTTTTAATGAGCTTCATTAGTTGAATACTTGATACAACAAATTTCCACCTACGCATATCAATTAAAGTCAATACCAAGTAAATCATTTTCATCGGAACAAAACTTTCAAGGATCTTTATTCTCATTAACTTTGTTCAATAGAAAACGAAAAAAAAACCTTAATTTGAGATCAAATTCAATCCAAAACTTATGTTCATTAAAACAATCAAACACACATTATGAAATATATGTGTCAAAGTTAAACCTTGATATTAGCTTATTATTATTAAAAAACAAAAAAACCTTGGAAATATCTCAATTTTATTAGTTAAAGATATATAAACCAAAAATCAACCATGATACACAATAAAAATCATAAAAATGAAATAAAAATATTAATTTTAATCAGGTCATCAACTTATATGACTCAATCTCTCATGCATATATGTAAAAAAAATAGTATCAAAAAAAATCAGGTCAAATGTCTTTTAAACAAAAATTTTATCTGTAGTCGTTTAAATCAAAGTAGCAACACTCTCATCAAATTTCATCTAATTCTGAAGTCAAATCATTGGAATCTTTTGTGTGTCAGAGAATGCGTAAATAAAATAAACGTAACATAAAATGAATATAAAAGAGAATAAATATTACGCACAATCTCATACAAAATTGAATGTAAAAAAGAGAGTCAAAGGAGCCTTGTGATATATCTTGTATTTATTTTTATACTTTTACATGTACAACATACATTTAAAAAAAAAACACTGTGATTAGGTTTCGATTGTGTATGGAAATTGTATGGATAAAATATCCAAAAAAAATATTAGATTTTGGGTTTTGTGTTTATACGACATGAGAATAAAGTGCGTATAAAATTGTGTACATAAATTTAACAATAATGAAGTATACAAATTTTATCCTTGACCTAGTTCCCAAAAAAAAATTATATGTATTCATTGCGAAGACAAATAACTTTTGCTCTGAATATTATATGAATATTTCGATTATTATAATTAATAATAATATTATTTTATGGACTTTTTTTTTCGTTTAAAGTTTAGATACCATAAATGAGAAACGAATAACGAGACATCAATCTTCTCATTACAAAATATATCAATGGTATTTCTAATTTAGTCAAGGACGATTGACAAATTTTTTTTTACTCTTCATTATTATTTTTTAAGTTAAGATTGAATTTGTTAGGTCTTTGTTACGAAATATGATTTTAATGAAAGACATCTTTAAAAAAAATTCAATCAAAATGTAAATTGGAACCTTTACATAAAAAAGTAACATAGTTATACATAAAAGGAAGTGTATTTAATGATGACGATATTGTAATTCAAGACTTTTGGGACTAATTTTATTGAGGTTTCACATCCTATTTCGTTTTCCTTTGAATGTATATATTCTTTTTTTCTTTACTTAACATCATATCGAGTTTTATTACGCACATAAAAAGGATGTTGATATTACGTAAAAATGTGAAAGGTAGACCTTTCTCTTAGTACCTAAATATATATTTTTAACATTTTATAAGCATCATCATGGTAACTTATAATTTACAGGTAATTTTTTCCCTATTTCTCGATGGTTAAGAGGATGTTAAGGTTATTTAATATTAAACTGTGACGTTTTAACCACAAAATTTAATTTCAGATGGAAGTACAATGAAATGGAGAATGTTCCCTTCAAAATTTGATGTGGAAATTAAATGGAGTGGTCATTTATGGAAATGAGGAAAATGATTGCATTAGCTATCACAGTCATTTCTGTTGGGTGAATCAAGAGACTTGATATGACACATTTGAATTGAAATTCATTTTGCAGTTACTAGGATCGAAAATGAGACAGAGTGTGATTCGTTCACCACTTTTCTATCTCAAATAAAGAATATCGTTCAATTCCGATGAAGATTTTAATGATTGTACGTGTTCTCCTTCAATAAATCTCAGTATAAACAAAATTAAACCTTAATTGGTATCAAATGTTCTTTCCTCGTTTCAGATTTTATGTCTTTTTCCTTCTTACAACATAAATAAATACTCAAGCAATGATGATTTCAATTTAACATCATTTACACACAGCATTACATTCTAAAATAGGATAAATATCATTCAAAGCCTATTCACAAGTACATACATACTACAAACAATCATGACCTAATACTTGACCTAGTTTATGCCTCATAGTATTTATGTTCTACTTGTAACCATGTACCTTTTTTCTGTTCAGAATATGCCGATATACGATTTCTGTTTTGATGAAGGGTGTACTACAACTATTAAATACTGTACTGTCAAATGATGCGTATGATATTGCGTAGATTATTAATTTTATCAATAATTGGGACACAAAATTTTATAATTCTCGTTTTTTTCATCATGAATAGGAAAACTTTCATTAATGAATGTAAATGACAAGGAACTACGATGAAGGACATGGAATTTAAATGTGAAAATAGGTCAATGATTTTAAGTGAATGCCAAAATAATAAAAGTCATGGAAATAAGGGATTACCTTTGATTGTAATTGTTCATGGAGAAAGATGACCTTGTACCTGAAGTGCTCTGAGTGTGTAATGCTGAGAATTTTGGCTCTGTTGGACTTAAAAGCTTGATAAAGGTGGTGACTGCTTGAGATGACAACATTTTAAGTCATGTGAGGATAAAAACCGATAAGTACAAAAGACCCAAATAATGGTCTGAGTTCAGAAATTTTCATCTTCGTATTCTTTCATGCCAAAACTTCCAATTTTCCCTTTTAATTTCTCACGAAATTACAATTGACCTTCATACACCAACAATCAAAATGAGCAAACCACATAAAAAATTAGGTCAATTTCATCAATCTCTCAATTAAAATATACAAAAGCTGCATTTTTTTATTCATGTTAATTATTATGCTTACTCATTAATGCCTTCCATTTAAACAACATTAATATTAAACAAAAAAATAAAAACGATAACAATCAATTCTCTTGTGTAAAATAAAATGGAAGGATATCACACTATAAAATATTGTCTGTAAAATAAAATAAAATGTAATAATAATATCAAACCTTTTTACTTGTAATCATGCACACACACACACAATACAATATTAAAATTTTTAATACTCATGCTCTATTTGCAACAATATGTATATATTCATTGTATACAGTTCGAGGTAGTAACATATTACAATAATTTTACACATTATTTTATAACTCATAGAACTTTAACAATAGAACTTAGCACATAGATTTAATTTTAAATAATTTTAAAATACAATTGCGGTCATTTAGTAATAATGTTAAAACAAATAAAATTATTATAATCAATAAAATTACAATGCATTTTATTATTAATTTTATAATGATTATAATTATGAATTTGTAAACAAACATATTTAAGATTCACACCTTCGCATTTTATAATGTATATGGCCCATGAGTAAATTCACTATTAAAGGTTAAATTTTGTTTGAATATTCTCTCAAAATCGTGTACTGCAGTTTATATTTATAGAACATACATAATTTAATAATAATAACAAAAATAAATTAAAAGTATAATTTAATAATAAACTTACAAAAAAAAAATCAAGTAAATGACTCAATATAAATGAATGAATTAATAAAATACACACATTTACTATACAGATACCTGTACTAGTATTTTAGTAGTACATACAGTGTAGTGTACGGTAGTAATAATAATATAATTTTAATATAAAACACTATTTTATATGAATAGTAGATACAGAGTGAACATTATTGCATATCCGACCATGATCTACATTGGATGTCTCTCAGTAGGTCAAACCTTTTTAACATTATTGTAAAATTTTATATTTATATATACAAATGTATATTTGTACAATGATTCTCTCATATTATGGTGGATGATTCGATTTTATTTCAGTTTTTGTTTGTTTATTGTTTCAATATTACAACAACAAAAAAAATAACATGATCCCATGATGAAGCATCTGTGTAATTTCTATGCAGAAACATAAGTTATGGTGTTGATTTAACTTTTGCAATGTTATTTTTGAAATTTTTTATTGTTATTGATTCAGTGCATTTTTGTCGAAATGAATAAAAGTTGACAAATGTTTGAAGAAAATTTGTGATTAAAATCACAGATCAAAGGACAGATCGTTGTTGAACGTAACACTTTCGTAATTAGCCGGCCTTCCTAGTCTTAGCTAGGGCAAAAATTGAAAACCAGAGATATTTAATCAGATTTTTTTATTCCGATTTCTTATTTTATACCCTTCAGATCAGATTAAATACCATCGATCCATCTAGTCATAGGCCTGCTCACCTGACGACCGTTTAGATGGATTTAAGGAAATTTCCTTCCTCAATCACCTTATCTTTGTCTCTTTCAATATGTTAATATGAAATTTCATTTAAACATCATAGAAAATAAAATTCAAAACTTCATTCATTTTCGCACTATGATCATTATCATTAGTAGTTAAAATTGCATGCCTATTATCAATGCAAATGTATCATATACACATTATAAGGTGACATTGATTGTGTTTAAATGTTAATTTGATCTCACTTTAATATAATAATAATTTAAATTTGATTCATTCAAACAATCTCTTATCTTATGTTTTTTCAATTTGATTATACAAATTTATTGGCATCAATATGGAAATTTTCTTCACCTGGTCTGTGAAATACAAGGTTTTTTTTTTAATCTTAAATGGATCAAGTTTGAATACATTTGAATAACTCTTTTTCTCTTATTTTTATTATATTTTTTTTTTAAATTTAATGTTTATTTTCATAATAATTAGGTCACAAAACCATTTTTTCTTATTTTTCATGCATAACAAATTACTCAAGACAATTGAAATCGAAATAAAATGCAAAAAAAAATAAGGTGAAAGAATGATCGCATGAAAAGTGAATACAAAAAGGACAAGGTACTATTTATTGACATTTATTATGTTCCTGTGTCTCATTTTTTGTTGTTAAATAAATATTGAGCATAAATTTTTAGTAACAGACAGAACACATAAAAATAAGTAGTGCATGAAGTCGACTGGAAAATAAAAATAATAATATTAACAACTTGCAAAAGCCGCATACTCCACCAAATATATCGTTTCTCTGACATATAAAGTACATTTCAATATATTTCTTTAATACATACATGAAAGCGTGAAGGCAACTATTACATACACTTTTAAATGCATGTCGCAATAAAATCATGTGAATGAAACATTTATATAAAATGTGTTATTTTTTGAAAAAGGAGTGCATTTCATGAAATTCAAAAAAATGAATAAATTTTAAAAGGAAAATAAGGTTTTTCAGTATAAGATTTAATAAAATGAAATATAAACCAGTCACTTATACTTTGAATTATAATAAAAAGTAGATTAATAATGTTTCTTATAACTTAGTTTGTAAGTTACAAATAAATTGCATATCATAAAACCACAATAATTGAGTTGAGCTAATTTAAAGCATGTAGGAGTCATTGTTTAAAAGATTGAATTACTGTGGTTTACGTTTTTTTTATATGTCTTTGATTTTGTTTGTATTTTGAGTCTTGTTATAATATTTCAAGTATAAATATTGTACAATGATACTTTCTCTGATCAAAGTAAAAAAAAGTCACATAAACGTATTATGATGAAAACAATAAAAAAAATCATGCTCGACATAACAATTAAATTTCACATCATCACATTGATCTGAAAAAAAATTGTCGTTATGTGTTTTACAGTTCAGTTGATCAATGTTTTGTGAGTAAGAAGAAATTTAAATAAGGATTGTTGAATTGAAATTAAACGAGATTGAGATGAACTCAAGAAATACCTTCATGAAATTAAGACTAAATGGAGCGATATTGCTTTTAATGGAGGGCATCGGTGAGGCACATTAAGGATCATAGAGCTCCAGCCATTGATGTCCCACTTATTTGGGGTTCAGAGTGTACAGCGTGAAGTTTTTTTTATTCTCAACACTACTCCTCATGGTTATTTCATGCAATTTAACGTCATTTAATATGAAATTAATCCTCTGATTTAATCTAAAATTATAATTATGTAAAGTAATATTTCATAATTTAATAACATAAAAAAAATGCATAGTAAAATCATAAAACAATTCAAATTTCCATTTATAAAATTAAAACTTTAAATTTAACATAAGTAATATTTTGAAACATTTAAAATTGATTAAGCAAGTTACAATACAATGCTGAATAAACAAACGTGCTGAAATATGTTTCTTTTACATTTTTATTAATAGAAAATTTAATTTCAAACTACATAAAACACGATGAAAAATATTATTAATCTTATTCAAGTCAGTGTTTTATATTTAAGTTTTTTATTATATTCTTAATAAAATTATAATAATAAATTAAATGCAGTTTAAATTAATTGTAACACCTTAAAGCCCTTGTTGTAGTTTTTTATGAACCTTGTTTCATGTTATTTATTGTTTTATTATTAATTATGAGTTATTCAAGTATTAAAATGATAATAAAAATTATATACAAATTATGATTTGTGCAAAAATTTTAATGAAAATTCAATTGTTTTATAAGTTTAAAATGTGAGAATTGAATCGTTCCAACCTAATTGTTTCCTTCTACTAAGTTATTAGTCACCCACACGTTAAAATAAACAAATTTATGAGCAAATAAATATGTATGTAAAGCGTGTCAATGTGTTTTGGATTAAAATGTTAATAGTCAAGTTATTTGTTTTATTCTAATAAGCATGATGAATATTATTTGATTGAAAGGTCAAAGGGTTTAATTTGAATTTAGAATCAGAATTTCATCAATCGACATTCTCGCATCATTTTTCAATTAAAATTTAATCATTGAATCGAATTGTACAATGCAAAAATATAACTAATTATGCTACGTAATTATGTTTTTCCTGTCAAACATTATCCATGATGATGATGCTTCATGATGATTATATGTCCTTAATCATTAAAGTCATGTATAAACATTTGACATGCACTCATATCATCACGAAACTTAATGGATGGATAAATCACAATAGCAGACAGTTTGAGTATAAAAATTATAATTATCATAATGTACTCTCTTGATAATGATTGTTTTATGATTGAAAAGTAGGAGGAAAACTGGAACAAAAATAAAATTGTTGTAACATTTTTTTTAACTTATAAATTACTCATTTATATTATGCGTGTTAATTGTGTGATGATAAAATACTTTTATTTCTTTGAATTGTTCAAATAGTTGGGGCGTAACAGCAATAATAATTGTACCACTTTTCACATTTATGCTTTTCTGGTCTCTAGCAACAAATTTCAGTAGTATAAAATGAAACAGAATGTTCTAAAATACGTTTTAAAATTAAATGAAATAGCCAGATCGTGAAATTAAATCCAATTATGCCAAATAAAATTCATCATGAAAAAACAACAATCAAATTAGAGAATAAAGGTTGATGAGTTAATTGAGCGAAAATAATAATTAGCATTATAATTGTGAAAAGAAGCGAAAAAAAGTTAAAATTTTTGAAATTTAAATTATTATGGAAAAAAAAACTAACAAATTATGACTTTTTAACCCTTCACGTTCGGCAATAAAACTATACAGACCCAAATATCTCATTTTCTGTTAACTCAATTTGAGTTCAAAGCTTACATTTGTGGAAAGATCTTGGGATGATAGAATGAAGTCAAGGCATTCTAATATAACGGGATTCGAAATGAGCCCCCTGATTTGTCGGAGCACATGTTTATAAGGCCATCTAATCATATGGGTCACATGTGTTCCGAAACACGTCAAAGGGTTAACAAAAATAAAAAAAAAGTTATTAAATAGAACAAATTGAATATAATTTTTCAAACAACACTCAAAATGAGATGCTCTCAGACACATCAGTTCACTGTAATTAATCATCCTAATTCGTTTTCATACTTTTTTTTGCTTTACAAATGACATTTGAACGTTAATTTCCTCTTTTTATTACACAAACAAATTTAAACAAAGGCAATCTCAAAAGAAGTTGACATTATTCTTCAAATTCACATTTAGTCACGATAATGCTTATAAAATTTAAGGTTTTAAACAAATATTTTAAATAATAAAACCGGAAATATAATCATAATATGTGATATTTTTTGTCTGTACTTTGTATGAAATATTTTACATATAATTATGTTGATCATTCACTCTCTTCTTATTCTTGTCATCAGTACTTTTACATTTCAATGTAAAAAACATGCATATAATAATAAAAAAATGAAATATAAAAGTTAATATACGAGTTAAAACCATTCAATTTCAATCAAAAACCAAACAGAGTATGACAAGTATTTCTGAACTGTAATCTGTAAGTGTACGCACACAATAAAAGCGGATGCGAACATCTGCCACACTTTTAACTTATCTTTCTTTTCTTCTTTTTAACGTTTCTTTTCATATATTCGTTAATTTGGTGTGATTAAATGAGCACATTATTATTAACGTGTGACATACAATAATAATTTAAAGGCTTATTTGTAACTCTTTCATATCATAAAGAAAAAAAAAAGTTAATATTATTATTTATTATTGTATTTTGTTTAAATTTATAAAATAAAAAAAAAACTTATATTCAACAGTTTGTCAAATATGGTAATTGGAACATGCAATTACTGTATTTGCCTTCATTTTTCATTTCTTTTTTATTTTCATTTCATGAATTGACTCACTACGAGTAGTTACAAATATGAAATTTAAAATTAAAGGTAAAATTTTAAAAGTGTTCCAACCAAAAAAAATACAAAAAAATGTGGGTTATCATGATACCATCATGATCCATTCATTGAATGCACTTTTTTTGCATTGAAATTGCAAAAAAAAATAATAATAATTTAAATTGGAGTAGCATCCAATAAAACTTGTAAAATGATCATGATAATATGAACAGTAGCGAATTTCACTTCTTCTTCTTTTTTTATTGAAGCTTCTTGTATAAAATGATGTTTTGTAACATTATCTTTATAAGTAGTTTATTTTTTTTATTATACGATATTTGGTCATTATTATTGTAATGTTGCATGTATATCAAAGGGTCAATTGAGTACTTGTAAGTACAAAAGAATGTTAAGTGTAATAATAGTGATAATAATAAAGGGAACAGAAAAAATGAGATTGAAATGAATTATGTTGGAAACACTACAATCAATATTTTGATTAGTGGAGCATGACGTTTTAGTGTTCAGGTCATTCAATGATGAGGAGTGATGTTAGAAGAGAGGTTTTTTTAGTCATCATGTTACATATTTAAATCCTGGCGAGTATTAGATGTGTCGTCTTGTGAAACTAAGAGAAGGTTCGGTTAAATTCAACCTTCAAATACCGGAATCACCGATATCAGGGCAACAGATAAATTTAAATCCGCCTCAGCATTGTCCAATCAACTTGATCCTATTCAAATTCACTGAAGGAGACGCCTGGTTATTAAAATATTCATTTAAATTTTTTGATTAATTACATCGATTATCAATCTTTAAATAATTCATGAAACACTTCTTCAAAAACTGAAATAAGTGAGATAAAAACCGCCCATTCTCTGTTATTTCTATATGAATATTAAAGATTTGCCTTTTAACATAATAAATCACATAATTTCATATATAGAATTTAGGTTAAATATGAATCTTTCACAAAATTTTTTGAATAATGACCTAGCAATCACACTTCTGCCTACAAACATTCCATAATTGTATACAAGAAAAAAAATTCACATCACCTGCTGCTTTATTAAGTAAAGTTAACTAGTTAATGATTGCTCATCATTTTAACTCTCACTTATGACACAATTAACACATACTTAAAGTAGCATGATTTTAACTTTAAACAAATTTAAGAATGTAGCATTGAAACCTAATTGAATTGAATTGAATTGAATTCATGTCTTTGAATATTAAAAAAAAAACAAGATTTTTGTGACTTTTTAATTTATCATTTCATTTTAAATCATACATTAAAAAAAAACTAATCCAAGGACTTTTAAGGGCTGAATTTAAATTAAAATTAAAATTTAAAATGATTTACGTTTTATTTGTCACGTATTTTATTTATTAATTTAAATGTCATTCAATTTTAAAGGATTGTTTATTCAGTAAAACATGAATATTTTATGCTTCTGTTACAAAAATTATCCAATTACTGTTTGTAATAAAAAATAATAATAATAATTTATGTTTTATTATTTTAAAAAAATTAAATAAAATGAAAAAGTCTCTCAAAAAAATTGAAAGTAAATATCTATATTGAATCAACATTTAACAACAATGGTTTCTTTTTTTTCTACATATATTATAAAATCCGAAAAGATTATGTTGTTTGCCATGGCATGGAATAAGCTTGAAAACATTTTTTAATATGTGAATATGAAATAAAACTAAAAAAATAATAATAATTCTTTCATGGTAATAAATAGTTAAAAATTGTATGTGTATAATGTTGAAATAATGGCTTGCCTTGCCTAAAATATTTGGGTTAATTTGAGTGTGAATTTGAAAATATACTTAGAAAAATGTTGAATTTGTATTAGTGTGAGATATAATTTCATTAGCAATATCTTTCAGTAAAGGTTTTATGATGAAAAAAATGACAATTTTATGGGAAAAAGGAAAATCCTTGGTATTTTTATAAGTAATCATTAAGATAAAATTCGAAGAAGACAAATCTAGGTCGACAAAATGTCTGATGATACTTGGATTAAAATTAATGCGAATGAAATGGAATCTGATACGATCATCAACAAGTTCTGGCAGAGCAGTAGGTCTGAGTGCTGATTCTCTTCTGAGACCGCCCTAGAAATCTGAAACTGAAGTTATAACGAGAGCTGTTTCACTGTTTCCAGGTAATTACCTAAGAAGTCAGGTAACAGACTCCGAATTTCAATAAGATTTTTTCTATTCTTGTCATTTCATGTAATTAAATACAACTAAACAGAAAAAAGACACCACAAAATTACATTAATCACATCAAAATAAAAGTATTAAGTATCCTTACAATTTAACACACACACTCACAGTAACAGTCTTAAATTAATTTTGTTGCCTTGATATCACCAATTAAAAGTTATAACAAGAACATGATCCACATTTATTTTATTAAGGACACAAACAGTACATTTGACAAATTAATAAATAGATGAAAACAGGATTCACACAAACACAAGTCACCAATTGGATGGCATGACATTGATAATACTCATTTAATTTAATCCACTTATTTATAATCGAGAAATTATTATATTTTACTTTTCTTTTTTTCCAGAAAATGTATCGAGACACAGAAAGTATTCAACAAACATTTTTTAATGAAGCAAAATAACGTTACAAAAGTTAAGTTTCATGGATAATCAGGACAATGTAGAGATATGGCGACTGACACTGCCATGCTTAAATGATTATATTAGCAAACACACACGCAGACACAAGCAACATAGATACCATAACATCACCTCCTTTTACTTGAATTTGATTTCATTAGGTTTCATGACAAACATATTTTCTTTTTTTTTGTGTGTAACATTAATTTTTTAGCTTCTCTTTGACACAGTATATCTCTCATTTTTTCGATGGTAAACAGTATACACGTTGTCAATTGCTTTATAATGAATATATATAAAAAAAAAAAAATAAGTAAACTAGGCCGGCCGCATAAACAAAATCTAGGACGTATTATAACTTGACTGTATTCATTCACATATAAAACGTGTATAAACATTCGAAATATTAAAAAAAAAAAATAATATCTCTCTCTATACATTTTATATATTATTTTAAATGTGAGCTACACACAGAATTTGTATTCATTTCTTACATTTATATGATACATTTTGAAACAGTAGTATCTTGCTATTTCTGTATGTTACATTAATTTTATGTTATAAATGAATTGCAACGAGAAAATTGTTTGTTTTTATTTAGATTATTATGATTGTAATTGAATTTCAACATATTTTTAAGAAAAAAAATACCTTTAAAGTTAAAAAATTGTAGAGAGAAATCAAAAAAAAATAACTTTCAAATAAATTGAAATATTTATAACGAAATTTATGCTATGTCTACTTCAGTTAATGCATTTAATCAATATAATTGCAATTTATTTGCTGTTACTTTAAATATAAATGTTGAATTTCGCTTATGTTGATTTCTGATTATTATTATTACAATTAATATTTATTTACACATTACACGTGATTGTAATTTTTTTTTTTTTGAATTCAATTAATGATATTCATGTGAACCATTTTAGAAATGGAAAGTTTCACACTATTTTATGCTTATTATGAAATGATTTATGTTTTATGTAAAGTGAAATTACAGTATCTTAGTTGAAATTGAAGTGCCTTTAACGGTTTTATTAACTGAATGACTGTCTAAAGTGAAAAAGAGTGAAGCCGTCGACTCAGCCCCTGAGATCGAGCCAAGCTAAGTTGCCATTAGATTTAAGGCAGTATAAATTTTTGATCTCATTTTCATGAATTTCATTTAAAATTAATTTAAACATATAACAACTCATCAACATCAACATCAATAATTTATATAAATTTATACCGAAGCATAACCCCATTGAAATCCATTTATTTATAAAACATAAAAATACTTCAAAAAGATTTCAAAACAAATTACTTTTAAATAATAATCTTAGTACGTGTACAACTATTTTGCTCTCTTACTTACCAACAAATATAGAAAATACATATAAAAATGTAAAATAAAACAAAAATTCGGTCAACTTAAAAATTTCATAATCACCTCTCAACTCAATTGTTGTGTTGAACGTGCACAGACTACATTGAATACATAAATTTTGTGTATTGTGAAAATCAATGAACAAATAATTTATTTAATAAAAAAAATACACTCATTCAACTTGAGAGAGTAAAAAATAGTAAATCTTGAACTCAATAACTTTAATAATAATAATAAAAATAATTATCAGACAACTTAATATTAATTTTTTTTTTTTTTTGAGGTGAACAATTACAATTTATCTTGAAATGAAATTTTAATTTCAATTCAAGTATTTGATATTAATTCAATATATAAAATTTAACAACATAAAATGTCAAGGTATTTTTACATGTAACATAATTAGGTGCATATCCAAATGTAACCCATTCAAATTATGTTACAATGAGCATCGTCTTTGAATTGGATTTTTGTGTGTGGTTTCGGTACAAAGAATTTTTAAGTGAGATCCAATTCACTTATAAAAAATATAATGAAATAAACATTGTTGTAGTAGTTTTATTTTATGGTACGCTACTACCTACTTCAGTTCACATTTGTATGTATGATCTATGAGATGTATTGAGGTCAACGAAATCGAAAGTTATTTTTTTTCGTAGATATTTTGTGTGTAAAAAAATAATATACAATAACCGGGGCCATTTTTCAATGATTAACTTAATATTGCATTGTTGGTCACTTTGATGATACCTTGTAAATTGTCTGTGTGTGTATTTACATGAAACTACTTTTTTTTATTGTTTGTATGGCAATGTCTTGTAAAATTTTCTCGTCAATCTACTCTACTTTTAAAATGAGATTAAAAAAACATATTTTTGTACCTAAAACTAGAATGCAGTTGGAATATTAAAAAAAATAAATTAAATTTTTTGGTGGTGAGTCGACATTGTGTCTGTCATGTCATTTTTCATTATGGGGGTACATACATTGAAAGTGACTTAGAGTGATTGTCCTTTGCCTCCAAGCAAATTGTAACTAAAGATAGACGATTGATAGAAGGCTAAATTTTATTTCAATACCTCAATCATAATGAGTTGGGTTACATCTTCATAAGTGCATTTCGTTCGATTTTTTTACATTAAAGAAAATGGAGGTACAAAAAAAGTCAACATAGCACAAAAATTAAGTTTAAAACTAAAGGAAAGTTTTCAGGCTATAACATTATCCATTCAAAAAACTTTTACTTTACTGTAATCAAGACCGAAAAATGTCTGTGTGTCTATCTTCATGTTTGTGTATGTGTGGTTAAGCTTCCACTGAAATCAATCTACACAAACTTTTACTTTGACTTTATCGTAATTATTTCATTCGAATCCAATATACATCAATTAAGAAAATTCCTCTTTCCACATCCTGAAAATTGACTGAAATTACAATTCAGCACTTAATCAAGAAATTGAAAATTTTGATCAAATTATCAGTCAGACTTTGATGATGTTTTTTTTAGATTGTGGTTTATTTTTAAATAAACACCGACACCGAGAAGTAACAGCTGTGTTGTACAGATAACACTATTTAATTTAAGAGAGACGAAATACTTTTACCAAACCAACTTATGTCCGGGTGCTTTCACCATTGAATTCATGAAATTTTTATATACTGATACTTTTACTGTCTCATGATTAAAATTCAAAATAAATCATGATACTTTAAATTGAATCTCAAAATAACGAGTGTCTGTAATTCGAAAACCGGTGATGATTTCCCAAATTTGACTATGAGCGTTTTCATAGGTTCACTCTATTCATAGGTCATCAATATCTGTTTCGACCAATTTGGTTCATTGTATTTTTTTTCATTTTTGCAAAAATAATAAAAAAAAAATTCACGTCAATCACCTCAATAATCCGCTACAGAAATAGAAACAGAGAGACCAATAAATAATAATAAATAATACAAAAAAAAAAAGATACAATGGAAAAATGTAAATAAATGTGTAGTGACGTAGATCCACAAATATCCATAATTTATTTTACTTTAAACAATATTTTCCATTTTTAACACTCGTCTTTCATAAATATTCACTTTTTTGTTTCAGGCAATTGATATTTCTTTCGTAATTCATGAAATTTTAGGGCAAATTTATTAAAATAACCTTCACCCAGACGAAAAAAAAATGATAAAGGGCAATTGAAATTCCAATCACTTACCTTTGTTATTTGAGAAGAAATCGAATGCTAAGCTCCTTGGAATATATTGCAAATTCTATTTAACACTTAAGAATTGTGCCTTGCGAAAAATTTTAATATGTATTTTAATAAAATTTATTCACTTATTCTTAAGTAGTTCTTGGTCATTATAATATTTTACAATTACATATCGATTTCGATTTGTCAAAATATTACGATCAAATCGAAATGGACAATGATATCATTGTGTACTGTGATTTTCCTTAATTTTAGGTTTTATTCACAGATTTAAATGCAAAATGATAGACAATCAAATGAATTTTCATTTGGTATTAATAAATTTACTTTAAATTTTTTGAATCCAAAACTTACCAAAGACCAAAAGTGACTTTAACAAAAATTGTGCGACAGTTACATTAAATTCAGACAGAAAGCACATTTCTATGTCCTTTTACGGTTTATTTTACATTGAAAGTTAAAACTATGATGTTTTCTGACGAAAAGTTAAATAAAACTGGTTGCATTTTAGTTTTGAAATGAAAAATCATATAAAATTGAATAAAAATACCGCAAAATGTCAAATTACACTTAACAGGTCTCAATATCGCATTTTGACAAATTTCATGTAGCATATTGACAAAAAGTCGTTGGAACCGCCATTAATTTTATTTATATTTTGTGCAAATTGTAAAATATTTTTTTCCTCAATATTTTATTGAAATACGTACTAAAAAAAAGTATATTTTGAACCTTAAAAACAGAAATACTGGGTAAATAACAAGAATTGACCTGAAATTTAAATAGAAATATCTAAATTTTTGTATTTTAATTTCAGAATACTTTTAATTTTGGTCTTGTTATTTTTTACAATACACATGTGAAATCAATGGATAGAATGGGACCTCAACAAATTATTATGGAAGATCAAATAACAACATTTGTGGCAAATCATAGTAAACAAATGCAAGAGAGAATCTTTCAGACCGAAGTTGAGTATGAAAAGAAATTACTTGAACATAAACGTAAAAAGCGCGAAATGGAGGAAAAATTAAAAGCTTTAGAAAAAGAAACAAATGACAAAGTTCAGCAGTGTAAGGAATTGGAAACTATGTTGAAAGGATACAAGGAGAAGTTGAGTGAAACTGAACAAAAAATCTCCGAAGACAAGGCCGTGTACGATGCAGAAAAGGAGCGTATTCGACGAAGGTATGAAAGGAAAATTGAAGATTTAGAAGCACAATTGAAACAACAAAAAGTGGAAAAAAATAAATCAGATGACACTGGAGTTGAACTAGTACGTAAATTAGAAGCCCTTAAAAAAAGCCTTGATAAAAATGAGTCACGACGTAAATCTGATGATGACGATGTTGGAGGTTTTATCACAGCAAATGCTAGTTTTCATGAACTTCCAATTGAAGTTGATGACCATCACAATATCAATGAGTTGATTGAAAAAATTGACAAATTAATTAATCATGGTAGTGATACCTTTTCAATCAACGCATATGACAAGCAGATAACGAAACTTGAAAAGGAACTCGCTGCTTCACGTGAACAGAGTATCATTGATCGACAATCAGCCAGATCCGCACATTTGCAGTTGTGGAAATTGGAGAAACAAATAGGTGAGTTGGAGAATGAAAAGAAAACTCTTACACGACGTTGTGAGTATGCAAATGATAAAGTTAAAGCTATGAAAGAAGAAGCAGATGGATTCCAATTGAAATTACAAAATACAAAAGAACTTGTGACGGTCAAAGAAACTGCCATTAGAGATCTTAATCAAACAATTCGTGACTTGAAACATGATCGTCAGCTTGAACGCAACTTGCGTATCAATTATGAAAAGGAGTGTGTCCGACAAAAAGCTGAAATCTTGGAACATTTAGCGAAAATTAAGTCACTTGAAGAAATTGTTGAAACGAATTCACGTATGTTGAATGAAGTTCAACAGAAAAACGATGATTTAATTGCTGAACAAGAAAAATTAAAATATGATTTGGAACAAAAGATGAGTACTTGTTCCTTAGCCAACACCATCACAGCTGACAAGAATCGTGAACTGGTCAATCTTCAACGTAATTATGAATTCCTTAAGAAAGCCTGTTCGATCACCGATAAGCAAATCACTGAACTTGAATCAAAATTGAAGTCAGAAGAGGCAAGTAAACGCATCGATCAAAAGAAAATCAAGGAATTACAAAGTGAATTATCGAAACGAAACACTGAACTTCATGTAATGCGTCGTGAATTGACAGAAGAAAAGGATGCTCGACAAAGAGCTGACAGTACAGTTGAAAAACTCCAAGAAGAAATCAATGAAATTAAGCAGATTCGTCAACATCAAACAGAACAAGCATTGGACATGCAGAAGGAAATCAAGGATGTAACGAGTCAAGCAATGGAACATCAACATCGTATCAAGACCCTGATTGACCAACTTCAATCGCTTAAATCCACCAATCAAGCTAATGAAAAGCAAATCCATTTCCTTAAAGAGGATAACACAAAAATTTTATCTGACCTATTTCTTGCCCGTGAAGAAATTCAAGATCTCAAATGCCAACTCGATGATTACAATTTAGAAATGAATAATTTGATGCACGAATTGAACATCAAAGAAGGCATATTAATGGAACAGAAGAATTGTCAAACACAAATGGAAATAAAATCAACTTCAACGATTGCTCAGTGCAAGAAATTGATTGAACATTTGCAACAGGAAGTCGGTAAAAAGAAGAAGAATCGAACTTTTGCCGAGAAAATTCTTGGACTTGAGGGTACTCCAGCAAAATAAATTCACATTAAGCACACAAATAATTGGACAAAAATCGTTTATCGCACTCTAAGTCTTACTTTAATAAATATTTAATAAATGATACTTAATTACTGCTTAAACATTCATTTTAGTTTTAAAAAATAAAATTTAATCATGAAATTTAACTTAAGACATATATTTTTGAATAAAACTTAATGAAATTTCTAACAACTTTTTATAATTTTATTTTTCTTGCTGTTCAAGGAATAGTATCAACAAACCATGCTCAATCGGTATATTTAAATATTCAGTTCCATCATTCGATCTCTTTATTTTAACCAGTTTATGATCCAAAAATTCAGTTAATTGTGCTCGCAACGCCAAATCACTACTCGCTAAAAAGTTTTCACGACAACTTGAATACAAATCTTTGAATGCCATTCCTTGATAATTTGGATTTCCCTTATTATTTATCTGACTTTGAACTATGATCATGTAAATTCCTCGTCCATTTGACGTGAGGGATAAGAAAACGTTTTTCATGGAACTCAAGGCCAATGCACCTGAATTCTGGACAAGCATGGAATTCTCATACGCTGTCTCATCTTTATACGGTAACATTGTGGTACAATCCCACCAGATAAAGTTGTAATTAGTTAATTTTGAGTAGTCCCATAAAAGTGGTGAATTAATGTGATCAATTGTTGCAATCAAATGAATATTTGGTATTGTAGCTAAACGACTTAAAACACTCTGTGCACGATCATTTCGTAACATGACACCATCAAGATTGTGAACTAGCAAAAATAGATGTGTTTCTGGTATTTCACTGAATTCAGTTTCAATCAAATCAACCACCTCATGTTGACTGGAAGGGACGTTTGTGAGATCAAGGATTTCAACGACAATGGCATCAAGCACTTCCTTGAGAGTTAGAGACGGGAAAAAGCCGTTAATCACAATGACAGGTTGATCTGATAGTATTTCCTTATGAAATGTGTTTAACAGATTCCGTTTCGAGCCAAGACCATACATTATGATACTGAATCCTTCATTTAAGATCAACATCCATTTCCTGAATTGACTTTTATATTCCTCATTTAAATCTTTGATCTTTTCTTCGTGTTCATTCGTTAATTTCATTTCAGATAACAGCTTAAAAAGTTTATCATGCTCTAATCGAGGATTTTTCAAACGGTCTAAGGTGTGATTCGATGTGGTTGCCTTTGAACTGGCATGTGATGTGAAATAAGCATCACTTTCGAGCACATATTGGACTTCTTTATGAGCACGACTTCTAGTCCGTGATACCGATGGAGTGCTTGGATAATTTGAAACTGTTGTTTTTACAGGTGGTTTTTGTTTTTCAGATTCATTTTCACTTTCAGAACTTGATTGAATTTCATCATCATCAGATTCATTTTCAGAAGAGTCACTCGAATCTGGATTGAAATCACTGTGATCTGAACTGAAATCACCATCAGAATCATCTTGAATTTTCGTTAATTCTGAAATTAAATTTTATGTAATGGAAAGTTTAAGCAATTAAATTTCAGACAAAAAGTTACCTTTCTTTATTTTAGTTCTAACATGACTTGGGGTCTTCATCACATTCCTTCTAGCTGATGTGCTTGAACTGCTAGCTTTTGGAGTGTTATGCATGTGCGGTGTTTTTGGTGTGTTTTGAGCTAAAATTGACATACCGTCTCGTTTTTTTGGTGTTTTAAATCCAAATAATTGTCCACCATCCACATCCATCTCATCAGTAAAAAGTGTTTCAGGTTTTTCAGCACCCTCAATTTCAAGAGCTTCTTCCTCCTCTTCACTTACAACAGAATCTGCATCAGGTACTTTTGATTTTGTTACTCGCTTTGACTTTGGTGACTCGTAAATAAATCCTTCATCTAATTTCTTTTCTTTTCGTTTTCTTGCAGATTTTCGTACACTTGGACTTTCATCATCTAGAATCGCAGAAACATTTAATGCAACATTTTCGATTGCTTTTGTGCTTAGTCTACGTTCTCTGCGAGGTCTTGTCATTTTTTCTGGAGTCACTTCCATTTCAGTTTCTTCATAAACTATTTTAGGTTTAGTTATTAATCGAGAACTGCGACGCTCATTCTCCTTTTCATGTAACACATTATCAATTATTTCATTTTCTTTTGAAGAAAATCTTCGAGATGTTCGTCTTCCAGTCATTTTACCTCAGGAAATTTAATTTCAAAAAAAAAACTTTTGATTTGATTTCTGTTTGTTATGACAAAAACCCGCCAAACATCAGCTGTCAAAAATAAAATGGGTGTTTCAATTTGAAAACATATTTCCGGTTGTATTGCAATTTCATTTAATCAAATAGTGCATATGTTTTGATTTTCAAGTTTCAAAGTTTTCCTAGAAATGACTTTAGTTTTAAAAATCCTTAAAACAAGTTTCCTAAAATAAAGTCAACTTCAACTCGATTAAATTTAACCGTAACTATCACTCTAATTTATAATGGCCTCAAAACAAAAACCCGCGGGATTGTGAAATTCTTTGATGTCTAATTTAAATTTGAATTAATTTTCATTTATAATTTTATGAGTAGAAATGTTTAAAGCAAAGAAAACACGTCCAATTCTTAGTCAGAAAACTCAATCACAATCAACTCAATCCTCAAATACTGAAAATGAGAGTGAAAATTTACCTTTAGGACAAAAAATTGTCTCACAGAATCAAGAAAAACTGGACGAAGAGGATGTTTTTATTCCACCAAGTCAGGAAACGAATTTATCTGTAAGATCACAACGAAGTGATCGCAGAAGGTAAATATGATGATAAATTAAAGCTTTTCTTCATGATTATCAACAAAATTTGAATTTTCAGATTCCTATCTCAACGAAGTCACATCCGTTACACAAACAGTTTAAGTCAAATCAGTCAAAGAAATAATGTGAAGTTGCCAAAGTCATATTTTGAAGAAGTTCTTCTCAAAACAGGTGTGAAAATTGAAGATGATTACTATGTTTTGAGTAAGTCATGCCATTTTTTGCCTCCTTCAATAGTTTTGATGTAATTTTTTTTCAGATTGTGATGTCTACCGATTTCAAAATGTTTTCGATCATGCTCTCAGAACCTCAGATAACTATCCCGAAAACCTTAAAGTGTTAGCATCCGATATAAAGACCTTGATAAACAAATCCGAGGCTGATTGGCTTAAGTTAATGACTTCAATTTATTTTTCCTTTCTGAAGGAAGCTGATGAATCTACCCAAGAGCATGCGGAACACGAACATGAAATTCATGAGAGCATTGATTACAGTATGCTTCGAATTTTATTGATGAACTCAAGCATACAACTGGATATGTATAAAATTGTCTTCGAAGAATTACGTAAACGATGTAAAGCTGAGACAGATGCTGAACTTCAAGAATTTGCTTTAGTGGTCCGTCAAATGCTCTTTGTCAATTTTCGCAATCATGAGGATTATATTTTCAAGGAGTATTTTGAAATTTTACAAGCATGCAATACAAAAACAAGAGATTTTTTCATTGGAGCAATCGATGATTTGATTGACGATGACAAACAAACTGCAGCTGTCGAAAAAATTCTGTAAGAATTTGACTTGAAACTAAATTTACATCATTTTTAATGATTTCTTTTTCTAATAGAACCCTTATCACAGACATGAATGAACTGTTCACAGTAAAAAACCTTGAAACATTCGGAAGACTTGTACTTGATTCATCCATGCTCAATAAACTCCGAACTAAAATCATTCAGTACATCAAAAATGGTGCACCCAAGCAACATTTATGTAATCTCCTCAGATTTATGCTCCGTTATAACGAAGATGAGATCCCAATGTTCTATGAAGTGATCAATGATATCAGAAATTGTATCATATGGAATATGGATGACATTGAAGTAAGAAATCAAATTTATGATCTAATTCAACGATTTCTTGTATGTTCGGAAGTTATGCGTAAAAGTTGGTTAAAAGCAATTGATTATGTAACCAATCCACGTGATCATAAAATAATTGATCCAATTGCTTGCTTTATTATTGGAATGCAGGAACATCGATATAACATGATCGAATCAGTTTTTAAACGACGTGTAAGAGAAAAACTTTTCACAACCGAGTTAATTCAACAAATGGGACGACAAGTACCCGACCTCCTAACCGAGTACGTTCAGGTGATGACTGACATATTTGATGCATGTTTCCGTGAACGAGATCCGTACAGTGCCTTCTTCGGAGCAATTGGTTTTCGTGTTTTGTTCAAAATTAAAAACGGAGATCGACGATATCCTTTGCACACATTGATTTCGATGGCGTGTACTCGTCCAAGTGATGTCCCATTTTTAGCTGACAATGATATAAGAACGAATGCACTTGAATTACTGCTGGAAATTAAACGGAAATTGAAAAGTGAATCTGACGGTGGATTTTCTCAAATTGAAAAAATCTTGGATCGTAGTTCAACCTTATCAATTGACCAATATCGAATTGTTATCAAGATTTTATGTAGCCTTGCATACGATGGACAAGGAAATGACAAAATTAAATCGGATTTGGAAATAATGGCACCGAAAAATTTCACAAATTTTCATTTAAGGTAACTTACATTTTGCATTGAAGTGTTTTTTATATTAAATTGAAATTAATTTTGATTTCAGGAGCAAATTACAAGGAATCGTGATCGTCTTCCAAATTCTTAATCATACCATGTGGACAAAAACCCCAGATGAGGAAAGTTTTAATTTCAGCAACGATAGTAGTAGCACCATCTCACTTAGTCAAATTCCGATTGATGGTGATCTGAATAACGGAAAACTTCTTCGAAATGCACTGAAAGCCTCACAACGGAGTTTGGATGCTTTAATGTTGTATTACGATGAGTTAGGATCAATCGTCTCGTCACGAAATAAAGACATGGAATATAAAATTAATGCAAAATTTCAGGCCTGGCTCCATGATCAAATTCTGACGAGTGTTCAGAATACATTTGTAGTTGATGAAGTGCCACCAGCTGACCCCGACTTAACTGAACCACTCGATTACCTTTTTAATATCAACACAATAACTGACAATGACAGTGAAGAAATTAACACAGATGCCATAAGTATTGGAATTAATATTGCTGGAATTATTTTGAAAGCAACAGCTAGTACATTAGCAACATCTTCAATACAATTATTGTGTCCTATGTTCAATGCCTTAGCTATGATGACTTACCGTCGTTATAATGCTCAACTGGAAGCAATAAATGCATTACTCGGTTGTGCCCTTCTACTTCCCAGAAGTTTCACGGATGAAGATAAACTCGTTGAAACATATGCACACGTTGCTCTTGATATGTATTTTCATGTAGCGAATTGGTTTCGTTGTGTGATTTCAGCATTTGCAAGTCAACGTGACAGATCCATGCGAAAAAAGGTACTCAAACGAATCAATCAATTGATTGAAATTGAAGCATCAGTTAAATATCTGTTACAAAAATGTGATGCAAATTATGATCCACCCCAAACAACATATCAAATTCGAGAAGATTTCAAATTCATAAAACCAGTTGGAGTAGCAAAGCGAGCACGAAAAAATGGGAGTGAGAGCGACAGTGACGAAAACCCAGATGAAAATGATGATGAACAACCAGGTCCTAGCAAGAAAAGGCGCAAAACTAAAAAGAAGTCAAAGGATCCGGAATTACCAGAAAATGTTATCACCCAATTTGATGAGGAATCTATGAATTTGAATCTCAATGCAACTGTTGGTAATCTTCCAGTCCAAACCCAATTCAACATCAATACTCAAGGAACACAATCCGCCGAAATCGTGAAACATAAAGCGAAATATTGGTTCAATTATGGATTGAAGGAAAAATATCGTCAACTTGACATGGATTTGATGCTCCTTCTGGAAGATGACCTTGAAATAGTTTATCCAGTTCCTGATCAAGACATGGGCAAATGTCTTCATCTTCAGGAATTGAAATTCATCCTTGCTGATTTGGTGTCAAAAACCGAATCAATTGCAGGTGTAAAGAAATTTTACAGTGAACAACAAACACAAAACTTAGCATCGGCAACAGATTACATTCATGATTTAGTTTTGGCATTGAAACACATAATCAAATTCAAGAAGCAACTTTCCGTATTTTTGCAAGGAAAGTTAACAGAAATGGACACGGATGATACTGTGGAACGATTTTCAGATGAGACAAATCATGCCAAAATCTGTTTTGGATCTTGTTTGCATTTATTGGCAGCACTCTTTTCATGGCCTGGATTTCACATTGATGATAATCATGGATTGTTACGAGTTGCAATGAATTCTATACTTGAACCGAGTGTATTTGATGAGGAAGAGCCATTAGAAGAATCTGAAATCGAGGAATTAGCTGAAAAGACGTTAACAAAAATTTCTAATGATGCCTCTTCCGTTATGGATTTACGTTCAGCAGTTCATTTGCTTTATCTCGTTAAAGTTCTCTCTGTTTTCGCTGATAAACCGGAAGCGGTAGTTGACTTAGCTGAACAACTCTTAGCTCGAGAATGGTATGCATTAGATGGCACAAAAGAAAACACCAAATCAGGCAACGTTTTCTTAACGGAAATCCTTAAATGTTTCACACGTGACATGGAACTTCCCAAGTTAGAGGAGGTTGTCAATGTTTTCTCCGAAGAAATGATCACACTCAAAACGAAACACGATTGGATGAAATCTTATCCAAACTTTAATAGAAGAAATTGTACAATTTTCTATCGAGTCATCGCAGCCACATGTGAAAAATCGATAAAACGTTGTATTGAAACAATTGTTCACACAAAAGATTTACACGATTCATGGAAGACATGTTTCGACGTACTCAGAGTACTTTTGATAACTAATGAGAAAAATCCAATTTTGCAAAACACTGTTACATTTCTACGATATTCACATTCCATTATGAAGGTTTTTCGTAAAAGTGGCATCAAAGTCATGGAAAAGATGGTTCATCGTAATCAACAAGCAGTTCAAGATATGTTAAAGTCAATGCAGAAAACTTCAAGATTCTTGCACAGTTTGTCATGTGATACGAAGGTAATTTGTTTTAATCAAAATTACAAGGCATGTCATAGTTCATTTTTTTTTTTGTTATTCAAGGCACGTTCAAATAGTCGTGTATTGAAACAACTTCCAGCCCTCAGAGAAACCATGGAAAAACTAGTGGTTGAAATTAAATCAACCTTAGCACAAAATCACGCTCTCTCAAGTTTCTGGCTAGCAAATTTAAGCAACAAAAATTTACAAGGTGAAATGATGCTCTCCCAAATCGAGAATACCCAAAATGGAGATGACGAAGATGGAGATGATGATGATGATGTGGAAGATGATTTGGATTCTCCTGATAACAGTGAACTTGAGGACGATAAATCTGATGATAAGTCAGATGAGAAAGACGATGATGGTACTGTTAGTTCCCCTTCTGTACTTTCATCGAGAACTAGCAAGGTTTTTGATTAACATTTTTTTATTACTAAAAACTTTTATAAAATTTTTCTATTTTATGTAATTAAATGGCTAAATGGCACTCTCATTTTGTTTGAGTCCTTTAATTGGAATCGTTGATATAAACCAATCATATTTGACTTGATTCAAATTATTAAAATTTTCTATTTCATTAAAACTGCCATCAGTCAAACTAATATTTGAAATATCTGAACAAACTTTCATCAATTTACAGCAACTTTCGGTGTTTTCTATAATTGAAGAGGATTGTAAGACGATTTCCATGCACGTTGTCTTACATTTCGATGGAAGTTGAAAGCCAGACATTGAAGTAAAAAACTCATTTTGATCTTTTTTAATTGAAATCGATGGTTGAAGTGGTTTCCTTAACAATAAAAAGACCTTTGTTGATTTTGATCCCAAGTCAAACGATTTCGTCATTTCATCGGTCATCGATAATGATCGCATTAAATTCATCACTAGGCTAATGTTAGCTCTCTCATGATTAACACAAAAATGATTTGTATCTACTGAAGGAAGTCTTATTACAAATGCTTGTTTAACAGTGAAAATTGTTGATCCTAAAGCTATCACAGCCTCAGATATTTCAGTCTTTCTAAATTCTTGTATCACATTCTGGAATTAAAATTTCTTGTCATTATGAATCAATGTAAATTTCAAGTAAACTCACATCTTTTATTGCTATAATTTGATCCATTGTTTGTTTCGCAGCCTCTAAATGGCGCGTTTGTTGATGATAGGTCCAACTATTATTTGACTGGTTCTCTTGGCCTTTGAGAGCTTGGTTGATTCTCTGTCTGATTAAATGAAATGAAATTTAATGGTAATTTAATTTAAAATATACAAAATTTACTTGAAAACTGGAAAAACATTTGGAATTTGTCCGGAAAAGAACAAAACATGGTCCAATATTCCATTTAAGATAAGACCTCCTTGGGTGGCAGTGATGAAAGGCTTTGATAAATTTATAACAACGTTTTTTATTCCAGTTTGACTTGATTTATAACTACGATTATTTTTTGATTTATTGAGATCCATAATTTTGATTAAAATTTATTGTTTATGAGATGATAAAAAAAAACATACAAAACACAACAATATTTTTAACGGTTCTAAATGAAGTACACAAGGTATCCGATGACTTGAAGTGTGTTTTGACAACAATGACAGATGTTTTCGCATGGTTTGTTTTCAGTTAATCGGTAGTTTTTGGATGAAATTTTATTTGGACTTTAAAATCTCCAAAATGATTTATCTTTAATTTAAATTAATGGTTCTTGTACGTTGAAAGAAGATTCTTAAAGATAATTTCTTTGTGACAGTGAGTGTAAGTGAAAAATTAAATGCAAAACCCTTGATTAAAGCTGAGGAAATTCAAGTAAAATTTCAGTCGATACCCGTTAACTTGATATGTGACAGTCGATACTTCAGTCAAGAAAAATCAAAGAATTGAAAAATCAAAAATAAAGCAAGAAAAACAAATAATTGGCTAAAAAATGAGTTAACTAAAACGTGATGAAACAAATACAAAGTGCTAAAAGTATTGAAAGAAGATGCCAAATAAAGAAAATGTATCAACTGCTTGGGATGCATGTCTTCTTGAAAAAGTTTCCGAGGAAAATTTCCTTGAAAATCTTCGACACAGATATCAAAGGGATCAAATTTATGTAATGATTTATTTTTGTATCAACTTGTAAATGTAAATTTTTTTTCAAACAAATCATTTTGTTCTTTGGAATTATAGACCTACATTGGAACTTCGATCGTAGCGATAAATCCATACAAACCACTCTCTATTTACACACCAGATTTAGTTAAAAATTATGCAATCAAGGGCCTCTTTCATTTGCCTCCACACATGTAAGTAAATTTAATCGATGACATTTTTCTTGTTAAGTAAACAATGAAATTTTTTTACTAGTTATGGTCTTAGTAATTTTGTACATGAATGGACTACAGATTTCAATGAAGATCAAAATATTGTAACTACAGGTGAATGTGGATCTGGAAAGACAGAAAGTTCGCGAATGGTTGTCCATTTTCTTACAAATGTTGCTGAATTTAAACGTGCCAAATTAAATTCATCCTTACTTAAATTATGTCGACAGCAACAACGAATGGGACGAAATTCGAATGTTTCCTCTACACCAAATTCACGAAATACAACACCGAAACATCAAAAACAACAAATTAAGGGATGTTCAGCAATTGCAACAGTGAGTTGCATTAAAAGCGCCCATAATCTTGATGTGAAACACACTAAAGGTGCAATTAAAAAGTGCTCCCATGAAAAAGTTGTTGATTTTGATTTTTCAAATCGGAGAAGTTCAGAAATTTTACCCAATACAAATAGTATGAAGTGTGTTAAACATGCCGTGCATGCAAATATACATTTTAGTAAGTCATTTGAAGAGAATTCAAATCAACAAGCAATCACAAAATCATGTACGAAACATTTAAGCAGCAGTTCTCCATATAATCCGGCCACCAAATGTGATACAATTATAAATACAGATTTAACATTTGATAATCTTGTACCATCAACAAGTACCTCATCATCATCACAAACATTACCAAAATATGTGCCAATTGTTGATCACATGGGTAATCGTATGACAAATTCAATTGGTGGAAGTGGAACACTTTCAAGTGGTGATTATCAAGTGCCAAAACATCAATATCATCATTGTAATTGTCTCGATGCAAAATCACCTGACTCCAAATTCTTGAAACCATCTCTCAAGACATCAAATAGTTGTGCTACCGAGGTAGTTACATATGGTGAGGCGTCATTTCCATATGGACCAATGCGAAGTCGCTCAAATGAGGCGATACCTGATAGATATTTTGGTCAAAGCACACAATGTTTCGCAACAAAGACAAATAATGGAAGAGATATGTGGAAGGTTTTGCGGACAGGAAGTCGATCGGGATTTTATATGGATGATCCACTTGAATTGCAACGAGCACGAGATCGAGTAGAGCAAGCGGATGTTGTTCTGGAAGCCCTCGGAAATGCAACAACGCTGAAAAATGAGAATTCAAGTCGATTTGTAAGTAAATTGAGAAAAATTCTTAAAATAATTTAAACTCACTTGATGATTTCTTTCAGGGAAAGTACTTTGATATTGAATTTGACTTTAAAGGAGATGTCGTTGGAGGTCATATCTCTCACTGTAAGTAAATTCTTTTAAATTTCACTCCAGTTTTTAATGTATCACTTTCAAATTGTGCTATCATAAAGATATGTTGGAAAAGGTATTTTCTTAAATTCAAATTTCTTTTTAAACAATTTTCCTTCTTAATATTCAAATTTTAATCATATTTTTTGTATTTTAACAGTCTCGATTAACTGGTTTCATACAAGGAGAGCGAAACTTTCATATATTTTATCAATTGCTGTATGGAGCTGATCTTCATTTTTTAAGTAAGTTACATTTCAAACTCAATTTGACTGAAATTAAAGATTTTTTTTTTTGTTTCAGAATCACTGAAATTGCTCAGAAACATAGATAAATATGAGCTGTTGCATGACACGATGGCAACAGAAGATGATAAAACAAATTTTACTTTTACTAAGGTATTTTCATCGAATTTTCACAGTCACTGCGATAAAATTAATAAAATTCATATCAATTAATTCCAGAAATCATTAGAAATTCTTGGCCTAAGCTCAGATGAAATTTTGTCAATATTTAAGGTGATAGCTGTCGTTTTAAAACTAGGCAATTTATCATTTATACCAACAACTAACATCGATGGCACTGAAGGATGTGAAGTGTCTGATGAATATGGTAACCAAAAAATTACATCAATTTAATGAAAAATATAAAATTTTTTTTTCGTATTAGAATTAAATGAAATATCACAACTTTTATGCATAGAAGAACAAATTTTACTGAATTGCCTTACGAAATCGGGACCGAATTGGAGTCAATTAGACAATGGCTCAGAGTTGGATGCATTCAATGCAACAAAATTAAAATATTCACTTTGCAGAACATTATATGGTAGATTATTTACATATGTTGTTAATAGAATAAATGAATCATTAAAGGTAAATTAACTGAAATTTTTTGATAATTTAATGCAATAATTAAAGTTGAATTTCTTACATTTCAGTTTAAACAATTAAATCGTGGTAAAAATATAGGCATATTAGATTTTTACGGTTTCGAAATATTAGACACAAATTTATTTGAACAATTAGCAATAAATTATTGCAATGAAAGATTACATCAAAGTTTTATACAGACAGTGCTCAAGTTTCAACAAGACCTATACATGAGAGAGGGACTTGATTGGGTCAAAATTGGATATTTTGATAATGAAGTTATCTGCGAGTTAATGGATAAGCCTAGTTATGGTATATTATCATTATTGGATGAACCAAAAGTGATGTGTGATGATGCTTTTATCACGAGGCTGCATCAATGCTGTTCGGGCCACTCACATTTTCTGATACAGGATTCCACGTTACCTCCAAATTGTTTTCAGTAAGTTGATTTTCATCTGTAAATGACCTTGAATTAACATTTTACTTTTCTTAGAATTCATCACTATTGTGGTCCAGTCACATATACAGCAGTAAATTTCGCTGAAAAAAATCAAGATTTCCTGCCAAAACACATAAGTTCTGGAATGTATCAAAGTAAACTCCTTATCATGCAATATCTGTTTCCCGAGGGTAATCCAAAGAAGTCATCTAAGAAACCGACAAGTATAAGCTCAAATTTGCGTACATCATTACAAGGCCTCCTTCAAAATTTAGGTCAACGGCGAAATCATTATGTGTTCTGTTTAAGACCGAATGAATTTAAGGAACCGCATGCATTTGAACTTCCATTAGTGCAACATCAAGTCAGATATCTAAGGTATCCTGAAATTATTCTGAGGCAACAATTGATAAAAATGAAAATTTTAATTTCAGTTTAATACCCTTAACAAATCTCTGGCGTACTGGTCACTATTTTTCATTGAGTCATACAAAATTTTATACAAGATACAAATTACTCAGTAATCATACATGGCCAAATTTTAGCTCAGGACCCATTGTTGAAGCAATTGCCATTATAATCCGAAGTGTTCCTTTACCAGCAGCTGAATTCACAATTGGAAGTAAAAAACTTTTTATACGGAGTCCAAGAACAGTGAGACATGAAAAAATTGAATCAATTAAATAAAATTTAAGTAATCTTACGTTTAATTTCAATTTCAGGTGTACGAGCTGGAAGAATTTCGTAAAACCCGATTGCATTTTCTGGCTATTTTGATTCAGAAAACTTTTAGATGTTATGCTAAACGTAAATTTTTCTTAAGACTACGCCAGAGTCAAATAACAATTGCAACTACTTGGAGAACATGGAGAGTGAGTTTCATTTCAAAGTGAAATTAAAATCACGTTTTGCATGATAATTACATTTTATTTTCTTAATTTTTATTAAACTTATTTTATGCATGCTCAATTTTTACATTTTTGTGTTATGTTACGAATATTCATTAGGAATGCCGATTTGGTATCCCTTTTACTGATCGACGACACATGACTGGGTTATATCGTCTGGTAATGATTTTTTGTTATTTAATTTTAATTTTATCATTTTAAATGTAATTCAATATCATATATCACACGATTTTAATGCTCTTTCTATTTATAATAGGCACGTGAAGAGTATCGAATAATAAAATACAAGAAACAAGTCGAATGGGCGATTGGCGTGATACAGAGACATCATTTCCAATGGAAGGTAATCTCATGTTCAAGTATTTTTTGAATTTCATTTAAATTAATCCTGTTAATCATTTTTCAGCGTCGTGAGTTTCTACAAACTTTACTGATTCGACTTCCTGCCAACAGTTTGAGTCCTTTGTGTAACGAATGGCCTTCAGCACCACCATTTTTACAAGAAACCTCAATGTTACTAAGGCAAATTTATCATAGATGGAGGGTAATTTACAATGAAAATGTCAAAATGCAATTAAAATTATTCAAATTCCATTATTTTCTATTCACCAGTGTTACAAATATCGAATCTCATTCGATCAGACATCACGAAATCGTATGCGAGAAAAGGTAACGGCTAGCATTATATTTCGTGATCGAAAGGCCTCGTATGCAAAAAGTGTCTCACATCCATTTCATGGTGATTACGTCCGACTCAGACAAAATGTACAATGGAAGAAAATTTGCATGGACACAAATGATCAGTACGTCGTATTTGCAGATATTATCAATAAAATTACGAGATCAAGTGGGAAGGTGAGACAATTTATGATATTCAATTGAAAAATCAAATCTGACAATTCAATTTCTTTTTAAGTTCGTTCCAGTTCTGTTAGTTCTCTCAACAAATTCAATGTTGCTTCTTGATCAACGAACACTCCAAATCAAATATCGAATACCAGCAAGTGAAATTTACCGGATGTCCCTCAGTCCATACTTGGATGATATTGCAGTATTTCACGTGAAAGCAGTAAGTTGAGATTTGATTCCAACATTTTATTTTCCTCACATATAAATGTTCGTTGAATTGATGATTGGCATCTGATAGAGATGCAAAAAAAAAAACTCGTAAAATGTCATCCAAAATTTAAATGAAATCAAAAAAAAATTGAATTCAAATTCAGATAAATGTTCGCTTTGGATGTTTATGTCTCGATGTGTTTGTTTCCCCAAATGTTTTTCCATATAAAAGTATAAATTAAATTTATTTTAATTTTTATGTTAATTATTTGTATTTTTCCCTATCATCATTTTCTACCACAACCATTAAAAAAAAATTAAAATGAATATGAAAAAACCCGAAAAATTAAAAGGGTGATGAGTATAATTACTATTGCCAGGAGGATGTTAATTTTGAGTTAATGCAATCAGTTGAATCATTACCAACAGGTGGTTGTATGTTTCAGGTAATAATAATAAGATAGAAAATGAACAAAAAACAATTTTATTATAAAATCAAGAGAGATTTTTTGAAAGATAGCATGTCTTCTTCTAGAATTGAACATAACAAAAACACTTGGGCTTTTTTACACTACTTTTCAAGTCACGGCTTTATTCAAAAAAAAATTGCTTTTACAGAAATTTCTATACATAGAACTCTTATTTTTAGATTTTTGCTTTAACTTAAAATAACAATTATTATAAAATATACAACCAAAGAAATGTAAATTTAAACAAAACAACTTTCCATGCTCTACAAAAACTTATAATAACTTACATAAGGAACAAAACCTGTAAAAAAACAGGAAATATCATCAAATTTTCATTCCTTTCATATCTTTTTGGATTGAATTCATCATTTTTGTTTTTATAGCATGATTTTTATTTTGGAAAATATCTTTGAACATTCATACAAAAGAAAAATACACTTATTTTTTTATGCATGTGCTACACAAAATTTGAGTGGAATTTGAGTAAAATTTAAATATTATTTTCTTAACTTTGAATTGGCTTAATTATTTTGACTTAATTTTCATTTTATATTTAATTTCTGTTTAAATGTATCCAATTAACCTTGAACAATTGATTTTTCAGTCTGAATTTGGTCGTAAAAAGGGTGATTTTGTATTCCAAACTGGACACATACTCGAGATTGTAACAAAATTGTTTTTGGTAGTGCAAAACGCAACAACTAGACCACCCGAAGTGCATATTAGTTCAGAGTAAGTTTTAAAAAAATGATCAAGGAATTCGAAAAAATCTGCTTTTTTGAATTCAAAACTTATTAATATAAGACCTTACTTATAAGATGACTTAAATAAGGCCTTACTGTTTGATTTACGTAATGTCTTACCAGATAACATATATAAGGCCTTACTACATGACTTATTTGAAGACGATCTCATTCACATTTTTTTTCGTTTTCACCTTCATCAGATTTGAAGCAAATTTTGGACAGCAAACCGTTATACTAACATTTAGATGTGGCGGTTCTGAACTCACATATACTCAACCAAAAGTTACACGAAAAGGAAATCGCATGGAAGTTATTGTATAAGAAAAGAATAGAAAAAATAATATTATAATTATTTTTAGTTAACGTAAAATTGTTAAAAATTAAGCTGCAATTTCATCTTTTATCATTATCATTATGAACATGCATGAATGAAGTAAATGGAAATAAAAAACTTATGATGTCTACACAAATAATCTATAGTTGAAAAAGGAAAAGTAATAAAATTTTAATACAAATGTGTATAAAATAATAATTTTAATAATAATTTGGTTTCATAACACACACACAAAATAGAAGAAAATATTATAAAAAACTGATAATTTTGTTCAAATATCCATCAAATTAAAATTAACTTTTAAAATGTAGACCATGATAATTTTAATTGTAGAAAACATATCTTTCCTATATAGAAATATTTATAAATTAAATGCATTTTTAGACATTTATATAAAATATATTTTTCAAAATGTTAAAATATATTAAATAAATCACATCACATATTCAATTATTATAGAAAATTTTCTCATTCACATTTCCTCTTCCTAGTTATTGGATTATTTTTAAAGGCCTAAAATAACTTTTAAAACAATAAAACCTTAAAATTGCTTACTATTGTTAAAAAAACATGAATAAGAATCCAAATATTTGCTAGAATATTTAAAGAAGCCTTTCATTAGATGAGCTTTTTCAAACAATAATATTAAAAAATTACAAAAATCTAACTCATTTTTATGTTAAAAATAAAAAATAACATTTCATATTTCACATAGAACGATGATTCACTGCCAAATTGTATATGATCAAGGATAACACATATTTTATTGCTTATTTTAAATGAAACACAATTTTTTGATTAATTTTTTCAATTTTATTTTAAAAAATTTAAATAAAATTCATCATAAAAGTATCGTAAATAAAAAAATATAAAAGGTTCTATTATAAAGTCGTGCCAAATAAAGAAAAATTATATATACGTATGTATTGTATCATGTATACTTTCCTATTATATTAAATTAAAGTTTAAATTATGAAATAATTAATATTAAAATAATTGTTTTAGAGAAATATAAAAAAAATACTTATCATTTAAAATATTATATGAATAAAATTCTTATTACATGAATAAAAATATGAAATAAAATATGATATAAAATTAAAATAGTTTATAGGAAGAAATAAATCGTTTGGACGTTAAAATTTAAATGTTAAATTAAAATATAAAGGAAAAAAAAACAAAATTAATATTAAAATAAGAAGAGTTTAATAGGAGATTTTAAATTAGGTTAAAATGAATAGTAATATTAGAACAAAATACTAGTTAGAATGTAATAATAATATCATGATTAATAGTAAATCCAAGGTACAGTGTGTTCAATTTAAAATGACGAGTCAAAATTTTGGAATTTAAATTCTTGTTTTTTTTTGTTTTCGTCACATTTTCAAATAGTCAACTATAAGATTTTGATTCAATATAACGGTAAAATTTGAAAATCAACCGTTAAATTGGACACACTGTACTTCCATAATGACAAAAAAATCAATTAAATCATAAATTTTGAATAGCAATTTTTGAGAAAAATGAAATGAAAAAAAAACAAATAAATTTAAATTGTTATTATGCTCATAGTAAAATCACTGTAGAAGATAATTCATAGTTAAATAAAATAGTTAATAAAAAAGAAAATAAAATTTAAATTTGAACTAAATGAAAACAATACAAATCAATACAAAATAATAATAAAAAAATCAAACTTTCATGCAATATTTATCAAAAAAAAATTAAAATTTAAAGTAAAAGGAAATACAAACTGATTAATTTGATTTTTATAATGGCTTATAAATGCTTTGAAATACAATACTAAACAATTAACTATCTCTTTATTTTTCTAACAATCTTTACTATTTAATATGAAAATGAAGTACACTATGATAAAAAATATTTATTGAAACAAAATTTAGAAATGAAGCCAAATTTTTGGTATCACTTGAAAATGTACCAAAATAAAATGGATAATACAAAAAATAGATAGAATTTGATAGATTTTAATTCAAAAAAAAAAAATTTAAAAAACACTTAATTTTTGTGAACCTTTAAGACAAACACTATAAAAAGGTACCTAAGGATGATGTATTTTTTGAATAAAAGATCAAATTGATCATTTTATATTAGAACAGGCCAAAAGTAAAATTTAATATCTTCCAAAAAAAACTTAAAAATATAGAAAATTGAATTTAAAATAAATATGAAATGAAATGAACAAAAAATTAGAGCAAGAACTCTTTCATTAAATAAATATGTGAAAAAAAATCAAACAATAAAATAAATTTGTTTAAAAACCTTCAAATTTTATGTTTTACTCACCTTATCTGGCCTAATGTCATACAAAAACTTCAAACATCTTTTTCCTGACACACATGATTTATTATTATTTTTATTTTAAACTTCATAAAAAGGATTTACACATAAAAAGGTTCTCTAAAAGTTAAATATAAAATGGACTGAATATGAAATGTAGTGCAAACTTTGAAATTAAGTCTCAGCATTATTTTGTTCATCATTCAAACTTGTAACTGAATCAACAGATTGATTACTACGAATAGAACCTTTTGGTGATAAGCTATCTGGACTATTTTTGCCGCCGCCATACAATCTTTCTAATATCTCGTAAAATTCTTTGTACATAACAAATAAATAGCGCATAAGTCATATTAAGAGTCCGGTAAAGGTAATGCCAAATATAACCAGGATACTAATCCGAGTTGTTAACGACATTGCACCACTTCCCCAGCCACATTCCAAGTCGGTTTTCAAGACCTGATGAGTAAAATATGTAAAAATTGTCAAATATTCCCCTTAATTCAACTCACCTCTATTAAAATCGCATTATTTTTATTTGAACATGTTGCTGATCTCAATTCATCATGATGCTCATTACAGAGCTGATCTACAGCACTTTCCCGTTGATTCAATGCCTTGATTGGCTGATTAAAGGACCGCTCTGCCCAGGTTTGACTTGTACAGACATATTGCCGGGTTTTGCGTTGCCAGAATTCGATCCATCTTTGAATTGAAATGAAAATGATAATTAAAATGTTTCAATGAAACAAATTTCCACTTACCCTAATTCACAATCACATCCCAATGACATTCCATCAATATCTATATCGGTCAAGTATGTTTTTTCAGCAATATTTGGATAATGAGCCGTATTTGGATTTGATATTTTCCTCAATTGACTATTTGTATGATCAAAATCCAGTGTTATATTTCTCACGTGTTCCAAATTATTGAATATTCTATCGGGTAAACTCGTGATTGAGGTATTTTTGAAAGCAACATGCAACACTGGCGATGTAACACCTTTTAATACATCTTCTGCAATGCGATTCAGCATATGACCTTTAAATATAATTGTCCGTACTTTTGATGGTAGTTGACCTGAAAGTTCTCGTGCAAAATCAGATGCTGGTATATTTGAGAATTTGGGTGACACTAAAGCACTTAGGCCATCTGAGAACATTGCATATGAGGTTTCTTCTCGTTTTTGTGGACCATGCATTCGAAGTGTCCTCAAATTGAGGGAATGCTCGACTATGCGAGGTACGTTAAATTGCGGAATACCTGGATATGCTGACAATTCAAGTGAACGTAGTAGATACAAGTGATTGAATGTTCCGAATTCAAATTCATTTAAATCTAGATTTGCCAAACAGAGCTCTTCCATATCTTCAGAGACTCCAACGAATGTTCCATTTGTCAAGGTTGTGATTGGATTACCTGAAAGCGAAAGTGACCTCAATTCTGGTAAAAATTTAATCATCTCCGGTATCATCGTTAAATCATTGTACGATAAATCAAGTTTTCTCAGACTCGTTAAATTCTCAGCTAATTGTTGGGAAATCGTTGGAAGTTCATTGAATGCCAAATTCAGTGAGGAGAGACGATTCAGACTTAAATCTGGTACAACATCTAATGAAATATTTTGCAATTTCAATTCGAGTAAAGTATTTTCAAGTCCATAGAAAGCCTTTCCAGTGATTTCCAATTCCTTGTTATGTGACAAATCCAAGTAATTCAACCTAGGCAACGTTGCAAATGCTGCATCATCTAATCGAATCAACTGATTGTGTGACAAATCCAACCAAACAAGACTCTGTAAAACACACATGCCTAGCATTAGTAATTTTCAAAGCAAAAAAAATGTTATATGAGAACTCTTATGCCCACCCTAAATTTATTTGAGAGATCAATACTTTGGATAGCAGCAATATTGTTATGTGACAAATCCAGTTCACACAATGTGAGTGCAGCTAAATTGGATAATGCAAGAGCCGGTACTTTTGTAAATTGATTGTGAGAGAGATCTAGCAACTCAATTCCATCGCCAGCGAAAAAGTTTTCAGTGAGGCCTCGAATAAAATTGTACGACATATCAACCACACGCAGATCCCTTGAATAACGGAAAAGATCCATTGGAACATCACTGATTTTATTATTGGATAACTTGACCACTTGAAGTCTTCTTGTATTTTTAAAGGTATCCCAATCAATTTGAAAGATTTTGTTGTTAGACAAGTCCAACCATTGCAAATGAGGCATACTTCCAAAAACTTCACGACTGATATTCTGTAACGGAAAAATAATTTGAAAAAATAATAAACACGTGACAATATGAAAAAAATACCGTTAGAAAATTATCTCCCAAAAACAGATGTGTCAAGGAAATTTCTGCAGGTCTGAAGAAGCCTCCCATAATATTGGTGATATTGTTGTGGGACAAATCCAGTTGTTTAATATTTGAATGGAATAAGGAACCACCATGATCACGAAGTGTCAAACTAGAAGCATTATCTTTCAAATCAGCGATCTTGTTATAGCTCACATTGACTTTGAGTGATGAAAGTGATCCGACCTTATTTTGAAAAAAAAATTAACAAAAAATGATTTTAGAAAATCACATAAAAAAAATAAAATTACCTGATCCAAATAGTCAAAATCGAAGTCAGTCAAAGAATTATAAGCTATATCAAGGTACTCTAAATTCGGCAAATTCTGAAAAAATCAAAATTAGTTTGAAATTTTAAAATTTTGTTTAATGTTCTATAAGCCATATTAAAGTTGATACATTTTTAATGAATAACGCCATTATCAGATTATATATGACAAAGACCCCAGTGCGCAAGTCAACATTTCCACATGTGAAACGAAACCAAAACAATTCAACATCAATAATTTCATTTTGATTTAATTAATCGAATAAATTGTTAATAATTTGTAGAAAAATTTACAAAAATGGTAAAAATGAAGAGAAAATTCAAGCCTGAAAGTGAAGAAAGTGCCTCAGAATCAGAATTATCAAGTGAAATTGATTCAGATGCCGAGGTAAATAAAATTTTCAATGCACACACACACTCATGTATATTCAACGTTAATTAAATTAATTTATACTAATTACAGCTACAACAAGCATTTGCTAAAGGTCTACTCAAGCCTGGATTGAATGTAGTAGAAGATGCCTCAGTTAAACGACAAAAAATTTACAACAAAGAACGTTTAAACGAGAAACTTGAATCACTCATTTTGAAAATGCCCTGGGTTGAACGCATGGATTTAGTTACTGATAAAGCTCCAATGGCACCAGAGATGGCTGTGCAAATTGAACGCGAAGAACAGAAACGTGAGAATTTATTCAAGGGAAACCATAAAATTCCATATGTGGCACCTGAAGTTGATCCGGTCTTGAATGATTTTAAGCGTGAAATTGAGTTCCAGAGACAAGCACAAGGTGCTGTTATTGAAGGTATGAATCGATTACATGAATTGGGTATTGAAACACGTAGACCAGATGATTATTTTGCTGAAATGGCAAAAACTGATGAACATATGCAAAAAGTACGTAAATTCTTGGTAGCTAAGCAGGAGGGTCAGGCCAAATCTGAGCGAGTACGTCAATTGAGAGAACAGAGAAAGATGGCAAAGATCTTGCAAAAGCAAACTAATGAGAAACGAGCTGCTGAAAAGAAGAAAATGCTGGATGAGGTGAAAGCATTCCGGAAGGGTAAATTGAAGAATTTGGATTTCTTGAACGATGATAATGAACCATCAAGTAGCCAACATAAGCCAATGAAGAAAAAACAATTATCTAAAGGAAAACCTAAAGTAAGTGCAAAACGAGTAGCGCGTGATGCCAAATTCGGATTTGGTGGTAAGAAACGTGGCAGTAAACGGAATACCCAAGAATCACATTTAGGAATCAATAAGAAAACAATGAAAAAGGGAGGAAAACCACAACGACCCGGCAAAACTAAACGAGCTCAGCAAAAAAATCGAAGCAAAAATAAGGGATCACGATAAAAACTTTTATAATACAATTAAAACAAGTATGATATAATAAAATTATATTTTAACTCCAAATAAGAAAGTAAATATTGCTATTCTATAAATATTATCCATTTAAATGAGATTCCTAAAAATACTGTATGTTACATAATAATATTGAATCCTATTTCTTGAACGGATGTGACAGCATCAAATGCATTTGTAATTCAGATCCAGATTGGAATGATTTTGGGCAAAGTGTACATGAATATCTACAATTTGTACATTCTAAGCGATGTTGCAGGAATTCCGCTCTATGTTGATATTTAAATCCACAAGGTCTTATTGAAACTCTCACAAAACTTTTTTCCACCGATTTTGTCTGGAGTTCCGGTGGTCGTTTGTGGACTTTCATGTGTGAATTTCTTGAATTTGTGTTAGGAAATGAACAATGACAAATATGGCAGACAGCTCTTTGATTAGCTGCCTGAAATGGACTTAATGGTGGTGTTGCATGTTGCACCGGTCTAGATAACGGATAATGAAGTGGTGGCACAGATTGATTCAGCATTGGCGATGGAATATTCCTCGTTGGTTCAATCAAGCCTCCAGCACTTGCATTTATCATACTAACACTTTTTACTTTTAATTTAAATCCACCAGTTGAGCTCTGACTCGCAGTTACATGATTACTCGTATTCTGATTCGAATTTAATCTATCCATTCGTGGATCAAATGCCATATTTTCAAGTTGTTTTAATGGTCCTGGTTCTGATTTGATTGGAATTTCAACTTTTTTTCTATCTCTTTCGATTTCGATGCCATGAGCATTCAAAATATGGTCCTTTAGTCTATGCGGATTCCGATGAAATACTTCATAGCAAATAAAACAATAGTAATTACAATTCCTCGAACTCCAATGATCCTTGATTTGAGCTGCATTCATGAATGTTTTTAAACAACTTGTGCATTGAACTACTCGTCGATTGTCTTTCACTAACATTGCACCACGTCGGAGACTAGCTGGAAGTGACAGTTTTTCTCCGATTCGAGTGGCACGAATTTTTAAATGTTCATTGTTATGTAATGCTAATACTTTTAAATTATCACATATGAGTCCACAAAATGAGCATTCAGTTTTAATATCAACAATTTGTGCAGGCATAATATCGTGTTCGAAAAATAAATTCTCTGGATTGAGAATTATCTCTGATTTAGTGGAATCGATTAAAGGAAGATCATTTAAGATAGTTTCTGTCATAATTGTTGAAGTGGAAGCACTTGAGCATGGTTTGACACTGATGGCAGAATTGATTTTGATTTGTGACTCAGGATTTGTCTTGAAAATTCCATTTTCATTGATTTTGATGACCAAGGGCGGCACTACACGATGAGGAGAACTTAATTGTTGTCGTTTTGAGGCTTCTTTTATGCTATCTAAAATTGCTTTTTCTTCTAATTTTCTTCGTTTAGCTTCTTGAATTTCATCATAGAAGAGCACTGCATCTGGAATATCATCAACGTAATTGACTCTTGATAGGGCTCTCGATCTTCGACGTGTTGCAGGTCCTTTAACTTCTTGACTATCTGAGGGATTGCTCTCTGGTTCATGAGAATTCGATGATATTTTTTGTGGTTTATTGCCATCTTGCAGATCCGAATTACTCTCAAATCCAACTTTATGGTTGTTATGATTTTTGACTTTAGATTTGATTACAATCACTTCATCTTCACTTTCCAATTCTTCATCAAGTGGTTCAAGGTCATACTTGAGATATGTTTCTAGTAGATTAGTTCCATTTTGATTAAAGAAATCAATACAAAGTCGTTTCAAAGTCTTAACTTTAAGATCCTTGAGTAACAAAGATTTCAATTCAGTATTTCTCAAGCACTCAAAATCAATTTGTTTGTTTACTTGTCCAAAACATTGCTTGGATTTCGTTAAAAGGTTTAATTTCAAGTCCTTTATACGATCCATCAGCATATTAAGGGCTCGGAACGTTTTCAGATAGTCAGCATCTTCTGTTATATCAATTTCTCGAGTAACTAACTCCTGCTGTGCTCTGTTAAATTCAACCAGTTTTTCGTATGTGGCGTGTATAAACAATTCACAACCTTCACATAATCCCTTGGGTAATGGATCATTTTTGTATATCTAAAAATGAAATATTTCGCATCAAATTTTTTTTCGCAATTTTCAAAGTCAATCTTACCAATATGTGTGGAAAAACTACATGGATTTTTGTCAGAATTTCTTTTTGTAACTTTTCGTCAATAAAAAGATGTCGTAATTTCATTCCAGTTTTGCAACAAATACGACAAAATTCTTGTCGATTTTCGTAATCTCCCTGTTCGAACATCCTTTTATGGGAAGTCCTTTAAATTTCTTTAAAATTCAATTCAACCGGTACCTGTGCGATTATTTACCGCTCATTTATTTATGTTTCATTGTCGTTTATAATTAGAGAATCGCGAAAATAATATTATTTCACGAGATCTGTATTATCGAAACGCATATACTACACTGCGAGTATATTATATTTTTTTGTTGTGAATGATATGATTCCCCGAATGACAGTTCTTTGTAAATTAGTCAAAAGAGAACAATAACTGTCTCATTTCATTCATGGTATTTCTGTTTCATTCATGCAAAAAAGAAAAAAACAGTGTGAACTTAACTATTGAAAGGAAATTTACCTGAAACGCTTCATCTGATATACTGTTGATTTTATTGCCTCTCAAGTTAATTGTCCGTATTTTGTCTAAATTCATAAAAGCTTTTCTTTCAATTCTCTCAATTTTATTATCTTCTAATCGAATTTTTTGCAGTGACCTTAAATCCACAAAGGTGTGCTGAGAAATGAGGCGAATATTGTTAAATGCGAATGAAACTAGTTCCAAATGGTGATGCAAATCGCCCTGTGGAAAATGCAAACTTTAAATTCACTACAAATTGAATTAAAAGAAAATATTACCTGGAAAGTGCCTTTGCTCAGTTGTTCAATGGCATTGTCATGCATTTCCACTACCTTGAGGTTTTTCAAATTATGGAAACTCGTGTCAGGGATTTTATTTAAACGATTATTTGTCAAATCAAGTTCCTCCAATGATTTAAGAACTTTGAATGCAGCAACCGGTAATGTGTCCATTGATAATCCATGAGAAATCCTTAATGAAGTAAGTGAATGTCCGATTTCCTTGAATGCGTTTTCCTCGAATGAGTTTATGTTATTTTCACTTAAATCAAGACGTTTTATTGACCGAACTTCTCGAAATGCGTTATTTCGTATGGACTTTAATCCTGCTTTGTAAATCTTTAAATCTTCAAGTTCGTATCCAAACTCGAGGAAATCTTCAGGTCCAATTGATTGACCTAAGAGCTTTGATACAGCAAGTGAGCGCAAATTTCTTAGTCGTCTCAGTTCTTGAAGTGTCAATCCTGGCATATTATCGCCAGTTAAATCAAGTTTATATAGGGTTGATTGTAGAGAGAGGAATAATTCAATTGGCATTATTTTCGTCAATTTATTATCACGAAGGTTCAAGACTCTGATTGGAAAAAAATGAAATTAAGTGATATGAGATGCAAAAAAATTAAAAAACTTACTTCAAACTATCAAATGCACTGAAAACTTTCTCAGGCAATGTTGTAATATTATTTCCAGACAAATCAAGCACTTGTAACGATGATTCAAGACTCGTAAATGCTTCTGGTGATAAGAAATGCAATTTACAATTCCTGATATACAATTCCCGTATCCTTGCTTTCTGGAACGCACCTTCGCTTATCACACTTATCGGATTACCATCCAAATACGTTACATTGAGAACATCAAAGTATTGAAATGACTCGGGTGGTATTGAAGTGATCTGATTGTATTCCAAGTGTAAAATATTCAAATTTAATTTCACATTTGTCAATTCAACTTCTTCAGGAGCAAATCCAGTTATTCTATTATACGATATATCGAGGGTAGTTAATGCTTTTAGTGGCGATAGCGACGTGTATGGAATCGTTGCCAGCAAATTATCAGCTAAAATTACATTTTTTAACCGTGCCATTCCATCACGAAACACATCTTTCTCGATTTCCATGATATTATTACCGGACAAGTCAATTGTCTCTAGAAGTGGCAATGATGAGAATGCATCTGTTGGAAGTCCTGGTATCAAGTTATCAGTTAAAATTATCGTTTGTAACGAATCTTCCAAACCCCTCCACGCATCTTTTCTCAAATCTGAAATGTGATTTCCAGTCAAATCAATGTACTGTAATTTCCTTAGATGTCTCATGGCTTGTGATGGGATCTCCACTAATTGGTTATATGTTAATTTAAGAATAGATAACGACCGATCTAAGCCGATGAACGCTTCGTCTGGAATGTGTTGAATTGGATTTTCCGTTATTTCAAGACGATACAACCCAGTTGGTCTCAAAAAATATGGTTGTAATGTTTGTAGGCCAGTTCGTTCCATGTGCAATGAAAACACCTTGGAATTATTAATTTCTGGAGGTATTTCAGCGAATGGTACATGACGACATTCAACCATGCCCAGGTCAGGTGGTGTCTTGGAACACGTACATAAGGGATTAAACGAACACGGATTACGAGTATGTTCAATTTCGATTGCTCCGACAAAGGAAGCCCACATCATAAGTAGTATCGTTACAATCATAATGAAATATCCAAAACGGAGCATGTGACTTAATTCCTATGGAAAAAAAATGAAATAAATAAAAAAAAGTCATGTCAATTCAATTGTAGTCTGATTAAGTTATTAAATTTTATTTTTAAATCAAGTCTCGTGTTTTTCTTTAATTAGATTATTGTGATTTATGTATTACTAAAAAACTTAATGAGACATTTTAATTTCATACGAGTCTCATTGTAATATTCTTGCATGAACTTTAAAATCCTTCTTGAAGGACGTTGACATCGATATTTTGTATTAATTCTTATTGATTTTTCCTTTTTTATTTAAACATACACACAAGAAAACGAATATGAAATAATTTTTTTTTTATTTAGGTTCATTTATAATTAATGAAGAAAAAATATTCAAAAATAATCGTTTTCCGGTTCCATATTTCATGATTGTTGTTTTAATTGGAATTTCATAATTGGAGTAGAACATGAAAATTTAAAAGTGTGCCAAAATCAAGTTGATTTTTGAGTATGTGTAGTCTATTTCCTTTAATGACTTCATTTTAGGGTTGAAAATAAGACCTTGCGTTTAAGGAAGCAAGCAGACAAAATTTCACAGTTCATTATGATTATCGAGAGTTTATTTTTTCTTAATTTTCATTAGTAATCCAGTTTTTAATCAACATTTTTATGAACATCATTAATTTTTTTTTTTTTTTGTTAAATATTCATAAAGCGCCATTATTTTAAGCCCTTCTTGATTTCACACTATTTAATGATCATTAATTTAATTATTTAATTAGCGAACGTTGATGCCTTTCTAGTGCTTCATATTCACTGTGAGCAAGAATTTATAAGAACATTGAACATTTTTTTTAATTATATGTTATGAAAATTCATTTAATTTATTTTTTTGAATATGTTTTAACGATTTTTCATGAATTTTTGTCATAAACTCACCACTTTCATTTTAAAATTATCTAAAATATTTTTTATTTTTCTTATTTAATTAAAATTAATTAATTATTTTAATGATGTAATATGATGATTAATAGTATTATAAATTTAATTTCATTTCATTGTGTATCAATTAAATGTATCCTAATTCTAAAGTTGTTCCAATAAATTTAATGTTAATCCTTGATAATTTGGAGTTAATTTCAATCACTTCCGTTCCGATCCTTATTTTTTTTCCACGACTTTACTCCACGAATTTCAAATGACAACTAAAATGTAGGTTTTTTTTTCACCAACTTAAAGAAAATAATCATAATAAACATCAAAGTATAGTAATTCGTTTAATTTAATTAGTGATAGCAGTTTTTTTTCTGTTGTATGTTATTTCAATATAAATTGTACATTAGAGGTTTTAGACAAGATATTAAAAAAATTGTGAGTATTGTTTAATTTTGTATGGACATTTAAAAGTGCACATCATTTAATGTGTTATTAAATACATATAAAAAAAAAATGATTTCAAGACATATAACGTTAATGTTAATGTATGTTGTTAGAATTAGAACAATATACGATTTATGAATGAAATTCAATCGGACTTATAGTCATTACATTGTCACTTCCAGTTCAATAGTGTCACTACACAAGTATTTAATTATACTTGGGGTGTTCCTTAAAGAATGAGAAATAGTAAAACGTTTAAACTTCTTATCTGAAACAAAAATTAAGAGCACTGTGGAACAAAAGTTGATGCATGCCTTTTCGTTGTATTTGTCTGGCTTATGACAGTATAATTGTAAGAAATTTAACCGTCTCAGGATAAAATTTTTCCTAGAAAGCCATATAAACACGAAATTGCATTTCTTCCAAGCATCTGGAACGTAAAATCAGCGAGATATGAAGCTTAGGGATCATAGTACGTCAAATAACGGAGTTAACAGAGATTTTTTTTGTTGCACAGTGAATTTTAAAAAACTTATATAATATTTACTAATCCACCCACTCATTAAAAATATGTCATATTGTTTTTATTAGAAAATTTAAATTAATTAATGAGACATGTAATCGTCATATGTTTCGATTGTGTTCTGTTTAGAAAAAACAGTGACTTTTGCATTTATAATTGACTACTTAGAATATCTCATGAGTAAAAAGTTTTACGAGATGCAGTATTTTACATGAACCGTAAACGACCTTTTAAATTTCTAAAGAAATTACATCTTTTAATTCACTACACAAATAAAAGAAATTTATCATCATCATCATAAATTATTGCAACAATGAACTACAAAAATTGAATATTTTTTTTTAATTTTAATTCTTTTAGTCAGTATTAGATATGTTATTGTGGTTAGTTTGCAAAAACGAAAGTATTCCATGAAATTGATTAAATTAAATATAAAATAAATAAATTACCTATTTAATTTATAAGGAGATCAAAGTAAAATGAACAAGTTGTAATCGTGTTAAGTAAGTCGCGTGTATGGGAAATTTTTAAGGTATCTTTCAATATGCTGAATTTTATACTTAAATTGATCAAAATTATGTTGTTAAATTCAATGTAATGAAATAAAATCAAATTTAATATGAGCTTTTTATAAAAATTTTCCTTACATCAATTTTTTGATTAACGGAAAATTTACAATGTTTACACGTGAGTTATCGATTGCGCGCTGTAAAGTTTTGACAATTCAATGTAATATTCTCTGTCAACACAATAACACAAAGCAATCCAATTTGCAATAAAAAAATCAATTTCAAATCTCCCTTATTAGAATCTCAAAAACCATTAAAAATACATCATGACAACCGAATTTAAGGACCGTTTATCAAATGCCAAGATTGGATTTATCGGAGGAGGTAATATGGCATTTGCCATTGCAAAAGGATTGAATGATTTTCACGTTATTGATCAAATAACGGCAGTGTCTGGTCCACATTTAGACAAATTACAGGAAAAGTGGAGTTCAATTGCAAAAACTACGACAACAGCTAATTGGGAAGTGGTCCAGCAATGTAATGTCATATTTATTTGTGTAAAACCACACATGTTAACATCGATGGTTGATGAACTTAAAACCCATTTCCAAAAATTTGTGATTCAAGATAAACTTTTTGTTTCGGTTCTTGCTGGCACATCAAAATCAAAGATCTATGATGATTTTGGAATTTCACCACCACAATTGAGACTTGTACGAATGATGCCCAATACACCTGTTCAAGTTGGGGAAGGTGTTTGTGCAATTGAACTCAATACACCGACTGAAGACCAAAATTGTGATGCTGAATTCATAAATTACCTAATGGGACATTTGGGCACATCAGATATCGTTCCACCAACTCAATTTAATGCTGTATCAGCGTTATCAGGATCTGGTCCAGCATATATTTTCACTATAATCGATGCATTAGCCGATGGAGCTGTTAAACAGGGCATTCCAAGAGCATTAGCCATTAAATTTGCATCACAAACGGTTTGTGGTGCCGCAAAAACTCAATTGGTGACTGGAAAACATCCAGGAGTACTCAAAGACGAAGTTTGCTCACCAGGAGGAACAACTATTTGTGCAATTCATGAATTGGAGAAAGGAGGACTTCGATCAACACTCATAAATGCGATTGAAGCGGCTACAAAACGAGCTGAGGAACTTGTTCCAAAGAAGTAAATGTATTCAAACTTACCTACTTTAAGTGTATTTCATGGACTATAAATAAAAAGTCATATTTATTGAAGAAAATTTAATATTCTATCATCAATTTTTATTATGAATTTTCAAATTAAAAGGAAAATTATAACTTTTAACTATAAATATAAAATTGACAATTCATTAAATAGAAAAATTAATTCTATTTAATATAAATTCTTTTGTGCCGAAGATTTATCTTCAAAGATTGTGGTGCTTTTATTACTTATCTCTTTTTTTTTAATATTTTAAAGGGAATTTTTTAAAGGAAAGGTTTGTTCAAATGGATTTTTAATACAGGAAAGGAAATAAATTATACCACCTTTTAACGATATGATCGACGATCTCGTGAACGTGATCGCGTACGTTTGGAAGAACTTTTTCCACTGCGATGCGATTCTCTTGACCTACTTCGACTTCTACGCTTTTTATCACTTTTGCTTCTAGACGATTTACTTTTCTTCTTGTGTTTTCGAGATGAGCTATCACTGGAACTTGAGGTACTCGAACTAGAGGAACTTGAAGATCGATGTCTTGATTTCTTACTAGAATGTTTACTATGTTTCTTGTGCGATCTTCTAGCACTACTTGACGTACTACGTGAATCACTTGAGCGAGATCTTGCACGTTTCACTTGATTCAGTAATTCAAGCATGTCTTTTGTCACTTCTCTTCGTAGGAATTGGTTCATATCAAGACGAACATTCGAATTTGAGGTTGTTTGAGCATAATTTTCATCAGAGTTTGGTCTTTTGGATTTGTGTTCCGATTTTTGCAATTTTGCTGTTTGAACTGCCAATTCAGCTGGAGCTACTTTATCACGTGGATCACTAAATCGAGAAACGCGAGCTTTATGACGATTACCTGTAAAAAAAATTTGATCATATATTTTTTTTTTCAATTTTGTATGGAAGTCAGTCTGTTTGTCATAAGAGTCATAAAATGAGTTCAATTTCTTAAGTCGCTTCTCCAAAGAAAATATTTTTAAAATTTCAATCGTGAGTAACTTACCAGATGATCGTGAATTATAATCAGTTGAATGGTGTGGCTCACCCTTGTCAGAAATATTTCTTTTTGTGTTTTTTTCATTATTATAATTATTATTACCGCTAGTACTCTCATTGCTTTGTTGATTGTATTTTTTATTACCAGAGTTGTTAATTTCCTTTCTTGGATTTGAGTCACTCGAACTACTTGAATTGCTTGAACTTGGTCGATTCTCTTCCTGTTTCCTTCTTTCCATATCAAATCCATATTTACGGTCCCATTCTCGTTTCCTAGATAACTCAGCAAGTTCTTCCTTTTCCAAATAATCCTCGATTTCATCGATCACTCTCTCGAAATTGGCCTTCTTTCGTTTCATAGTTTCCTATTTTTTAAATAAAAAACAGTTTACACCAAAACTAAATTTAAATTAATTTATTTTTTTACCCTGATTTCATTTTCTGAATCAATTGCACTGCTGTCATCCTTATCACTTTTATCAGCATCATCATCAGATGATTCACTCTCACTTCCATAGATCCCTAGACCTACAAAAAGCAGTTTTTCTTTCATAGAATATGTTTTTATCTAATGTTTAATTTCTAGTCACATTTTCTTTAAAACTACTTTTTTTTTTGTCTGAACTTATAAAAAAAAATAAAATGTATTTTTTTAGACTTACCGAGGCCTCCAGTAATGGATGTTAAAGCGGTCTTTCGCAAAGTTTGTGCTCTATTGACTTTTTGTATATATAATAATGTAAATTATTTGACTTAATATTATTAAAAAAAAATATATAGAGTATTTTTAGGTTCAATTCAAGAGAACTAAGTTTAATGGGAAAATTAATTAAATAAATTTTATAAAATCTTCTTTTGAAAGATAATTTTTCCAAAAATTTTAATACAGATGATCCTAAAGGAAAATTTTTTCTACCTTTACTTTTGAGTCGTGTGTGTGTTTCACGAGCAATATTTTTTATTTCCTCATTCGTCACCTCAAGTAAAATCTCGGTCAAGCTTTTGCGGACTGATAACATCTATGGAATTGAAAAAAAATATTTAAATGATCCAAATTTATTGAAATTGATTAGAAAAACATACCAATTCCTGCATTTGCTCTTCTCTGGATCGGGTAGGAACAAATTCATTTTTAACTGGAGAAGGAACTTTTTGTAGTGGCTTTGAAATTTCATTTTTAGAAGGATCTGGAGAAACTGGTCTACTTTCTTGATCATATTCTGATTCATCTTCAGAATTATCCTGAAATAAATGTAAATAAACGTTATAAGATGATTAAAAAAATTGATATCAAACATACAAATTTGCTCTGCAAATTTTGGGTGCTTTCCAATTCATGTAAAGCTTCTGCTTCAAATTTACGTCGTTCTTCGGCTAATCGTTTACGTTCTTCCTCCATTTTAATTCTCTCTTCTTCTCGCTGTTTTTCACGCTCCATCTTTTCAAGACCCTCTCTAATCCATGCAGGTAAAGTTTTACGTTTCGCAGCATCGAGCGTTTCAAGATTTTCATTTTCGTTAGTTTGCTCTTCCGATATTGGTGCCGGCATTTGATTCATTGTCGCAAATGGAATTTCATTTCCAGGAGCTTTATTAGACCATCGTCTTCTTCCACCCGAATATCCTTGAAGTTCAGGGCACAATGGCGGAGGTTTACTGAGCATATTTGAGTTAATAATAGGGTGTGATTGGGTCTGATTTGTTTCATACACTTGCCATGCTGGATTTCTCCAATTTTGATTCAATTGTTGGACATTATTACTTTCCAATGTATTACCCCAAGCCGAAATTACCGGAGGTTGTGGCGCAACCAATGGCATTTGGTTACTTATTGCATGTGTAGTTGTATTAAAATTTGGCATGTAATCATCATCCGATTCCTTCACAACTTCCATTGGAGCTTCACCCTTTTCATCACCATACTGTTTATACGAATTCGCACCCACATTATTTTCAATTAATGAAATTTTCGGTGGTGGAGGTGCTGACGGCATCAAATTATGTTGTTCTGGTGGCAATGTTTCACGCATATGAATCCATTGTGCGGCCAATTGTGCCCAATCCACGTTTGCATTTGGCATTCCTTGATAAAAAGCCGGGTTCATATTCATCGCCCATTGGTCCATGTCTGTTAAAACAATTAACATAGAAAAAAATGATAAAAAAAACGTACGATCATTAATTCATAGCCGACTAAGAAAATCAATAGTGGTTTACGGGTATTATTTAGCATTAAATTTTGATGTAACTAACATACTCCGATGAACATTTTTAGTGTTTTTAAAAAGTTTACCTGTTTATATTGCAATTTGATATTAAATTAAACAATTAATTATTAAAATACACATTTATATATAAACTATTTTATGAGTCGAAACATTCCTTTTCTAAAATTTATTCTGTATTCTGTTCTGAGTGAAATGTCAAATGTCATGAATTACAGCGCCATTGTTTTGAAGTGGTCAATAGCTGAATTAAATTTTAAATATTAGCGTTCAGATGCGTTCTACATTGAAAATATTGTGATTCAGGAAAAAATTCAATCAACACTCAACTCTTGTACTGCAATCAATATTTTCTAAGACAAATTTTTTGGTAAATAAATAATTTTTTTTTTATATTTTTTTCTCATCTTTAATAAATTAAACAATTAAATTTCAAGTTTTATTTCTAAAATCTAGGAAGCATATAACATGTGATGATTGTAAATAATAGACGGTGGGCTTCTAGGTCCATAAGTTGAAATCACCTTAAGCATTCACAGGGTTTTATTTAATGCTTAATTGAGTTGCGTGCTTTCAAATGGAACGAAAAAAAGAAAAAAAAATTGAATGTAAATTGCATTCAGATTCACTTTAGTTCTCACCTGGTCCTGTTTCAAGAATTGGTATAACATGTTCAAAATGTGCATTTTTTTTGTGTGCTTCCAATGTTAAAAGTCCATCAGAACTCATTGTGATTTTCAAATCAGCGACATCAATATCTGCTGGTAAATTATATTTTCGTACAAAATTACGATAAATGGTACCTTGATGATCCTCTCTCTCTTCGTGTTTACCCTCAACAACCACAACATTATCCATTGTTCTTACCGTTATTTCACTCGGCTTGAATTGTTGTACATCAAGTGAAACTTTTAAGCCCTCGTTTGATATTCTAGACCATGGACTAATTTTTTTAGCTTGTCCAGCTTTATTCACTAAATAAAGATGCTTAAGGAAATCTGCATGATTAAAATGAGCGTCGAAGAATTCTGGTTCATGTAAATGTGGAATCAAATCCATTGTTTTTATAGGTTTTTGGTTTGTTTTTGATAAAACCGTAAAATTTAATTTAAATAAAATTGGTAGACGTTTTTTTGTAGTTCTTGATTCAACGACTTGTGAAAATCTACTATGAAGATGTTAGAAAATGTTATCGCTATTTAAATGAAATTCTCCCACAAAAAAAAAAAGACATATGCTATAGAATAAATTAGAAGCACTAATTAGTATTTTTTTGGTCATCAAGGGGAAAAATATAATATTTACATTTCCCGGTGTTTTTCTACAATTTAAAGTAAATACGGATTGTTTTTCAAAAAAATAAATTTAAATCTTATCATGACATTTATGTCATATTTATTTGCAACATGCTTATTCGAGAATCTTCTCACAACAAGATTGGCATTAGGATCCAAATATTTACAGGTAAAAAATTGCGCTTTCAACGCATCATGAAAAATAATTGATGGAAGAAAACTGTTTCGTAATAAAGTATTTTTTGAAATTGCCGTTTAATTAATTTGATGATAAATCAATCAAAATTTATTATAATTTTGTGTGAATCTTGGAAATTTTTTTCAACAAAAGTGAGAACATAGTGAGAACAAATTTGGGCTGTTATCCATTTTCCTATCACGAATAACAGCTCAGCCAATAATCAGTTTTAAGAATCTCCATCAAAGTGTTATCTCTTTAATCAAATTTTCAACCCTATTAATGACCTTATCAATTATTTTAGATTTTAAATATGGCCTGCTTGCTAATTCAGTAAATTGAAGTAAAAAAAAAAATTATTTTCAAAATTTTCTATCAATCATATCTTTTATTTATCAATTTTTTATTCGCTTTAACATTAAAACACAATTTTTTTTGTTCAAAGATTTAAATTGAACATAATCGATATTGGTGAGTTAATAAGATGGGTAGTCAGGACACCTTAGGCTTCTAGATCCCTGAGATTAAGTCATCATGACCTTGCATTGTGTTGCTTTTCTTAGTGCTTAACTGAATGACGTGCTGTAAAACGAAATGAAAAAACAGAACATGTCAGTAAGAGTACCAAATTTTTTAATTTTATTCTTACCTAATCCTGTTTGATGAATTGGAAGAACATGCTCATTATGAGAAGTTTTTTTATGTGCCTCCAATGTCAAAAGTCCATCGGAACTCAATGTGATGTTCAAGTCAGCCAAATCATAAGTATCTGGTAAATTATATTTCCTTACAAAATGGCGTGAAATTGAACCATGATGATCGTCTTTTTCATCGTGTTTACCCTCAACAACTATGATGTTATCCGTTGCTTTAACTGTGATTTCATTAGGTAAAAAGTGTTGTACATCAATCGAAACTTGGACACCATCGTTTGTGACTTTAGCCCAAGGACTAGTATTTCTAGCAAGCTCGGCTAATCGGAGTTTTGCTGGAAGACTAACAAGGGACTTGAGGATGTCTGGATGAATAATGTGACCGAAATGGGCGTCAAAGAATTCTGGCTCATGTAAATGTGGAATCAATGCCATTCTTGTTATATTTTCTGATACGATTTTCTTCTCCAAAGTTAATTTAAAGTTTTACTAAGATTTTATTTTATTTTAAAATAATTAAAATAACAAATTAAAAATGAAACAAAACAATTAGTGGTAGCTGATTTTATATTTGAGATCTTTACGTAACGAATGGTTTTAATATTGTGTGAAAAACTGTGAAACGCTTTCACTATTTAAATGAATTTTCTTCACAACAAGAAAAAACAAAGATATATGCCGTGGAACAAAATAGAAGTAAATTTTGTGGTGGTAGAACTATTTACAATAATATGTTTAGTTGTGTTTCAGTCGTCAATTTTGAAGTACAAACATTTTAAATTATTCAGTATTTTGCCAAAAAATTTTTAGTAAACATTTATAAATTAAATATTATTTTCTTTCTAGAACTTTGAAAAAAAAAATTTAATGCCTTGTGAACCACATTTGCCTACAACACCAAGGCTAATTAGAGGCTCTGACGTTTGTAATTGAAAGCAATCACGATGAACGTAGACTTTAAATGAAAGCATGTGTCTGCTATCGAACGGCTTTTTACTTGGAAATAAAAAAAATAACAGAACTTCTCATTGAGTTTGGATAGAAGGTTTTTTTTATCAATTTTTCAAAGCGGTCTCGCTAAATTGAATGTTAAATGTCATATTGAACTATTACTGAAATTCAGTAACTGAATTATATTAATTAAAAATATTTCATTAAAAATATATTTATTTATTTATTAAAGGCCTCAAATATTACAAGCATAAATTTCATAACTTAATTTCAACTTAACAATTAAATATCACTTTCACGTGTCTTTTCTCTAGCTCGTCGTTCCATTTCCTCAATAATTGCTCCTCGATACGACTCATATTTCATAACAATATTCTGACAATCCAGTTTAAATAATTGCACCATCATTTTAAGAATGCACTCAAGTTGTTGCAATTGAAACATTTCCCAAATTATTTTATGATCGTTCTCCGATGAAGATTTTGCATAGAGTTGAAGCCAATCGGGAATCAATCCAAGCAGATGACGACTTGCCGGTACAAGAGCATTATGATGTGTGAGTGGAGTGTAATGAGTAAGTCCGGGCGGCAAATAACTTTGAATATTTTGATAATAGGATGGAGCAAAATAGGGATGTTGGCATGTATACTGTTTCGTATAATGATTGTAATAGAAAATTCCGTATTGATCTGAATATGCACGTTGCCATCCCGTTGGTAGACCTTCACCTTCTAGTGGATGACTCCAATGTGTCGTCTTTGTATTGTGATCAATGTAATATTTACGACCTCGTATTGTTTGATCTACAGTCCAACCAGGTGGTAGTGGAAGGTCTTCAGTATCGATTGCTTCACGAATTCTCGTTGATGGTTGTAATTGACGATTGATGTGTTCCATTGATGATACATTTGAGTAGTATGGTTGAACTTCTGTGTTCGAATGATGTAAAGTCGATGTAGAAGATGTATCACTTCCAGTTCGTATAACATTACTGTAAAAGTGTTGCGAGTAGGGATCTCTCAAGCTTCGACGATGCAACGCTGTTGCAAGTTCCGTTTGATTCTCATAAATTGGATACGTGTCCTCATACTGTTCTTTGAGCATCACATTTCGATTTGAACCCAAATCACTTGATGAAGGAAATGGTTCATTTAATCTTCGAATACTGGAACTTTGTGGTAGCATTGCTCCAGTGCTAAGTCTTATATTTGATTGTGAAGCTGCGCGATTTTGTTGAAGAATCTGATCAATCACCTCAATGTCAACATAATTGTTATCTTGTTGTGGAAAAACCGGAGTTGATTGATAGTTACCCCAATTTCCACGATACAAAGTGGGCCCTCCATGTCTCACCACATTACCATTATCGTCATTTAACCGTCTCTCTGGCATAGTTGAAACCATGTTATGGGACGGTGCAGGAGATGGTGACGGTTCAGCACGATTAATACTATTTTGTGAATATCGACCTTCTTTTCCCAACTGATGACTTCTCATCGGAGTCATACTTGGAATCACATTCCGCATATTACTGAAAGACGTTTGATTGGGCATGAGTCCAAAACTATTTTGACTACTCACAGATTGTGTTGAGCCAAAGTTCGTATTTGAACCACTTTTACGATTTTTTGCTTTCATTGCATTTTCAGTCCAAGTATTCACGACATGGATCTCTGATGGAGTATCTTTTTTCACATATTTTCCAACAACTCCATCCTTTAGGCCCTTATCTTTACTTTTACGTGAAAGCATTTTCGTTATTTAATGTGTTAAAAAATTATATTTAAATTTAAATCATTGCTGAGGTAAGGAAAAAATACTTTAAATGGTTTTGTTTTGATAGAAAAGTGATTTCTAAAATAAAGTTATATGTTAATGAATCATCCGGATAAATGAACAATGAAAGAAACAGCTGATTACATATATGAGAATGATGAGTGCATATGTAACATGAATAAGGCGCGTAATTTGAAATTAACCACGTGGTCTGTCACGTGCTTGAATGTGAGATGAAATCCGTTACATGTGAAATTAAAAAATTGCAATTTCAGCTCGATTTCAAAAAAGATAAGATTCAAATGAGAATGGTTAAAATTAAAAGATGTTAAAAATAAGGAGAATTAATTTCACGATTGCTTTTTTCAAAAGGAAATGGAAAAAATTTTCATGAATGAATCACTTGAGTGCCTCATTGAAATTCAATTAATGTCGAAGCTCCATAGAAAGTAATGTAAAAACCACAAGGTTGCACGTGAAATTAATAAATTCTTTAGAGTAAAAAAAAATAGTTTTCAAGCATGAAATATCTTCTTATAACTTGCATATAATTAACTGTATACGATTTTGTTGTGGTCATTGGTTCATTATGTATGAGATTAGTAAGCAATTAATTATAAGCCAATGGTGCATCGACCTTTATTCTAAGCATTTTTTCTAAGCAAGCAGAAAATTTTGTAATTAATTTCAATTATTACTTTTAAGTGTTAAAAATGCGCTTTGATAGACGATATCTCCGTGGTCGTTTCATAATCGCACCAATTTTAACGATCAGAACAATGGAACTTTTCTCACAAGTTAATTTGATCAAAATCACACCTCATTACAAACATTTAACACAAACATAATTTCACACATCGTTATAATTTAACGTCATCATGATAAAAATTAAAATAGAAGAACATTAAAACGGTTTTTTTTCTTGTGATATTTAAATTAAATTATTCTTCAATGATTTAACATTTTTGTTTAAATTAAAATGAGTTCAATTATAGCAATTTTCATTTTTTTTATAACTTTTATACAAGGTTAGTTACAATTTTTTGTGTGTATGAGAATTTTTTGAATTTTAATGACAATAATAAAAACAAAAAATTAGTTTTGTTTCTCAAAATATGATGAGATAATGTGTTACATCCTCTCGTTTAGTAAAATTTTTTTTTGTTTCTTTACATAAGGTGACTTTTTATCATCAGCAACATTTTTGGATTACGCCCCATACAATTTCAATCGCCATTTATCACATTTTCAACGTAAAAATTACAATTTTTGGCATGAATTATACCGAAACAATTATGATCCACAACCATTTTTACGGTATTCACAGCCAGGCTTTATCAGCTCAGGTCCTCTGAATAAAGTGCACACATTGGATAGTGCTCTTCTTACAACTGGCTTTAGTGGTAATGAAAATCTACAAAATAATAATGCATGGAGTGGAGCAAATGACGTTTATGGATATGGATTGAGGTATCCAAGTGGTCAAGCACAAGATGGAATTCCAACTTCGAGTGTTATTCCACCAACAAAAAGAACGACACGACCTCGAACCACTTATACAACAAGAGAACGAACAACTGTTTCATTGAGTACTGATGAAATTACACGACCAACAACTCCCATGGAGGGTAGTGGTAATGAGGTTTCTGTTACAACGGAAGCGCCAATTATTAGTCCAACAACAGCGAGCCCTAAACCATCAAAATCACCTTCACAATTACTTGCTCAAATCGCACAAATCAATAATTCATCACAAAATATTTTGGGACAACTTGGAAAGCCATCACGCAAACCTGGTTCATCAGGAAGTTTAGGAAATACATCAGGTGGACGCCCATCTGCATCATCCCTTCTTCAACAAATACAAAAAGTGAATTCAAGTGCTCAACATTTACTTGTCACATTGAAACCTAAACCAAACACGAAATACTTGGGATATGAAACTACAGATCAAAATATTTGGACAACAGCAAGAACGACTGAAAGTGATACAGATGATGAAAAAACCACGGTTGCTACTTCTACTACAACGACAATTGCTGAAAAAACAGAGAAAATTGACAATAATATGAATAACACTGAAATTATGTCACGAAATAACAATGAAATGAAATCTGAAATTGAGGCAACAACAGAATTCGATTCAACAACTTTAATTGAAACAACTGAAACCCCGAATAACGATGAGAGTAGTGAGAAAATGGTGCTAATAAGTACTTCGAATAGTACCGAAACAGAAGAAGGTCCTGAAAGTCGTGATGATGATTTAGACTTACCTGGAACAACTCAGGAAAATAAAGTTGAAGAAACAACAGATCCAATTCAAGAAGACTTAGATGAGCTCGATAATCGGCATGAAGAATATGAGCTTGAAGGATCAGAAACTTTAAGTCCCATGGAAGAAATGATGGAAATGGATGATAAAAATACTACAAATAATGATGATGCTTCAGACGAACGAGAAATTGCAACTACAGTTAAAAGTGATGATCAAACTGAAAATGTAACTCCACCTGAAAAGCTCATCGAAGCTGAAAATAGAATCGATGATATTACAACAACTGAATCCCCTAAACAAGAGGATAATGATGTCGATGTTTTCTCTGTCTTACCCGAAATTGTACAAGAAACAACTTTAACTGAAGACCTTGACATGCCAGACGAATCCACTACAGTTGCAACACCCGATACAACAACCCTTGAACCTGAAGAGGAATCAAGTGTAGATCAAGAACTCATTGAATTCATCGTTATTGACATAATTACAACAACAAGTGCCTTGCAAAGTCTGATAAATTCCATTGTAAATCCTTTCAGTAGTTCACTTGGACTTGAATTTACAATCCTTCAATCTTTACTTTCGAGTGCACGTGATTCTGGAATCACAAATGAAGAAACGGCCGAAAAGATTGGAATGCAAATTGTCAAAATAACATCAAATATTGGCTTGAAACGATTACGATCCACACAAATTTTAGAATTAACACAACGATTAAATAAATTGGGGAAATTACTCAAGTTAAGTGTGTCAAATTTTTGAATGATGAATGAAGATAAACAAAAAAGAGATGAAAAAAATAATAATATTACGATTTAGAGGTACAGTTATCTTTGCACGAGATGAAATGCAAAAAAAATACCAACAATGAACGTTTATTTTATGTTAAGTATAATATTTAAATTAGGTACAAATAATAACAACGAATCATGTATAAAGAATGTATTTTTTTAAAAAAAAAGTTTTTGATTCATTCAAAATAAAAGAAAAGAAATGATTTTTAAAAATAAACTTCTGATTGATCTTATTTTTGAAAGGAATAATTACAAAAAGAACATCAGTAACGGTGATTTACATAAAAAAAAAGAATAAAAAGAAATTTGACAACCAGGTGATTTGCTCTCATTTAACATTCTTTCTCCAATTCAAAGTGGCTTCTTCATACATTTACAGGTCAGTTACCTTTTTATTCACTTATTTTTGTTTTTGTTTCAGTATGTGAAGGTAAACTTCTAAAGGTAGGTTAATTAATCATTAGCATACCGTGTTGAGATTTCTTAGAAAATAAATAAAGTTCAAACAAATTTTAAAGCGGTGCCTTACACATTTGCTTAACTCATTTATCACTAGATATGTTCATTTTATGACTCATTGACTTATTTTGTGACAGATGCTCTGAGTACATATTTTCATATCTGTTCTAATTCGTATATGATAAGGCGACGCCTTAAAATAAGTACCTTCCTTTCAATATGCAGGAAATTTCAACACGGTTAAGTATTCTTACCGATTAAAGTTTTTTTTTTTTATTTTTAGAAAATTTATTCAGAAAGTTCAAAGAAATTACTATCAAGTGGGTGTTGGAATGTTAAATTTAATATCATGTTACAAAATCGTATCAAATTTGAATTTTTTCTTTATTTTAATACTTTGTCTTACATTTATTTATTATAAAAAGGAAAATAAATCATCAATATTTAAAAAAAAAAAATTAAAGTTCTATTCTTTTTCCTCCATTTCTTCATTTTTTTAATCGGTCACTGTCTCTTTTTCATTTTGTTTTTTGGTCGCGCTCCTAGTTTGGCGTTTTCCTTTATTTTCCAGCTGTGTGGTGTCAACATCCTCAATTTCATTTTGAATTAATGATGGAACAAATTTCTCCGGTTGTTTATTCAAAGCAATTTTCTTAGCAGGTGGTGTTGACGTTGATGGATCTTTTTCTGTATCAACTTCCATTTGATCTGGTTTATCTGCATATTCATCTTCAGACTCTCCAGTGTCAGAATTCACTTCTTGTTCTTCTGGTGGTGGTTGATACATTTGTTTGTACGCATCATATTGTTCTTTCATTTCAGTCACCTTTTTCATGTAACATTCATACACATAATTTGCCATTTCTGTCATATTTTCAATGATCTTGGGTTTATCTTCCAGTTTACCATCGACAAGACGATCAACTGGATGTTTTTCATCGGGCAAAAGATATAATTGTTGTGGACGAGATGTCAGAATCTTAAATGCTGGTTGCAATTCAAAACAATTCTTAAAAAGTGAGACTCTGCCGAAAATGTATAAGCCAAGTCTGGCACGAGACATTGCAACAACCAAACGTCTTACATCTCGTATATGACCAACTGCTTTTGTTTTGACCAAGGATATTAAAATGTAATCATTTTGTTGACCTTGATACTTGTCAACTGTCGTTACTTTCGCAGGCCATCCAATTAACGGATTATTTCCACAACGTGCTGTAATCACATCCCTTATCAAGTGTTTTTGTCCATTGTATGTTGTTAAAATGGAGATTTTCTCAGCTGGATATCCCAAAAGGCGCATGTACATATAAACAGCGACAACGTATTCAGCTTCACCCAAATTTTGATAAAAGTAGGGATTAGGTTCAGATTCACCAACACCATTAAAATCTTGGACATCGACAAGTTGATAGTCATAAACAAATCCTGCATTTGCTTTTTTGTACTCATCTCTCTCAAAAATGTGTTTCAAGTCATCTAAACGTTTATAGCGCCATTTATATAATGAACAAATGCTTGATCGGGCACGTCCTTGTCCATCCAAATCAATTGTTGGTACACCAAGTCGCACTAACCTCGTAAAGAGAGATTGTTCCATGTTTGAGTACTTTTGGAATGCCATATTTTTAATAACTGGTGGCAATTGATGGTGATCTCCAATCATAATCCAACGCTTTAATCGATTATAACCATCAAGAGGATTTTGAAGTAATAACGGGATAAATGTTTCAATTTCCAAGATTTGTGCTGCTTCTTCCATCAAAATATTATCATATTTGAAACCCATATTGACAAGTTCTTTACGCTTCAAAGCAGCATGAGTACAAGTCATGGCAATTATTTTCGCTTCTTTTACCAAGAGGTACTTTGACCGATCAAGTCCACTTCGTAACAATTCAAATGCACGAAATTCTTCGAGTTCAGTGAATATTTGACAGATGTAACGATAGCAGTCTTGTGCAATTTCTAGATTCTCGGCATATGTTTCACCTTTGAACAGTGGTTGAGGAGCGTCATTGAAGAATTTTGTAAATGGAAATAGCTCATTGAAGTCAGAACTTGATAAATCTTTTGAACGTTCATTTAAATCCATTTGAAATTTCTCCCAACTTCCAATTACATGGTACAAGTAAAAGTGACCTGCTGTCTCACATGTGTAAGCAACATCGCCTTGGACTCCCATTGATTCCTGTTTGACAGTTAATTTAATTTAAGAAATTTGACTTTGAATGTGAAAGAAAAAGTAAATTACCTGTAATTTCGCAACTTGCTCTAACAAGTCCAAGCGCTTTGCAAGGACAAAATTAACCCTTCCATACCGACTGAAATCCTTTTCAGTTTCCAAAGCTTCCTCTCCATGACCAAGACGTAACAAATGCCTTTCATCAATATCTAATGCCATAATTTTCTCAAAGAGCTGATTCAATGCTTGATTACTGTGAGTAACAATCAAAGTTCTTTGATTTGGATGGTTGTGATACAAATTTGAGATGATTTGTACTGCAACATCAGTTTTACCTGTACCAGGTGGACCAACAACAAGAGTCAATCCTGCTTGCATTCCAGATCGAATTGCTTCAACTTGTGTTGGAGTAAATCGAATCGCATTTTTCTTCGGTTCATTAAATGTGTATGGACCTCTTCCTGGGGGCTTATAAGCCTCAACTTCAATAACTTTTGGTGCATTTGAGTCCATTCGTGATTCAGTGCCCTCTGGATCTGAAATCACATCGCAGAATGTCAATTTAAATGGACGTTGAATGTCATTTTCTGATTTTAATTGGACTTCATAAGTGGGAAAACTTTCTTTAATGTGATCTACATCTAAAAATGTATCGTAAAAATCAAGTGTCTTATCCTGATTTCCCATTTTTGTGTAATGAGCTGCACCTGGATCTCCATATCCCAGTAAAATATCATGTAACCATGATGGCACGACACATTCTGTATTCATTAAATGTCGGATTGTCTCGAGGACTGCTTTGAAGTTATTTTCTTTCGGTTTTCGACGCATCAAAATATTGAAACCCTCATAGACATCATCACCACCGACCTGTAAAGCTTCCATGTCGTATCTGTATTGACTGGAATCGAGCCATAATCGGTATGTTCTCTGTTCTCCTGGAAGTTTTGGTTTTGCTTCCAGTCCTTCTTCGATTACTCGGCCATTCTGATCGAGCATACCCTCGATTTCACATCCTCTGACATGAACTAAGCCAACTTGTGGTATAAATGGCTCACGATAATTATATTTTGTACCAATTGGACAACTAGGCTGTACTGTTATAAGGAAACAGACATCATGTTTACGAAGATTTTCCCATTCTTCCTGAATTTCTGGTTTCACATTTAAAGTGACTTGAACATCAGCACGAACCCGAGACGGTTTCTTTTCACCGATGTGTGGTTTTGCAACTTCAACTACGGCAAATGATTGAATTGGAAGAGCCATGCGAGCCCATCCACCAAAAACAACACCACCATCTTCAGATTCCCATGGCAACATACGACTAACAGCATCCTCGATATCTTGACGAATTTCATCTAAAAATTAAAAGATTTTAATTATTTTTATTCAAATTGAAATTTGAACTCAGTACTCACATGTCGATTCAAGTCGGAACAAATCAAAATTCCTTAGCAAATAGTCATGTAATGTCAAAAATTGTAAATTGAGCTTTGGTAATGCTAAACACTCATCTCCCGAAAAATATTCAGTTGGTACAATATTTTCATTCCAAATTATTTGCTCTGTTGGATAAAGTGGCATCTCATTGAGTGACTCCAATTGTGAAGTTCGCTTTTCATGACGTGAAATCAGAAGTGCTTTCAAAAACTCTTCATCATGACGATGCCAATCGAATGGTGCTTCCAAAACTTCCGGTACTAAATTCAAATAACATGCAATTTCCTTCAAACTTTTCTGATCCAACATCCCAAAATGCTTTTCAAGCGATTCACGCGTATCGACACTTGCCACATTCGATAAAGCGAACAATCGCAAATCCGGATATTTTGTAAAAACAGCCATTTGAAGCGATTTAATTTTCGTATAATGGATTTGTGTCATATCATGATCAGTTAGAGCATCTCCAGTTTCATCATTAATCTCAAATTTGGCATAGAATTTCAACATGTCCAGTAACTAAGAAAAATGCATAAAATTAAAGAATAACATTAATTACATGAAATAGGCAATAAATCAACATATAAAAAAATTGCGTCAAATCTGTTAAGTATGTGACTTGAATAAAAAAAATATTAAACTATTCATTTATTGAGTCAATTAAAATTTTTAAGTCTTTATGTGTGTAGATAAGAAATCCATTAATTATTACAATTTTAAGAAAATACGATATTTTTTTTATTACATTCATAAAATTAATTTGGCATTTTAGTTTAATTGTGTTAAACGATTAGAACTCTTTGAATTGAAATCTGTTAACAATATTTTTTTGTATTGAAAATCGTTTGAAGCCAATTCCAGACCCCATCAAATGATGAACATACATAAAATTTCTTTTAAAATTATTTGCTGTGCCTTTCAAATGAAATTGCTTTTGATTTCAGGTTATCAGCATAATTTTTTATAAATGTACTCATAAAAACCACCTACGCTTTGTAAACCACCTTTGATGACGATGCAATTTTAAAGGAGACATGAAATGAAAGAAATTCAACAGCTGCATGAAATATATCCAAAATATGGTCCATATTGATTGATTTTGGATCATCATCATCATCTTGCCACACTTCTGGTTGAAAATTCATATGATTCCTTTTCTTTTTTGAAATTCCGGTCATTGTAATGTTATTTACAGTTGGTGTTGTTCTTTTTGGTATTAGAAGTTTCGCCTACACCTTTTCATAAATTTTTTTTTCAATCTTATATTAAAACAACAACAAAAACTTGTATTCCATAGAGAAATGGAAGATTACATGCTGCCTTTATGAAACTTGAATTGAAACATATGTGAATCTACCTTTTCTGGGTGTAAATTTATATTTTACCCATCAAGCGCTGATGGTCGATGTTTTTTTAGTAACTTTTAAGCCGATTTTCTGTATATTTATCTGTGATTTTATACGACATTGAAGACAATTTTGGTCTCAGTTCAAAATGTGTAGCAATAGCACTCAATGGGTTAAGCTTTTTACAGACACACATAATGCAGTTTATTTACAAACTTACATCAAATCACATATTTGTATGAATTATAGCTGAATCTATTCTATTCCATTCACACTCCATTCATTATTGCAAGAGTGTTTTGTGTGAATATGCAAAAATAAAGGATTTACTCTTGATTTTGAGTTTTTTTCTTTAAATTTGATTTCGAGCTAGCTTTTGCAATGAAATTTCGTGAAATTTTTACAATTTTGTAGTTCTTCACATAATTAAGGCTAATCGCACACATAAGGCCTTGAAGGGTTCAGTTAAAAATTTCTAATTTCAGAGATTCTTTGAGCCCATCAAACATTTTCGAAAAGATATTCAAAGAATTTTCAAAATGGCTGACGATTATTACGACGATGACGAACTGGAAAGTGAATCTTGATAAGTAACCTAGAATATTCCCATGTAAGCGCTAATTCATCGACTCTTAGTATTATTACTACGTACTCTAAGTCTTCCTTACAAATAAATGCGTAGAATTTAGTTTATATATCATCATTTTAATACATTCGTGTAGTTAACAAAACAAAAACTACAAGTACAAACTGATACTATAAAATTTTACATTTTAACATGAACATCCATATAAATTCATTTTATACACAATAATTTTCAATACACAATAAGAAATGAAACACACCAACGAGATTATCAATCAGTTTTGTGTGAATTCGCATTAGATTCGGTTGTGTCTTGTTTTTTTTCCTTCTTATTCTTAATTTATTTTCAAAAAAAAAAATATATCAAAAATTTTGCAATACAATGTATCACCATCTCTCTTGAAAAGTCTTTGAACGTTTCAAAGGAGGCGCCAATTTAAGCAATGACTAAATCAATTATTTCCTATTTTCAAGACATTAATATCACATTTACAAGTGTAATTTATTTAAATTTAAAGTGATAAGAATTTAAGTTAACCGGGTATTCTATTTCATGGGAAAAGTAAAACAATTTGATATAAAACAGTTGAGAACTAAATTTGAAAATTCAAAAAAAAAAAATAAATTAAAATTAATGTATGAATGTAGATTATTTTTATTTTACAGAAAAAATTTTTTATATAAAATGTGTTGAATGAAAATATAAAGAAAAGAAAACATATTTTGATCGAGGTGAACAACATTACCTGTAAAAATAAAAAAAAGAAAATGGGAAATTTTAACTACTGGATGATTAAGAAAAGTGCATTTCGATGGGACTCAGTTATTATGGTCAATTCCAAAGAAAATTGATTAGAAACATTTTTTAAAATAATTTTAACGGTTTTTAAATAATTTTAACGGTTTTTTGACCATTTATGGCTCTGAAGTCCAATGTGTGAGGTTTATTTCAATATCAATCCTCATTAAACCTTGTTCCGATGGCCAAGTTTCGAATTATGAGGCATTTCGTTAAGTTCCTGGGTTCATAATTCAAAGCAGCAGACAAACCGTCTGTTACAGTGCATTTTAATTTTTGAAATCCACTCAAAATAATCTAATAAATCTTAGTAATAAATAAACAAAATGAGACAAAAATAACATTGAAATTTGAAATAAAATTTAAATTTCTTGAAAAAAACGCAAAAAAAATCAAAAATAAATTGTTCAATATTCATTTAAACGAAAAACCCGGTCAATGTTTAGTTTATTCAATAAAAAGATAAGATGAATAAACACAAATTGGATCACTTATCATACAGAACTGTATTGATAAGTGAGCGTTTATTTCTTTTATTTTATTTTTAAGATAAGATAATGAAAGAAATATTGAAAAGGGTGTGAAATGAGTACAAAAATTTACTTATAAACATTAAATTCGGGGTTCCATCACTGAATTTGATTAAATTTCGATATGATTCAGTATTTTTTATGTGTTGATATGATATCAGTTGCATTTTACGGTTGTCTGTGCATGGATACTTTTGGTTCATAAAAATAATTAGTAGCATAAACTTTTTGACAGTAAAAAAATTGAAATCATCAGAATCAATTCAAAAATTTCCATTAACATAAATAACCTTTGATACCGACAAAATTCAAAGTAAACGTCGAATCCCATTCATTTAATCAAAACTTCCTCATCATCAGAAGCGGAACAACTTCTTATCAATTAGTTACTCAGATCGGTAATAATCAATTTTTGTCGAAATGTTTTTATTTAATAATCAAATGAATCATTATTGTTTTAAGCATAAAGTAATGACAATGTTTTGAATTCAAAATAACAATTATGATGCGACACGCTAATCGAAGATAATCAAATATGAACGTACCAAGAATAAAATAAGTAAATATTTGAGACTCATATTGTTTAATTTTACATTATTCTTTTAAGAATAAACGAAAAACAAAAATAAATACAAATTGCTTTAATTTATTTGTTTATAACAAGATGAGATCATAAACATTTCATTAAAATTTTTAAATTCAGAATGTGTTTTAATTAGGCCTTAAACGATATTTTATTTGAATGAAATTTAATCAGTTAATTTTTTTTTTGGTTTATTAATGGGACACGTGTTTTGAATGTAAACAAATAATTTGAAATGGATTTTTGATTAATATTTTACATTCGAAAGGGAAAATGAGCATTGGCATAGACATTTCAACTAACAATTTCACTTACATTGATAACGGTCATTTTCAGTTATGAACCCAAGTAGATCAAATTCGGACGACGATAAAGATCGAATTAGAAAATTAATCAGTTTGATGAACTTTCTTTCTAATGCTATTTTTTTCTTGTATTAAAATTCCATTAAATCATGAAATGACTCATATATTAAAAAAGTTCGTCGATTTTAAGCTAAACAATACAAATAACTTTCATGCGTGGATGTAATGAACAGTTAATGTTATTACTTTTTTATTACAATTTTTTTTTCTTAATACATTTTTTTTAAAATAATAAACACAAAAAAAAACTTTAACTTGTAGTTAGAAGATTAAACAACGATGGTATAACAAACCATAATGTGCGAAGATACATTCATTCAGTTGTTAACATTCATAAGAATCAGTGTTGGATTTAAAAAAAAGTTATAATAATAATTACAAATAAAGTACAATACAAAAGATAGAAAAGTACACGAATGAATAATTAAAGTGAAACAAACCAAAGAAAAGAAAAAAAAATCAACAAACGGTATAATTGCAGTGGTTTTTTCTGTTATTACCATTAAAATAACAATAAATTTAATTTAAATTAAAGTGTAGCAATTTTATATACAACAATAAAATGAAAATAGCGATAAAAATCGCAGGTGTTTTGTTACTACTCGTAGTAAACTTAAGTATCAGTTTCGGCTTTGAAGAGACATGTTGTAGAAATAATACTCAATTTGATGAAATTAAAAATAATTGTAAGGATCATGTGACACAAACGACATACCCTGTTCAGTTAAATTGCCCTAAATATATGTTAGATCCAGAAAAGGAACCGGAAGATGAATTTACGGTTATTGGTGATGGGTCACTGATTGTTGGTGATACGCGATTTGAAAAGGAAGAGTGAGTTTAAATTAAAAATTCAAAGAAGTTTTAAATTAAAATACGTTTTTTTTTTTGCAGATTTTGTTTAACAAAAATACGCAGTCCTGATAATTCATTGCACGATGTAGCGTTTGTGTGTCACGCCGAAGTCGAGCATGGCGCGAAAGATCGTTTCTGGATTCCGATTAAAATATGCCTGATATCTTTATCAGTTGTTTTTCTACTTTTAACACTCTACATTTATTATATTATACCAGAATTGAGACAAACTGAGGTAAGAAATCCCAATGACGTCACATGTCAATACACAGACGAGTGTTAAGAAATGTATTCCATGTTTACGTTATTTATTAAAATCAAGATTTTTTTCTTAAATCAAGTTCTTGATGATTCACTTTAAAAAAATTTTTTTTATATTATTTTCATTCATAATTTTATATTATTTTTTTTTTATTTCAGGACAAAGTAACCTGCATCGCCCTGTTCTGTTTGACCATATTCATGGCATTACTTGGCGTTGTTCAGGCGGTGCCCGATACAGACATTCAAGGGATCTGTCTATTAATTGGATTCGGAATTTACTTCTTTGCAATTGGATATTTTTCGTGGCTCAATTGCATCATGCTCAATGTGTGGAAAAATTCTGTGTAAGTTTTTTTTAATTTTACACTGTTATGTGGTCTTTGACTTAGCGCTTGTTACAAATTCCAGGTTACCCAGATGGCAGATCAAAGAAAAAAATTGGTTCCTTTTAAATAATTTATATGGATGGTTTATTCCAATACTTGCTCTTTTGGTTGCGGTTATTGTGCATTTAGATTCACCCACTATGGGAGTCAATTCCTGTTTTTTTCACAGTAAATTTGTTTGTTTTACTTTAAATTTAAGCCTTTAGCTTAAATTTCATATATGTTACAGATCCATATGAACAATGGCTTTTCTTGTATTTACCCATGTCAATCATGTTGGGAATAAATCTCATTTTTGGCATATGGACTGCATGGAGCTTACACGAAAGAGGTGACGATATAAGTCCCGATCGAAAAAAGCGATTGCGATTCAAGTGAGATTTTAATTTAATGAAATGTGGAATATTTTTAAATTTTCCATTTAATATTAGAATGCTGCTATACCTTCGTGTATTTGTATTAGCCGGAGTAACATGGATTTTTGAGGTTTTATCATTCAGTTTTGGTGAAAGTCATTTGCCATCGAATTTCTTTTGGTAAAAAATTTTACTTATACATAAATTTAATGAATTCAATTCAAATTCAAAAAATTTCAGGCTTCTTTGTGATGTTATCAACGCCCTTCATGGAGTTTTGATATTTTTTGTCCTAATTATGTGGCGTTCACGTATTAAACGTGAATTAGGAGGCAAGAACATCCTTGGTTATAAATGTCCAACTGCCTGGTCAAATGTAACAGACATAGAACATGAACATTTGAACAACGATGAAGGTAGAACTATGGATTTAAAGTCACAAATTAAAGCATAAAAGCATAAAAGCTCTCTTCTCATTTTAATTTTTATATTTTAAATATAAAAGATCTCATTTTAAGAATATTATACGTAAAATTATTCATCTCATCGTTAAAATTCATCTTTATCATCCAAATTAACATATTAAAGTCATTTCATTTAATTAACAACTCATTAAAATTGAATCTCTCCTCACTAACAAATCTTTTTCATTTCAGAATTTGATACAAAATACAGTTTATTATCTATTAGATGAGCATTTATTTATTTGTGTAAATATTAAAATTCACTTTTAATAACTGGCCTTCTTCTATTAACCAACAATTTTTAACGAAATTTAACTCCTCTTATGTAAATAAATAGAAATTTAATTACTAAACACTAACAAGCATGCAACCATATTTTTAAATGAATCAAAGTTTTGTTCAATTTTTTTATATAATTAATTGTTATTGATAATTTATTGTATTATAAATGAATATAAAATAAAAAGTTGTTCATAAATTTTAATTTAATTTTGTTTAAAAATCTCATTTTTTTAATTTTCATGCCCCAATTCTTGTTTCCATTTGTGGTCCACCTCTCGGTAATTGGTCATTTGGTAACAATTCAACATCGTTTGAATCTTCCAACATTGCCCACTTCTGTGGTAAAGTAATGCAACATATTTTCTGTCCAGCTAAACTCCGTCTCACATGAGCTCGAAGGATCACCATGACGATAAAAAGATAGAATCCTTGCAAAGCATTAATACAATCGGTAATCTCAAAAAATAATTTAACGGCTTCACTTTCAGGGTCTCCCACTAACCATGAAATTAGTTCAAAAATCCATAAAAATCCAGACACCAAAAAGAGTTGCAAGTATTTTCTTGATCTTGAAAGTGAAAAAATTATGATAATAAGGCTTAAAAAAAAATTTGATCGCATTTCTCGTGAAATTATAAGAAAAAGCGTGACATGTAAATAATTCCACAAATTTAATTTGAATTCAGTCTTACATTTAAGTTTAAATTTTTTCTTAAAAATATTTTTTCATCCAACAAACCTGTATTGTATAACACGTCGATTCATACTCTCACTAGGACATTTAACCGCATAATAAATCACCATTCCAAGTAAAATACAGTTTAATATCCACAATATTGTGATTGGCACATATTTTGAGTATTCATAATTTTTCGATGTGATAACTTCTGATTCTGTGTTAAAATCATCCATTAACACATTTGCAAGTGTTATAATCACAACTAATGATGGCACACCCCAACCATAAATGTGATTCAACCAAATCCAATTTTTTGTTACTGACATTCGTTGTGAACTCCTATTATTTTATTAAGAATTTAATAAGAATTTAAAATGAAGTGCAATGATATAAAATTTAACATACATATTCTTTTTCAATTGATTCGCCATCAAACAATTTAACCATGCAAAATATCCCACAATCGCAAAGTGAGCCACATACAAATCCAGGAAAGCAAAAATGTTGTGAAGAGATTCGGAGTCGGCAAGCCAAAAATGTGGTACATGAACAAAAATAAAAATCGCTAAACATAAAACTGCAATCATAAAAGCGATGTCTTCCGGTCCACGTAACGTCTTAATTCGGTAGTAAATGAAAAATGTGAGCACCAAAAACACAAATGAAATTGGCAAGAGTTGTTGACTAACACGGACAACAATTGGTTCAATACAAACTGCAGCAACAAATTCCGAATCGTTATCAGTGTGATGTAAATAACAATAATGATCAAGTATTCGAATTTCATCCAAGTGATCGAAAGATAAAATGTCAACTGGAAATCCATTGCAATCGATGTTGAATTTTTGTACATCATTTACTCCTCCAAGACAATAAAAATCATCACCAGTTTGTGTGTAATTGAGTGAGTCTCGAAGGCAACAATGCTTTAATCCATCGTGAACTTGTGCTTTACTTAAATTAATCAATACAAAGAAACACAAGTATATTGATAACACAAAAAACTTCTTTGAATAAAACATTTTGTTGTACATTTTTTTCACATAATTTAAATAACGATCAAGTTGATAACAAAATATGAATGAAACACGACACGGTTTATGTCTAAAACATAACTAAAAAAGTTAACAATCAAAATAATGTGAGAACTACAAATCTGAGCCATGTATGTGCATTAATTTTATGCGGGATAAACTGAGAAATACCGGTTTTTTTTTAGCAATTTTAATTTTATTATAAGCAAAAAGTTATTGATGACGAATAATTCTATTCCGCGTATGTCGTTATGTAAATTCATTCATAGTTATCAGATTATTAAATAGAATGATGTATAATTATTAATTGAACTATCAATTAGAGATGTATTAAGTGTGTCTATAATTATCAAGGTAACACTATTTTTATACTATTAGGCGCCGTCCATTCATGGTTTGAGTTCTATACGACATGGCATTCAGGTCTTTTAATAGATCCATGTCGCGTAAACATCATACTGTAACAAGCCCAATGAGAATCTTCAATTGATTAGTAGTATGTAAATTTTAAGATAAAATCTTTGATTAAGAGCTAAAATTAGCTTGGCCCAATTAAAATATTTTTTGATAAAAAATTAGAATTCAAGAATTACAAAAAAATTCACAAAAAGAATACCCAACAGATAAAAATTACTTTTTTGATCCTAGAGATAACAAATCAGGTTTTATCACATTTGAATATTTTTGTATTTCGAATTATTAATTTTCAGCTATCAATATTGACTTTACATTATTTACACATCACTTATTTTACAACCTAATTGAACTAATTCCACATCTGAATCATCTTCACTTATCATACTACGTTTGTCAATGGGTGTCAAACATAACAAATATTTTTCTCCTAATATTTTACGGACATGATATCGTTTTAACACCATAAGATGATACACGTAAATTCCTTGTAATGCACTTATGCATTTAATTACATGAAAAAAGATGATTTTTTCATTGAACATTAAAGCAAAATCGAAAATCCATAGAAATTCTGTCACGAGGAAGAGTTTGAGGTATAAAATTGATCTGGAATTTAAAATACAAGTAAATTTGTTAACCAGTTATGAATAAAATACTGAAATAGATTCATTACCTGTATTTTAACATAACTTTATATCGTTTACAGACCCTGCCTGGGAGGGATGATGCTGATTTCAATACAAATACAAGTAAGAGAACACTTAAAATCCATAAAATTAGTATGCTGTAAGCTCGTATTGAATTCCAATTTTCTGTGAACTCAATTGAAATTCTGTATCCTATTAGAGGTCCTGTCCAGCCGAGTAAATGTGTAAAAATCATCCACTGTAGTCTCACGATTCCACGAAATCTGCAAGTTTTATTCAATGAACATGTATTTCAAAAAAAAATTTAGGATTTCTTACAAATTCTCTCTTAGTTGATACAATAAAATGATATTCAACCAGTAAAATGATCCAATGTTCGTATAATACTGAAGGTATAACATCAAAAAATTTGGTTCTGCTTCAACTAGCCTTTGAATTGTCATTGAAATCACATCAGTTATCATTGAAATTATTAAAAATCCGGTAAAAATTAGGAATGGAATATCCTCAAGTCTTCTTAACGTTTCGACTCTAGCATATCCATACAATGTCATAATCAGATAAATGACTGATATCAATTTCAAATAATTTGGTAAATCATTGATACATTGCAGAGAATTTGCTTTTTGACATAAAGCAATCACTTGAATTTTATCATCTTCTTCTGTTACAAAACAAAATTTATCTGTTTCAATTTCAGATATATTGAAATTTTCGTATTCTCTCAATTGAATTTCAAAATCTCCAGTACAATCAATGTTTAGATATCGTTTTTCATTGTAAATTCCAACGCAAAGATATTCATTGAAGAGTTGAGTGACGTTATCTGTTGACATTGGACAACAATATTTTAATTCACGATCAAAAAGTTCCTCTTCCATGCAGATTGCAGATGAAATTGAAAGTGTTAATGTTGTGATGATCCAAATTATAACATGAGAGGACATTTTTAATGTTGAATTCACATTTTTAAATTCAATTCTATTAAGAATTTATAAAAAAATTAAAAACTTTATTTTAAACTTATTCGTTGAATGTTCATTTCAGACTAAAATCAGCTTAAAAGTTTGTTGATGTAAACACTGGACATTTTCTTTTTTTTGTATTGAAATATTCAAAATGAATTAATTATCGCCTTACATTTTATGATAATTTTGTATTTTTATTTAAAATAAATTTTGATTTTAGCAATGTTTGCTCTGAAAATATCCTTTAAGAACCGGTTTGAGTGAAGATAGACTTATGAATGATAAAATTAAGATAAGTTCAAGTTATTATTAACAGATGGCGTTTTTCAAGGCCGAAAACGCCTGTAAAATACGTCAATGAACATTAACTTTTTGTGCGATAATTGGTTTATATTGAAAATGCACTTACATGTTTTATTTAAACTTACGTTTTCAATATTATGCTTAATTTGAGTACATAAATCAAGTTCTTCTCAATTCTGTTTTAGAGGACAATGGATAAAACATAAGATGCATTTGAATTTTATCCAAAAAATTTCGCGTGTGTTGATTACGCTATGAGAATGAAATGGTACAAGGTATCCATGAAATCAATCAAGACCTTTTTTGTCATTTGAATGCTAGAATTCTTCTCGATTCTTGACTAGATAAGGAAATGAATTTAAAGTCAGTTAAGTAAGAAAATAAGTTTGAAATAAGCCGGTGAGTAAGGTAGTAAGTAAGAACGTTAGTAAGAAATAAGAAGGAAAGTAAATCGTCTTTTGAATCAATTTTCTGAGTAAAGACCTTTTAAATTGAGAATTTGAGTCACAATATCTTCTGTTTCTTCTTCAATAAACCACAAAATACGCTCAATATCGTCATCTGATATTTCAGAGGATTTTCTTCTCATTTAGATACATTTTGAAGAGAAGACCTCACTTATGTTAAATAAATAACTGAAGATTATTGCAAAATTAATACAAAAACCTGTTTCTCTTATCAAATTCAGGGAACATAAGAATGAGGTAAAAAATTGTACTCATTATACAAGTCTCAAGCAAGGCAAAAAAAAAATAAAAAAACAAACAAATGCTAAATTCACGTATAATATATTGATAATCCAACACTATTTCTACCATAATCACTTCCAAATGTCTCAGTATCAGCAATATCATCAACTTGTGACCACTTTGTTGGCATTTTACAACAACACCATCTCATTTCACCCAAATTTTTCTTAACATGACGACGTGTTAACACCATAACAATGAAAATGTAAACACCTTGTAACGCGTAGACACAATCTATTATTTTGAATGTGATAAATGTTTCTTTATATGCGGTCAGTGATGTCGGTAGTAACGAATATATGGAATGAATCATCCAAATAAATTCAGATACGAAAAATAGCTTTAAATAAAGCATGGATCTGTTTACATTAAAAAATAAAAATATTATTTTCACTTTCATTTTAGATCATAGCAAAAATGAAATCACCTGTATCGTAGGATTTTTTGTCTGCGTGCTCCAATTCCGTACTGATATTTAAATGCAAATGACAAGATTAAAATGAGTAAGATAAAGCTGATGATCCACAGGGTAATTAAGTACATGTATTCATAGTAAAACCAATCGGGACCTAAAGCGAAAGGGACTGACAATGAGAGAACTGGAGCTGACCAGGCACATAAGTGATACCAAACGATTGTTCCTTTGGAAGGAGGGTTTTGCGAGGCACTGTGAAGATAGTGAGTTATGAATTTAAGATGTCATGTGGTTAAATTTCAAAATTCTTACATATTTTTCCGTAATTGACATACGAGGATGACATTGAACCAGACAAATGAACCCAATTTAGTGTAATATTTGATAAACATGACAATTTCTTGCGAGGCGGCGTCAATAAATCGTTTAAATAGTGCTAAAACAGCTTCAAGTGAGATAAACACAGTTAATAATAGAATAAAAACCATGAAGGCAATATCTTCCGGTTGGCGTAAAGTACTTATTCTAACATAAATGATGAATGTTAACAGCAGACACACTAAAGATATTGGCACAAAATATGCATCTAAATGTGTTTCCAGACCATTTTCACTACAAATCGCAATTAAATTTGTATCATTTTGATTTCCATTGATGTTACTTATGTTTTCGTTTATGTTCTTGTTGTTGTTACTATAATTTTCCACATAGCAATAATCCACTAGACTTTCAAGGTCATCTATTTCAGTTACGCTAATTATTCGAAGTGGACCAGTACAGTTAATGACTAGATCATATTTGAATGTGTCATCACTTTTACTCGTGCAAAAATTTGTCTCATCATCTAATCGAATAAATTTTGTTTCGGCAAGTGAACAGCATGGATGTCGTTTAAATGTGTCGATTTCATCTGCCACAACAGCTACAATTTTTGACATGAAGTGTAAAATTGTCATAATAAAAAAAATCAAATGCCATTTTTCTATCATAACTCTTTAAGATTTATCTATTTTTAATATATTTCTTGAATGTATGTGACTCCGTTCTAATTATATTCGAATAATAATAAAATTTAATTACTAATATTGGTTTTAAAGATTCGCGAAACACAGAAGTTTACTGTGTCAAATATAAACATAGACTGAGAAGCTGGGAGAATTCTTTTATTAAAAAAAACTAATAATTATAAATATAAAATGAAAAACCAATAAAAGAGTGGATCAGTCTGCGAAGGCATTTTCACCATACAGATGATAACTGAATATACACTACAGACATACAAACACACAACACACAGTTGGCGTATGATCATCAATAAATGTTTCATTATTCTTAGTTAAACTATAAAAGTGAAAAAATTCCAATCTCTCACCATCATTAATAACATATGGTCCAATTTTTTTCATGTATACAATTATTGGTCAATGGCAAATGTACATGAGAATTTTTTACTCTTTGAATTTTTGTCAATACATTAATTTTTAATTTTTTTTATAATTGTATGAAGCGAGTAGATGAAGAAAAGTGTTTACATGTTTATTTTTAGAGAATATCTGTTGATTTTGGAAAATATGCGATTATGACTTGAATTACAAGCGTCTATCTGTCTGTCATTTATTTAGACTGAAACTAATTTTAAACAAAAATCCTGAGAAAATTCCGAAAATGACACGAATTCTTCCTAAATTAAATGACCTCGATCTTTAGAAATGCGCTCACGAGTTTCATTTAAAATTTCATTTCATTATGTTTAATTTGAATTGAGCAGAGAAATTTTCATACATTCATGTGTGCAGTGATGGAAATCAACAAACATCTGGAAATTAATTTTCTTTGTAAACCAGATAAATTTCTCGAAAATAAAACAGATAAAAATTTATGCATTCCAATGAATTTTTACGACTTTTCACAATATTTCCATTGCAAATAATCATGAACCCGAAAAATTTCAGGGGCTTCATCACTGAAATAATTAATAAAAAAATACATTTATTGCTTTGATGTCACAGCAAAATAAATATTGATGAAAATTTTTTGGCATGAGCCTTCGTTCACTTGTTAATTAATACATGGACGTTAATTTTCAGATTTGATTTAATGCAAATTTATAATTAATGTAGAATTAATTTTACTAATTGAATAACAGTTGACATTCATTTTATTTACAATAAATTTATTTATGAATTCAACTTTTCAAACAACCCTCATAATATTAAATTTTATTTTAATAAGCAACCAGTCGTTTCCACTTATTGAAGGTAAATAAAGAGAGTGCGACAGGTGTTTTACTTTTCTTATCAAATTATCACACGCACTTTACGCGTACGTTACATTCAATGTGTGACAGTGCGTTGAGAGTCTGCGCGGATAAAATTTAATCATTCAAAAGTGAGTAACTGGACTTGGAGTAACGTAACGTAGAAACCGGTCAAAATAATCAAAACAGAAAATTTCTTTCAACTTTGAATAATGATGATAAGAATGAAACGAAATGAAAGAGTGTGACTAACTTTTTTATAATACAACGTTGTACTAAAATACTAACCGAAAATATTGCATGGGTTTCATTTACGATATGAAACATAACAAAAAAAAATTAGTACATAAGAGATGATTTATCTACTTACGGCCGCTCAGCTGTTAGATTCTTGTACAAATCATATGACGCATGGACACAGTTAACGCATTTACTCTCATGCTGGGTTTACAAAAACACGCACACACACACAACTTCACACACTCATATTTCCTTTTGTGTATGATTTGTACATTGAAAGGTTACTCCCGAAAATTATTTGGATATATGGAAAAAAATTGTTATATCGAATCAATTTAGAATTATATTCAACATTAGCACGTACGCAGTTCTTCTTTAATATTAAATTGTGAGTGAAAAGAAAAAATTATTATATAAACTTTTGCGAGTAATTCCATCAAAATGTTGGGAATTGTCTCAAATACCGCAGCAAGAAGATTAAAATGTGAGACCTTAAGTGTTGTTAGAGCTGCAGTGTTGGCCAATCAACAACAAAATCGAAAAATAACTGAAAAAACGTTGCCTGTAGTTGATCCGGCAAATCCTCCCAAGAAACCAGGCTACTCACCCTTTGGACATGGTCAGAGTTCTTGGGCCGAATGGGGCATCACAAGATTAGATGACTTATTGAATTGGGGACGCAAAGGCTCATTGTGGCCAATGACCTTTGGATTGGCATGTTGTGCTATTGAGATGATGCATATGGCTGCACCAAGATATGACATGGATCGGTATGGTGTTGTTTTTCGTGCATCACCAAGACAAGCTGATGTCATTATTGTTGCTGGTACATTGACCAATAAAATGGCACCGGCATTTAGGAAAGTTTATGATCAAATGCCCGAACCACGATGGGTCATTTCAATGGGCAGTTGTGCAAATAGTGGTGGTTATTATCATTATGCATATTCTGTTGTACGAGGATGTGATCGAATTGTACCTGTCGATATTTATGTACCAGGATGTCCACCAACTGCAGAAGCACTCCTTTATGGATGTTTGCAATTGCAGAAGAAAGTTAAACGAGGAAAAACTCTTCAAATGTGGTACAGAAAATAAAAAAACAAATGTTACAGTGAATGTAATAGTGGTCATTTTCAATAAAAAGAAATGACAATCAAAAGTGTAAACCATGAAATTTTTTAATGTCAAATAAATCTAAATAATAGAAGAAAATTTCAAATATTTCACATTCAAATTCAATTAATGGTCAAACACAAACACACACATAAAAATTTTATTGCCTGTAATAAAAAACGTAAAAATCAAAAATGGAAGACCAATGACGAAACTATTTCAAAGTAACCGCTTCAACGTGTATTTTCACAAGTATATGCGAATTAATTCGCGATACATAAACAGAAAACAAACAAACAAAAAATTGAGAGTGAATCTCACCTTTTTCAAAGAGACCGGTTTCCGGCAAATCAAATAAAAATAAGTCAAGGACAATTGAACTCAAAATAAAAAGAAAATTAAATTCCATTATAAATATCATCAAAGTTTCAATTTTCGTCACAATTAAACTTTCTTTGCCATTATGAAACGCAACTTCTATGTTCAATGAATCTCAAACGCATTCATAAATATTAATCAAGGTCAAATTTAGGTGAATACTCAAATAAAAAAATATTTTTTTCTATAACCCATCGTTACAAGAGAAGATGAGCGAAAATGTATTGCTCTCTTCTCGTTATATACGATTTGTTTTTATTTACCATAAATATTTATCATCATATGTTTCATTTTGAATCATCTGGGTATTTTGTATTGTGGTTAAATAATGAATGAAAGCCGGTATGAGTAAAATATGATATGTAACTTCAAAAGATAACTTTGAGTTAATTTTGATTCCTTAAACTTATGATAAAAAATTCCGTCTGATTCAGAATATAATTTGTTGCAGGATGTTAGTCTCAATTGAAATTCACCCATACACACGTACAAGGTGGTACCAAGTCCTGAAAGGTCAAAAAAGTAAAACCAAATCTGTTCTGTGGCTTTGATTTTATTTTTGGCTTAAAACGGCAAAATTACATGCAAAATATCTTGGTTTTCGGATTCTTGAGCATTCAGTGTAATCTCATCATTATCAATATTTTGGGTATTCATCCAATTGCGTGGAAAGTGAAAGCACCCAAAAAATTCTTGGCCTGCCAATTTTCGCTTTGCATGATATCGATAAATGACCATAATTAAAAATATCAGGATACCTTGCAGAGCAAACAGTGATGTGAAAATCGGGATTCTAACGCTTGAACCAAATACCCAAAGTACTCCAGCTCCCATAAATAATCGTACTAGTAACCATGTTCGGTATTGATTTCGTTGCCATTTTAAGTATCCTTCCAAATGTTCCACATCATTGTTATATTCTACTGATAATATTAGAATAACTAGTAAAATTAAATTGATGACCCACATGAACAAAATTGGAATGTGCCAATTCAAGTTAGGAACATAGTAGTATATTGTGATGAAAATTAGTGGCACTGTCCATGCATAGATGTGACTTCCAATTGAATTGAATTTTGAATACGGCAGTTTTTCTTGTCTATGAAATGAAAATTTAAAGTTGATTTCCACCTTTTTTTTTAATTGAATCAGAATACTCACAAATCTCGATTTTCAATGAGGCGATTAAAGCACATAACATGGAACCATGAAAAATATGCAGTCTTAAGATATCGACCAAAATAATTATACGTAAATGTTATTGAGATGATATTTTGATTCGAATATCGTATAATGAAAAAAACCATATGAAACATCAAACAACTGATCGCATACAGAAAAGCAATATCTTGTGGTGATCGTAGCCATGTCAGTCTCACTAAATACAGGTACAATGTGATAATTAAGAATATAATTGAGATTGGATATAACCAAATTTCAAATGTAATTCTGAATTCTGCTTCAAGTGCTTCACAAGAGATATACGCAATTTCTTGTTCTCCCGCTACTTTGGCAATGCATAATGACCTGTGAATTGATGATTCATACATAAAATTCAATTTTTGTTTTAATTAAAATAAAAAATATTTACTCAACGATTTCATCAACAATATCTGCGACATCACTCGGATCAAGCTCTACAGGATTAGAGCATGGGAGTGTAAATGAGATTTTTGCTCTGTTATTATCGACACAAGTCTCTGTGGTACGATCATAAACACCATTTTCACAACAATTCTTTAAATTCGTTGATATTTCACTTGAATTTTGATTTCCTATCCTATTCATAACATTCAATGAATGAATATTAACCGGTTTTATCATCATAATAGTACAAAAAAGTATGAAATTTATGAATAGCACCATTTTTATTTTGTAAAAAATCTTTCTATTATTATTTAATTTTCTATTACGAGCCAAAATATGAATTGACCATCACGAAAGAGAAACAAAACGTAAGTGAACTAAAATTAAATTAAAATAATTTTTTTTTAAAGCGTTTGCTCATCTTACTCGTGTAATTCTCACAATATTCGAATTTTTTATACACTGAACATACTCAAATACAAAAATATGTCTCATTAATCACACACTCATCCTGCGTAAATGTCTTTAAAAAATGTGGAAGGAAACTCCGATGTATGCGTCACAAATCAAGTTTTGTCATTTATTTTATATCAGTGATGATTAATCAATGAAAGACAAAACAGTTAAAATTATAAATTTGCTCAGAGAATTAATTTTAATATTAGTTTCAATCTGTTTGAAACCTTTTCACATGGGACATATTTTCTTGGAATATTTAATAAAAAATAAGAATTTAATCACTGACCGTCTTAGAAGAGTGTATTTTGCTCGACATGACATTTTTAACTCTTAATTGCTCAACCGGGGGCTCAACACTTGGGCCCCCAGTTTTAAAATTACTCAACAATATGTACGTACAAAGCCAGACAATCTTTGACAGGTATTTTACAAAAATAACACAAAATTATGCCGCGTAAACAAAAAGTAAACTTGATTGGTGACGTATTAATCGGATCTCCCACAATCTTTCTCAGGTATTTGCCGAACGTGATTAATTTTTTGTGTTCGTTAACTTTAAAACGAGTAAATACTCTAATTATTTTCAACACAAAGTGCGTTACATTCACATCATGTACATAGACTTTGAGAGTGAGCATTTCAAGTTTATGGCCAGCACTTGAATTGTTTTCCATTCACAGTTTAGTTAGATTTCGCATGTCTTGAACTCGTTACAATAAGTTTTAAATTAAAAATGTTTATTCTAGTATATTTATTTACTTTTTGTAAAATAATCGTAGCAACACATTCTCAATCATTGGATGATCCAAATGAAATAACAATCCAAAATAATAGTACAATTATTTCAGAATTAATGAATTGTTGCAAGGATGGTGTGTATGATCCGATCACAGAAACATGCGTTGGAAAGAATAAAGCAATATTTTCATTTCAATTACCTTGCTCGAATCCAATTGAATTAGATCCGACTGACGTTCAAATTGAGAAAGATGCGGAAGAACTTGAATAGTAAATTTCTGTTAAATTGTGATTAAATTTTTAATAAATTTTAATTTTTACAGCTTTTGTATCACAAGAATTTTGACTGAAAACGAAGATTCAACAATTGCCTACTTCACGTGCGAAGAAATGGACGAAGAATTTAAAATTACATTTGAAATTTGGTTATTCCCAATATCAATTGTCTTCCTGAGTATTACATTGTACCTCTATTTGGTGAAATTGACTTGGCTTCGATCACCACAGGACATGGCTTTCATGTATGCAATCAGTTGCTTGATGTTTCATATGATTTTTTTCATTGTGCGCTACACAAACAATCGAGAAAGTCAAATAATCATAATTTTCTACAATTATGTTGGACGATATCTAAAAACGGCATATTTTTCATTTTTCCATGTTATGTGCTTTAATCGTCTTATTGAAAATCGAAATTTGTGAGTATTCTCATACTTTTTTTAATTGAAATAAGAATGAAATTATCTTTAAATTTAATTTCACAGACAACAAAAACTGCCGTACTCGAAATTTCATCCAATTGGAAGTCACATCTATGCATGGACAGTTCCTCTCATTTTCATTACAATTTACTATTATGTTCCTAACTTGAATTGGCACATTCCAATTCTAATCATGTGGATTATCAATTTAATATTGCTGATAACTGTAATTACTTCAGTAGAACACACAAAACAACTTGATAATTACTCATGGAGAACAAATCGGTATCGATCATGGCTACTCATACGATTATTTTTGGGAGCTGGAATCCTTTGGGTGTTTGGTGCAAGTGTACGAATCCCGATTTTTACCGTACTTTTTGCTCTGCAAGGTGTTCTGATATTTTTAATTATGGTCATTTATCGATACCATGTAAAACGAAAATTTGCGGGTGAAAAATTTGGTGTCTTTCAATTTCCACAACACTGGAAAAATACGGAAGATGTTGATAGGGACGACATCAATCAGAATTCACAAGGAGATAATAATGATTTTTTGGTTGTAGCGATACCACTTGAAGGAAAAATTGACAGTAAATAATCTGAAAATTTCACCTAATATCAATTATCTTTAAAGATAGTGTTTAATATGATGATAACGGCCGTTTATTGTTAATAATATTTATTGTCATGACATGTATTGATAAATTCTCTTAGTTATTTATAAATTAATTGATATATCACGAAAGATAAGAAATTTTTTTATTTCTCTATACAAATAGTATTTTGCATTAGTATAAGAGCGCTTTAAATTAAAATTTTGGTTCAAAAGCAGGAGGCACAGTAAAGATAAAGACCAAAGCAAAACACGTGAATTAAATTTTAATTCATTAAAATTCTAAATTTATTCAAAAAACTGCGATACCTTTCTTTTTGGTAGATAAAAACCAATGACGACACTTCAACATAACATCTATGATAATGACGTAGGTTTTTTTCAAATTCAAACTTGATTTGAAATTATGTATGGGGTGTGTTCCACTATTTTGCTTTAAAACTAAATTTTATAATATTTTTTGAATTAGTTTCGTTTTATCTGTCTTCTTCACCGGTCTTTTCTGTGAAGATTTGCACATTTAATGTTAATTAATGAAATCATTCAAAATGAGCAAAAAAAATGTTTTATTGATCGTCATATTGATTTTATTTGTTACTTTTACCATAATCCACGCAGAAAGTCAAAATAATGAGACAGAAGTAATTTTAGACTGTTGTATGAAAGGTGTTTACAACAATGAAACGATGAAATGCATTGATCAAAATAATAATGAATTTCCAATAAATTTGCCGAGTTGTGACTGCGATAGTTTTACAGAAATTGAAGAATACGATTCAGCACTAGAGTAATATTTAGAATGTATTTCAATAGCACAAAATTTAATAATTTTTTTAAAAATTTTCAGACTTTGTAAAGTGAACGAAGAACTTTATGTATCATGTACTTCAGAACCAACTATAGCTGGTTCTCTCGAGCCATCACGGTTAATCGTACTATGCTTATGTCCAATATCGGTGATTTTTCTAACTATAATATTGTACATTTATTTGACAATATTAACAGATTTGAGATCACAACAAGATATTGCATTCATGTACAGCATAATCTGCTTAATTTTGTATTTATTAGCGTACATTATTCGATATAAAAATGGCGAGGACAGTAGTGATGATATTAAGAATATTTATCATTATGTTGGAAGATATTTTAAACACGCATATCTAGCATGGTTTCAAGTTATCATATTTAGTCGGGTAATGATGAATCTTAACATGTAAGTTTATTAAAGTTTTGATCACTTTTCTTAATTAATTTTAATTTAATCTTTAATTTCTTAATTTAACATTTACAGACCCTCCAAAAATACTATACGACCAATTTGGTATCATATTTATGCCTGGACAGTTCCATTACTTTTCTTCCCAGTTGAAATTTTGTTTAAATGTAAATTTAATTGGTATTGGCCGAAATTTGCAATGTGGATCATCAATTTTATTTTAATAATTGTTGCATTAATACAAGTTGAGGGGCATAAACTTGAGAAAAGTTATCGCTATAGAACAACACTTGTAATTCGACTATTTCTTGTTGCATGTTTACTTTGGGGGATTCCAACCAAAAAGTTGATTCCTATTTTCTCATCAATCTTGGGACTTCAAGGAATTTTGATATTTTTAATCATGGTCATTTTGCGAAAGAATGTTCAACGCAAAATAGGAGGAAAAAAAATTTGTTTTGTATCATTTCCAGGTAGATGGTAAAACTTGAATGAGGATGATAAAGATCAACCTAGTCATCAAATTTTAAACGCACAAGCTGATATTTTGGATACGAGTGATAACATTGAAGAAAACTTGACGGAATTAACAGAAATGAGGGATGTAAATCATCAGAGCTGAAACATTTCATTCAATTAAATCTCATTCAAAATAAAAGTTTATTAAAATTTTAAATATATTTAAAAAAAAAAACTTTAACTGCCAAAACTTTGAATATTTTTCCCCTTCGCTCATACGATGCTCATTCATCTTCAGTCATTCATGAATTCATTCAACGAATTCTCTCACATTAAAATTTACTCATTTTCCCTGCATTTTATTTCGTCAAGTGTTTTTATGTGAGAATTTATTTTATTCTCAGTTGAACAATATACGATACAGCGTGTACGGCATTTTTTTTAAACTTTCTCACTTACTAATTACTGTACGTTGCGTTTCATACTCAATTGTGTACATGCAAATTTTAACCGTCAAAAATTGTGTTAGTATTTAATTGAATTCATGGCGTCCTCCTCGCCTTTTAATGTTGTCCTACTAAAAGGACTTATAATTAATAAAAAAACAGTGCTTTCTAAAGATTATCTTGTAAATTTGAATCAAGATCAAGTGTCTAGTGTTTTAAATGTGAAAGTGACTCTAACAATTTAGATAGATGAACCAAAATAATAAAAAAACAAAAATGCTATAGATTACAATAAAACTTTTAATGATTTGGCTCGAATGGTGAACACAGAGGTTTCCACCAACAAACCTTGAGAATCTGATGATAGCAAGTATGAATTGTTGGCAGAAATTCGTTTAAACCGGTGAAAGTGAGCTGTTGTTGTTTTTTTCTTATAATTATAATAATTGAATTTATTTCAGAATCTTCATTTACTGAAACAATTGCATTTGAACAAAGAAAGTGATCCAGAATCTAAAGTCAAAATCTTGAAACACATTATCGAACTCCATCAGTTGGTCTTAACAGCATAATTGTATTTTTTAGAAAAATAAATTAAAGTGTAAGAAAGCATTTGTGATGTTAAAATAATTTTTGTATGAGAAAATAAACGATTGATATATTGAATATGAATGGAAAATGAATTTTTTATCGTACGAATTTGGAATATTTTCATGTGATTAGTACTGGATTTTTACTGGATAAAATACAGTACAATATACAGTGAAATTCATATGTTCGGTACAGTATAGAAAATACAGGGTTGAATTCTCTTTCTTTTCAAAGCACTTTTAATTCTCTTCATTTTAAAGCGGTGTCAAAACATCAAACAAGTCGCACCCAAAACAAACTAAAATTTCAAATTAAAATCATTTAAAATGAAGCTTTTTGCTGCCATCACAATATTTATTGCTAGTGTGGCATCACATGAAATACCGGACTACGATGAATTGGAGAGTAATAAGCATTTAAATGATTGTTGTACAGAACCATTTAAATTAACACAAAACTCGAAATTGTTTTCATGTGTTGACTCATCGAAATCACAAGAATCTGCATTAAATTGCATTAACCTTGAAAGATTGGCTAATATTACTACTGCATTGACCTTAGAAAGGTAAAGTTACACATTTAAATTTCAACTATTTTAGTTTAAAATGTAATAAAATAAAAAAAATTCAGTACTGAAGGTTGCAAGTTCAGAAACAAGGAAAATAAACTGGAATATTATGGATGTGCCAAGGTCCCTAAATCCAATCAAGATCAGAATGAATCAAATGATACTTCAAATAATGGATTATGGATTGGCTTAAGTGTTACCCTTGTTGTGCTTGTTGCTGCAGTAGCCGCGTACTTTGGAAAAAACATAATTCAAAAACGTAGAAATGGCGGCCAAGGTTATGATGCACCATAGAAAAACTATTATTGAAAGAAATGTTAAAATCGATATTATTATAACTCTACCTCTCAAAAGTGTTTTCTGACAATCCTAGCTCAGGAATAATAATAAATTTAATGACCAAAGTGACTTAAATAAATTTCAATTATTCGAGAAATATTTTAATAAAGTTACATTATCGATTATTAATTAAACTCCCTATATTTGTTTCAATGCATGAGTCATAGTGCAAAATTTTTCTCTAGAACATTGAATTTCTGAAATTATGATTTGATACTTAGTGTTGAGTAGTGTGATAAGCATACAAAAAAATGATTTCATTTGATTCTGAGAATTGTACTAATTTAATTCAGAAACCACAAAAAATGAGCAGAATATCCTCTGAATGGTTTGAACGACTGCATTTCGATATCTTATTACGGGGATATTACATGACTCGTCATACTTAATTTTAGAAGATGCTCCGATGAAAATGACAATTTTAAGACCAAAGTGACAATAAATCAGAGTGGTGACCGCTAATCCGTGTCTAATAAAATGAAACAGGTTTCATACTTTTTGACTAAAAATGCAAATTTTGGTTCTTATTTTGAACACATTAGTTCTTCTTTGACACTAAACTCATAAGTAAGCAAAAAACTAACAATTCTAAAACAAAGAAAAATGTATTTTTCAATCACATTCCTTTTTATAACTGCTACTAGAATAGCATCACAAGAAATAGACGACTATGATATTTTGGAAGCAAATAAACACTTAAATGATTGTTGTCCTAAACCGTTAATTTTACAATCGGGGGACTCAAATACAGGAATATGCCTTAATTCCATGAATAAAATCGTTGATTCCACATTGAAATGTAAAAAGCTTCAAAAATTAAGCAATATTTTGTCATTAGAATTAGAAAGGTAAAGTTTTTAAGTGATTTTTTATGTTTATAGTCAAGGTCATTAATTCAATTAATGATTTCAGTTCTGATGGTTGTTCTGATGTTGGAATATTATGGATGTGATGAAACTTCAAATAACCAAATATGGATCAGCATATGTGTCGTGATTTCTGTCCTTATTGTAGTTGTTGCCAGCTTTTTTTGGAGGAATTACATACAGAAATGGATCAAATTGCCCAAAAATGGCAATGCAACATAAAAATATTGAAAATCATGTAATCTCTAAATAAATGAATTGGACTTTAATGAAAATTTTTCTGAACTTGGTTTCAATGCTCATAATCTTATAATCATAACAGAATTAAAAAATAACGAAATTATCTTCTAGTCTCGCACAATACACATTACTTTATATATTTTGTGAAATTTTGTTTTCATCGTTCAGTCTTTCATTGATACCGAAGTCAAAAGGAACCAAAATTAGCAAAAAAAATTAAATGGAATTATCAGCATTTAACATGAATTTTATTATCAATATTTTTCTTATAATAGCGGTTAGTGTAAAATCACAAGAAATTGCAGATTATGACGAATTGGAGTCAAACAAACACTTGAAATTTTGTTGTCCAGACGAATCAGAGCTTTCAAATTTAATAACGGGAGATTCAATTGTATGCCTGGATTTGATGAACAAAACCGTATGTTCGACACTGAATTGTAAAGAATTACAAAAACTGGACATTTCGTCACCGTTGGTATTAGAAAGGTAATATTTCACAGTTAAATTATAATTCGAATCCATGGTGAAGATTTTTTATGGTTACATTTCAGTTCTGATGGCTGCAAGTTTAAAAACAATGTGAATGTTTTGGAATATTATGGATGTGAACCAATGAGAAAAATAGATTCAATAGAAAGGGCCTGGAAAATGTTCATTGAATTTTTTTATCCAGAGTGTAAAAGTAAAAACTTGTAAAAACGTCTTTGTTTAAATAAAAACATTTAAAATCATAAAACGTCACAATTTTAATTACGTAATAAATTTCTGACATCAAATAATATGATATGACGTAAATTTAGCGCTCAAATTGAATGGAGATCCCTTGGCATTAATCTTCATTCACATTTGCTTACACTGATCTTCTTTTTATTAGTCATATTTTAAAAAGTTCATTTCAATTTAAAATGCAAACAAAAAAAATGACACAGGTAAGTAAATTCCCCTCCTTTCAACATCAAACTACTATTCATTCAAAAACTTTAAACAAAAATCCTCAAAGTATGTATTAAATGAACGTAAACTTCATTCAAGAGCTTCATTCATTTCAGTATTTACACAAATCAATTGAAAACACAAGAACCATTGTGAATTGTAAGTTTTGTATTGAAACTTGATTTACATTCATGGTTTGTATGTATTTGTGTTTAAATTTACCTCTGCTATACAATTTGACTCAGTATGAATGAACATAAATGAGTAATAAAGTCAGTCGAGTCGATCTCAATGAAGGAACCAGACACAATTATAATGTAATAAAAATAACGAACGCAAAGTACTTATAATCAAAAAAAAAAAAAAATCAAATTAAGATTAAACATTCCTCTTACGAAAAAAAACATTAAATCTTAGTATTTTTAATCGAATTTCATAAAAAAATGTGTAAAATAATGTTAAAATAGAATAAAAGTGAGTTGAAACCACATATTTATGGTAAAATGACATGTAAATGTGCTTGCTTTAAATTTAATATTATTGTAATTACATATGTGTCGTGTTTGTTTTACGTTTTTATATGGAAATGGCGACAAAATTTAAATATTCTCAATGTAAAATAACTGCAAACATACACTTTTGAACCCATATTTTAAGGGTGACTATGAAATTTGATGAATAAGTGTGGAATTTTACCACACACAAAAAAAAAATATTACATGTCCATAAAACTATTCATATGCATTTATTACGCGTGTTTGTGCTATACGAAATGGAACGAAATTTGAGTCAATTATTATTTTTTTTGTGTGTTTTTGTACCATGAAAAATACAATTTGATATTACTTTTAATGTAAAATTGCCTGTTTTATTGAAATCGGTTCAATTTCAAACAAATTTTTTGAATATTCACGTTAAAGTGAAAGATTTTAATCCCTTTTATTGAACAGGTGAACAGTTATCTTTAAAAGAAATTGAATAGCCATAAAAGAAAACACTCATAATACACATAAATTTTATGTAATTTGCCGATAAACGATAAACGTGTTTAAAATTGTTGTTTTTTTTGTATTTTACTTAATTTAAGCGGTCAAGAAACAGTTAAGTTACTTATCTGCAACACAAAAAGTGAACATTTTGTTATTCATTCATACATTGATATGGGATGAAAGAAATAAAATCACATCTATAATAAAAGAATAAAACTTGTTAAGTTGATGTCATCATAATGAGACTTGATGTGACTTGAATCAGAATGATATGATATAAGAAAATGTTTCATGTCAAATTGAAAAAGAACAAGAATGAAACATCCATATAAGGTGGATTGCGGTTTGTGTTTCAATTAATTCTTAAATGGACGATTTCTAATCATGATTGATTGGATTTTAAGACAGAGTGTGTTAGAAAAGTCTTAAAAATAAAAATCAGTTGCAAAAGGTTAAAATTAAACAGATGCACATTTGTTTCAAGATACTTTTACTTGGAAAAAAAGAGATAAAGTTCTGTTTATGATCCAGAAGATTAAATTAAGAGTATTTAATTACACATTGAACATAAGTTTGGATTTTAACTTGCATTTTTATGTATGTTTAATATTATTCTTTCAATTATTCAATTTGAGTACTTCTTAATCATAAAATGAGACTTATTCACTTATTTAGAAGAGAGAATTCTTAATATTCCTATTATTCAATTTTCTATGAAATGAATGTTAATTACCGGAACCGGCAATCAAACGTATGTTGTGTGTTTCTTTAAATGTTTCGTTATGTGTTTGCTAAAATTGGAGAGTTAAACGCCATCCTACGAATTCAAACAGATAAATTCAATTCATTTAAATTTTCTTTTCTTCTTATTTCAGACAGAATCTTATCACATTAAATGGAGTAATCTCATAAAAGACAGACACACAAAAAAAAAGAATTTTAGTACAAACTTATAACATTAAATCAAATCAAAATGAATTACTTACAGAGGATTCAATTTCAAAATAATGTGATATTCATCAAAATTTACATCATACTTTCATTCACAACTGTCATATTCGCATCGCCTCAATCGAATTCAGGGTTTGGAGTCCGCATCAACAAATGTTGTGAAAAATTTGAGGTGATCGAGGATGGACGTTGCACAGATGCCAAAACAGCTGGTGAGAATGGCACTGAAACGTGGCAACCCATTTTTACAAGTGAATCTGGTGAGATGAATGTCAATGTACAAGATTTTAAATTCGTTATCGGACTACCCGATTGTGGTGGTATGCAAATGTGGCCCATTTATCAATATCCTATGGTGAGTTTTAAATTTATTTACTTTAAATTGAAGTTAATTCAAGAAAAATCACTTTAGAGTGCCGATAAATTAATGTTACTGCCTGATGGAAGATTGAGACACTTGATTAAGGGACCTCATGATGACGATACACTCTTAGAACAATACACGTCTACTGAAGAGAAACCGTTGAATTATTTATTTAATCAAGGAAAATATTGCATGGAAAAAGCGATTACAAAGCAGAGTCAAACTGGAGTAGCAGAATTTGCAATGGTTTGTCTGCCAGAGAAAGTCATTCACTGGACGGACAGTGATTTTCTTTTAAGGAAAATCATTAATCCGATATTTCATGGCATTTCAATGATAATTTTGATGACAGTTGCTATCATTTATTTCATTCTCCCAACTTTAAGGTAATTTATAACATAATTTATAAGTTTTTTTGTGCTAAAATGTTTATTTTACACTTAAACAGAGATTTGGTTGGAAATATCGTCACAACGATCACTTTATGCCTCGTTATAAGTCAAGCAGCAGATCTTGTAAGGATTTTCACACAATTCAGTAGTCACGTGAGCTTTTTAATTGCCGATGCAGTACTCTATACAAGTCTTTTAGCAGCATTTTTCTGGCTTAACAGCATGGGATTTTATATTTGGAAAACATTCCGATCACGTAACGTGTTTTTACGAGTCACTGATGGTAGAAAATATTGCTACTATTCAGCGTATGTTTGGGGTGTCACTGGATTAATGACAGGAATGGCAATTTTCGCTCACTTTTTCTTAGACACGGGTGATGTTCAAAAGCAACGTAGTATTTTTGAGGATCAAGAAACAATTGGATGGCTCGGAATTGCAGTATTTTTCTGTCCAATTGCCTTCATTATAATAATAAATTTATTCTTCTTCGTCACAACAATCAAGATCATGCGACGTATGAACACATATGGACGGATCCATCACAAATTGAGAGGAAGTTTCATTTTATTCAGTTTTCTCTTCCTTATCATGACAATTAGTTGGTTCTTCCTCATTTTGTCATGGCTTGAAAATGACACACTTCTTTATATTCACATATTTGTGAATGCATTACAAGCTCCAGCAATTATGTATGTTGCAATCATACGACAAAAACATGTGACATTCCTACTGAGAAAGACCTGTTGTTATAATGAACCTGTTGCGACAACAGATTGGGGAGATGAACTCACTTATATGAATGGTGGATATTAAAAGCTCTTGAGCAGCTAGTGGATACCAAACCAAAACAAAAACGAGCAAAAGTCAATTTATAACAAAATTTACATAATACGTCCAATTTTGCCTTAAAATAGTCTCCCAAAATGACAAATATATGATATTTTTACAATTAAATGTATGAAATACGTGTAAAGATTACTAATTTTAACAAATATTCTGATAATTATTAATTCTAATTTTAACTGTACTTAAAAGATTTGACGCATTTAATGTCATTAAACTAAAAATTTTAACATGTAATTTAAAATAAAATTTTTTAATACATAAAAATTGTTTCTCTAACCTGTGTAAAGAGCTTCCCTTCCTCACGTTTTGCTAAATTTGATAGATATGCCCGCACAACAAGATGTGAATCATCTAAAACTGTGTTAAAAAATCTTCGAGTTGGCAAAAGTGCTTCAATGTCGATCAAGAATTCAATGAATCTCTCGCAATAACGTATGAGTTCTGGTAGGATTGTGCCTTCAGCTGGAACTGATTCAAGGATATTGAGGAATTTGATGATCAAATTTTGAAGGAAATGACGCTCGTATTCAAGTTGTTCTGCCATTTCTGGACGATCACGTTTGCGTAACTTTTTCCAGAATTTTTTCCATTCAGGGATGTTTTTGAATTCTTGTTCACGACGTTCTGATAAAAATTAAAAGATTAAAATTTATTTAATAAAATTTTTCATAAAAAAAAAAATCTTACTTGGTTGAAGACACGACCACATCGATAACGAAACCAATTTCTTCGCTTCATTTCGACACAATTCAACTTCCATGCTATTGAAAAAGTGATTCAGTAAAACAACTAAAGCAGATTGTTCTTTCATGTATTCGGGGATCAATTCATGTTTTGATAAACATGCATCCATCATGATGCGGAAAAATTTTCCGAATTCCTCACTATTCACATCGAAAATCTTCCAAACTTCAACTTTTTCACGGAACTTTTCATTTAGCAACACAACAATTGACATCAAATAAGCGTGATTTGCTTTTTCTGCTTTGAAATTAGGCCACAAGTAATTTTCCAGATATTGACTGAACTCGAGCATGACAATTCTCTGTCGATGTCCTGTTTGGATCTCATGTCGATAAATATCATCAACAATTTTAGGGTCGAAAGGTAGATGATCATCAGCTGTCTCGGCAGACCAATATTTGTGGGCGAGCTGATAAATTTTCATTGAATATAAGATATATTTTATTGAATTAAGGTAAAATTAAATTGTAGACACTTACCTGAGTAATTTTATCAGCATTAATTTGAGACACAGTCACTGTATTTCCTTTGACCTTTACAGTTTTTTCTTTCTTTACTCTCTTCTTTGCCATTTTATTGTCAAATTTTTTATAATTTAATTCTTTTTCACAATTTAATAAAATCAGAGACGAATTGTACGTTTTCAAAACACCGCATGTAAACAAAACATTGAACAGTGTTGTAGGATAAAATCAAATTTATTGAAGGATTTGAATCATTTTTGACTACGTCACTGTTTGACATGACATTCAATTGACAGATGAGAAAACGTAAACAAATAATCGTTTTCAAGTAAAATTTATTTAATTTTAATATTTTCCTTGAATAAATTGTAATATAAAATGGTAAGACTGATATTTTTCATGTAAATATTTAGAACCATTAAATAATATTTTAAATTTCAGGCTAGAAATGCAGAAAAAGCGATGTAAGTACAATGAAATTTTTGACCGGTTCATAACCATTAAAATAAATTACCATTAGCTCAATGTTGATTTTAATTTTTATTTTATAGGACAACACTAGCTCGTTGGAGAGCTGCAAAAGAAACTGAAGCTGGTAAAAATGATCGTCGTCCATATTTGGCCTCGGAATGTCGCGATGTAAAGCAATGCGAAAAGTGGAGATTAGAAATCATTCGTGAAATCTCAAAAAAAGTTGCACAAATACAGAATGCTGGTTTAGGTGAATTCAGAATTCGGGATTTAAATGATGAAATTAACAAACTCTTAAGGGAGAAACGACATTGGGAGAATCAGATTTCGGTGAGTTGCATTAAATTTTTATGAAATGTATCGAGCTAACGCATGTTAAATAAATTTTAGGATCTCGGAGGTCCTCATTATCGTCGTTATGGTCCAAAAATGTTTGATGCTGATGGAAGAGAAGTACCAGGAAATCGAGGATACAAATATTTTGGAGCAGCTAAAGACCTCCCGGGTGTTCGAGAACTGTTTGAACAGGAACCGCCACCTCCTCCAAGAAAAAGCCGAGCGGAACTAATGAAAGATATCGATGCTGATTATTATGGATACCGAGATGATGATGATGGAATACTGATACCTTTGGAACAAAAAGCAGAAAAACAAGCGATGCAAGAAGCAATTGCCGAATGGAAAAAAGCACAAGCTGAAAAAGGAATTGAAATTCCTGACGATGACGAAGACATTTATGCTGAATATAAAGATCAGAGTGAAAAAGACCCCTATTCAGACAGTCCTTTGGAAACATTAGGACCAAAACTAACATCGCATGTGCCAGTTCCAACACAAAAGGATATTGAAGCTGCGTTATTGAAAAAGAGAAAACTAGAACTTATGCAAAAGTATGGAATAGAAGATATCGATGATTAAATTCATTGTCTGTTAAAAAATTTTAATGTAAGACTAAAAAATTAAAATATTTTTCCAAAATAAATGTAATTTTAAATTCAAAAACTGAAAATTCATCCTCATGTTTTGATTAAATTGTAAACAAATATTACACTTCCGTATAACAAAAAATTAACTCATCGAACCCTCTTAAAATTTTAACCAATCACCTTTTGCCAAATATTCGCTGTACGTGTATGTACGTTTACTTCCAGGTTCTACGCTCAATAAAGCATTCAGTCTGTCATAGAAATTTGAACGTAAAACACGTCTAACAAAAAGCAAAAAAAAAAAGACAAACTCCATTGTTAGAATTTTATCTCGAGCCAGAAAAACAATCAAATAATTTATAAAATAGAAAATTTGTACAAAAAACGATAGAAGATGAAGTATCTTTTATCAGTGATAGCTGTTTTATTTATTATTTCAGGTAATTTAAGTGAAAATAAGGAATTGAACCGGTGTGTGAACTAAGCACTGACGTGGACTTTTTGCATGACTGTCTATAAAGTGTATGGGGCGTGAAAATGAATAAAATTCTTTAATTAAATGACTGTTAATGAAAAATAGATTAAATTTTAATATTTTTAATTGAATAGGATCAAATCTAGTCAGAGCTGAAGATGAGGAAGTTACAGTGGGTACAGTTGATCCTGACTTAGGTGCTAGCAAAGAAGGTTCTCGAACAGGTAAGAATAATCGTCTACACTTACTATTTGATATTATAAACGTAAAAAGTGATTCAAATTAATGTAATTTTTTCATAAATTAAATTTCAGATGCTGAAGCAGTGAAAAGAGAAGAAGAAGCCATAAAATTAGATGGTTTAAATGTAGCACAAATGAAAGAACTTCGTGAAAAGGCAGAGAAATACACATTCCAGACCGAAGTCAATCGTATGATGAAGCTTATCATCAATTCATTGTACAGAAACAAAGAAATCTTCTTGCGAGAACTTATTTCAAATGGTTCAGATGCTCTTGACAAGATTCGTCTATTATCATTAACAGACAGAAATGTACTTGACTCAAATCCAGATATGCACATCAAAATCAAAGCTGACAAGGAAAACCGTGTCTTACACATCACCGATTCTGGTATTGGTATGACACGTCAAGATTTGATCAATAACTTGGGAACAATTGCAAAATCTGGTACAGCTGATTTCTTGTCAAAGATGCAAGATCAACAAGGGGACCAAGATGTCAATGATATGATTGGTCAATTTGGTGTTGGATTTTATTCAGCCTTCTTGGTTGCTGATCGTGTAACTGTCACAACAAAACACAATGATGACAAGCAATATATTTGGGAAAGTGATGCCAATAGTTTTAATATTGTGGAAGATCCACGTGGTGATACCTTGAAACGAGGATCAACTGTGTCATTGCACTTGAAAGAGGAAGCTCAAGATTTCTTGGAAGAAGACACAATTAAACAATTGATCAAGAAATACTCACAATTCATCAATTTCCCGATTTACATGTGGACTAGCAAGACTGTTGAAGAGGAAGTTCCAATTGAAGATGAAGAACCAGTTGAGAAAAAAGACGAAACTGAAGACAAAGAAAATGCTGATGAAGAAGATGGAAAAGTTGAGGAGGAAACTGAAGAAGATAAACCAAAGACAAAGAAAGTTTCCAAGACAGTGTGGGACTGGGAAGTGATGAATGATAGTAAACCAATCTGGACACGCAAACCAACAGAGGTTGAAGAGAAAGAATACCAAGAATTCTACAAAACACTTACCACAGACACTGCAGAACCTCTTACCTACACTCACTTTGTTGCCGAAGGTGAAGTCACATTCAAATCTCTTCTCTTTGTACCCAAAGTCCAGCCATCCGAGTCTTTCAACAAATATGGAACAAAATCAGACAATATTAAATTATATGTGAGACGTGTTTTCATTACCGATGAATTCAATGACATGATTCCAAATTATCTTTCTTTCATTCGTGGTGTCGTTGATTCTGATGATCTTCCATTGAACGTTTCACGTGAAACATTGCAACAACACAAACTTATCAAAGTCATTAAGAAGAAATTGATCCGCAAGGCCTTAGATATGCTTAAGAAATTGGATAAAGAGCAATATGATAAATTCTGGAAGGAATATTCAACTAACATTAAATTAGGTATCATGGAAGATCCAAGCAATAGAAGTCGTTTAGCCAAATTACTTCAATTCCAGTCTTCAAACAACAGTGATAAGAAAGTTATGACAACTCTAAGCGATTATGCTAGTAGAATGAAGAAAAACCAAGATAAAATTTATTACATTGCTGCCTCAAGTCGTCAAGAAGCCGAAAAATCACCATTTGCCGAAGCTCTCTTGAAACGAGGATATGAAGTTTTGTATTTGGTCGAAGCTGTTGATGAATATTGCATTTCAGCATTACCCGAATTCGATGGAAAGAAATTCCAAAATGTCGCTAAAGAAGGAATGGAAATTCCTGGATCAGAAAAGGCCAAAGAACGATTTGAAGAATTGAAGACACAATTTGAACCTCTCGTCAAATGGTTGGGTGATAATGGATTAAAAGATAAAATTGCTAAGGCCCAAGTCTCAGATCGATTAACTGACACACCATGTGCATTAGTTGCAAGTTTGTTTGGATGGACTGGTAATATGGAACGTCTTGCATTGTCAAGTGCCCATCAAAAGACAGACGATCCACAAAGAACTTACTATTTGAATCAAAAGAAAACTCTCGAAATCAATCCAAGACACCCTGTGATGAGAAATCTCCTCAATCGTATTGAAGCCGATCCAGATGATCCAACAGCTAAAGAAACTGCTTTGATGCTCTTCCGTACAGCAACCTTACGATCGGGTTACATGTTACAAGAAACAGCTGACTTTGCCGACAGTATTGATAAAATGATGCGACAAACTCTCGGTGTTGATCTCAATGAAGAACCAGAAGAAGAACCATATCTAGATGAAAACACAGAAGATTCCAGTTCAGATACAAAAGAAGAAGAAACAGAACAAAAGGATGAAGATGAGGTCCATGATGAATTGTAAATTATTTAACAAAACACACACACACACATATATTTGATGATCCATCGATTTAAATTAAGTTCAGTAATGAGACTGTAATCATTTACAAAACAAAAATATAATGAATAAGATTAAGTATTTTGATTTTATTAAAAAATTTGAGTTTGATTTCTTTAGTTTAAATTAAATGATTAACAAATGATTCCTTTTTGTGGAAATAATGCAACTGTAGCTTAAGGCTTAGAAATTGATTAGATGTGTCTGTACAATTATGAACAAAAATTTGTGTAAATAAATCAATTTAATACAGAAATTTAAACTTTAATCGTTTATCTTGAAACCGTAATCCAGACTACCACAATGAAAAATGTATTGCCCTGTTCGTATTTCAAAAATTTTAGCAATATTTGTATTGACAAAATATTGCCCGTCACTTTTCATTTCCATGAACAGCGCCATTCACTCGATAAGAAAAGTAAATAATTTTGATCATACATAAAAATATTTAAGTTGAATGCACTTTCAGTCAGAAATAATTTGTCAACGAATATGGAACCGATCGTCATTGTTCAAGGAGGTAATTGAATTAAATTGTAATTTTTAACTTCAAACTTTAATATTTTGGATCTATTCGAGGTGCTGGAGATATTCCAATATCGCGTGTCGATGGGAAATTAAATGGGGTGAAGAAAGCTGCAAATGTTGGTAAATTTTGTGATACTTTTGAAATTATATGAAAACTATTCATTGAATTTTTTTTCATAGGGTACAATGCCTTATTAAAATCAGGTTCGGTTCTGGATGCCGTTGAAGAAGCAGTCAAAGTAATGGAATTGGATCCTTATTTCAATGCAGGGTAACTTTTTTTAAAAAAGTTCTCAAGTGAACATGTTGACATATTACATGTTAACATATATGTCGACATATATGTAGCTCAAAATTAACATGTCGACATGGAAAAAAAATTAAAGCAAAAGATTATAAAAAAATTGTTTTGCTTCAAAGTTCAAAAGTTTATTAAAAGTTTGATTAATTATAATTAGGTTAATAATTTGATATCAAAATTTTTGAAGTTTATTTATCTCTCAAAATCTATCTTTTTATACTTACTTAGTCTGTAATCAGAATGATTTTTTATCTCTCTATGCTTTTCATACAGAAATGCGGAGCTGCGAAGCAGCGGAGCATTTGTAATCAGAATAATTTTTTATCTCTCTATGCTTTTCATACAGAAATGCGGATCTGCGAAGCAGCGGAGCATTTGTAATCAGAATAATTTTTTATCTCTCTATGCTTTTCATACAGAAATGCGGATCTGCGAAGCAGCGGAGCATTTGTAATCAGAATGTTTTTATCTCTCTATGGTTTTCATACAGAAATGCGGAGCTGCGAAGCAGCAAAGCATTTGTAATCAGAATGTTTTTAAAAAAAAATTATTTCATTAAACTTAAAACATTTTGATGTCAAATGCTCCGCTGCTTCGCAGCTCCGCATTTCTGTATGAAAAGCATAGAGAGATAAAAAATTATTCTGATTACAAATGCTCCGCTGCTTCGCAGCTCCGCATTTCTGTATGAAAAGCATAGAGAGATAAAAAATCATTCTGATTACAAATGCTCCGCTGCTTCGCAGCTCCGCATTTCTGTATGAAAAGATAAAAACATTCTGATTGCCAAATGATAAGTTCTTTTGACTTAGGATTTAGAAATCCTTGTGTTTTTTTACATGTAGTACATGTTAACATGTATGTCGACATAAAACATGCATGTACATGCATGGAATTTTACATGTCACATATTGAGAACACTAGTTTTTTACAGTTTTCTATAATTTGAATACAAATTTCACCTTTTTTTAATTAAGATATGGATCAATTCTCACTCGTGATGGAACCGTTGAAATGGAAGCAAGTCTCATGGAAATTCGAAAAGATACTGGAGCTGTAAGCGCTGGTTGTGTGACTTTCGTTAAAAATATTTTTCATCCAATTAGTTTAGCACGTCATGTTATGGATACGCCTCATAATTTCATCGGAGGTGAACAAGCCAACAAATTAGCAGAAGAAAAGGGATTTGAAATATTACCTGAAGGAAGACTCGTAACTGAGTATGCAGTTGAAGCACTCAATGAATGGAAAGAGGAAAATAAGTCAGGTCCAGTTAAATTTGCAAAAACTGAAATTGGACCTGGTGAAGTTGGAACTGTGGGTGCAGTTGCGATAGATAGGAATGGAAATATTGCTGTGGCAACGTCAACAGGTAAAAAATTTAAAATAAAACTGAAAAAATTTTCAATTTTGAGTTTCATTAAGGTGGCATAACTGGAAAGTATCAAGGACGTATTGGAGACACTCCAATTTTAGGAGCAGGAACTTACTGTAATGAATTTGGTGGGGTTTCAACAACAGGACATGGTAATTTATAATTAATTTTAAACAACTATCACCTTTAAATAACGTCATTTTCATTTAATTTTTCAGGTGAGACCATCATGAAGGTAAATTGAACAAATTTTTGGATATCATCCCTTCTTAATCTTTTGTTTTATATTTTTAAAGGCATCGCTTGCCAAGGACATTTTATCCCGAATGGAATATTTGGGTGAAGATCCTCAGAAAGCAACCGAAGAAGGATGTAAAAATATGACTAAGAGACTTGAAGGTACAGGTGGTGCAATTTGTATTGATAAGAATGGGAATGTTGGAGTTTCATTTACTTCACGACGAATGGCCTGGGCTCATCAAAAACAGAATACGATGTATTATGGAATTGAAAGAGAAAATGAGCAAAACATTGTATTAACTTGTGAAATGTAAACATAAAAGAATTTATTTTCATATAAATCTCAAGTTTAATGTCCTTCATTGCCCAGATCTTGGATACAAAACATCTGATAATACAAAGTTCCAAATTTTTTGATATTTTTTTGCATTGTATGTCTCAATGGGTCAATGAATTGTGGTGGTGGTCTTGCAACTAATGGATCTCTCCAGTGCAGGCCAGCTGTATCGCATCCAAATAAAATTGGTGATGGAACATATTCTCGCATAAAATTCCAAACACATTCTTTCAGCACATATGCAATTTCATTGGGATCTAACTTCTGTACGACAATGTACAGGTAGTCTAGTGGTGGTGGTAGCATTTGACTCAGTGATAGAAGTTTCAACAATTCCACTGTAACGAAAATTAAATCATCATTTTTTGTGTTGATGACATTCTCCACTGATTTGGCGCGCCATTGATGTAAAACAGATGCACAAAGGGCACGTAAGAGAACTGAACAGAGACAAATTGAAGGTCTCACACTTGCAATGAGACCCATAATTGACCATAGAATTGGTTTTTCTTTGAAAGATCTGCGTATTTGAAGATCACGTTCCATTGTCACTTTTGTAAATTCCTCCTCGGGCCACGGAAGTCCATTATACATGACATCAGTTGAAAGATATTCAACCAGAAGTAGAGCAGCATAATTGTAACCATCAATTTTGAGTACCAAATCTGTATTGGAACAACATGCCTCAATCGCATTTAAGAAAATATTTTTGATATCATGTTGTGGTCCTTGAGCTTCTCTCAATGGAAGTTTTGGTCCATTTCCAATGACACCTGCATGAAGTACCAATGAACGTGACGCAATCATTGCAATTCCTTGCTGTTGGTTTAATTTCAACAAAGATTCAGGTTTTTTCTCCTTTTCAGGTTCTTGTTCAGTTACGGATCCAAAAAGATTTCCATATGTAAATAACGCTCCTTCGAGTAACTCACGTAAAGCCATGGCTTGTGCAGCTTTTTGACCCATACACTGTTTTGATAGTAGATTGTATGATCGATCAATTGCCTTGTCACGCAAATTCACGTCTTTTTCGGTTAATGTCCAGAACAAATACTTTACAGTCAACTGTGATAATCGGAGTGTGTTTGTCATACTCAATGAGGATTCTTTTCCAGACACTTCTAGAATTTCAAGTAATTCAGCTATTAAATGTATCTCATTGTGACAATTTTCGGCTTCATTTTCATCAATTTCACCTTGATCCATTTCTTCAGTTTTGATCTTTTTACTCAAATGATTTTGGTTGCTTAAATCAACTTCAAGTTCTGGATTAATTGTGTTGAGAAGAGCCTCCCAAATACTTAATATCTTACTCATTGATTCAATGGTTGCTGAAGTCATAGCTTTCCTTTTTAGGTGTTCTGAAACTTCGTTCTTTTCTAAACGCACCATGAAAACAAGGTTTCGCAGGATGTTGTAACTGACATTACTTTGATTTTTTTGTAATGTGATGCGTTCCAAGGCAAGAGCAAGTCCAGGTTTCGTATCAGGAATATCCATTCCATACACACCTCCGATGAAGCGAATCAGTGAATTCATTGCTGTTTTATTTAAATCATTTGTTGACGATGAAAGGAGTTCACAGATGGTTTGATGATATATTATGGATGATCTGAAACCTGTACAATTTTTTTTAATGGAAAATTATTTATTGAAATTACAATGAAATGACTTACTATTCAATAAAAGGACCCACAAGGCAGTTTGTTGAACAAACGGTGAATCACTTGAACATTGTTGCCACAATTCGTTTTTCTGTTTCATCAGATCCTTCATGATTTGACAGGGAACATCCTCCAAAGTTTTTCCCTCCAATTCAACTAAAACCAATTCAAGTAATTCATTGCACCACATATACTCTGGTGCCATTTTAGCCAATATCATCAATATTTTTGTACTATTATTTCCTGATTTAAGGATTAAGCCTGAAATTATTTGCAAGACATTCATTGCACTATAACTGCTCGGCCATTGTCTGTACTGGTGTTTAATTAAATCAATAAATGACTCATTGAATATTTCGAGAAATACATCAACAATTGATTGAAGTAAAATTTCTGACATTTCAGCTAAATGCAAAATATACGGAATTGTGTGATTAGCTAACACATTTGTCGGTTGTTTAACTGCCTCGATCATTTCAGTTAAGGCATATTTCAATTCCTTTTCATGTGAACATGATAAATACCCTAGAATGCCAACCTCGGAATCGAGAGTACTATTGTAATTCCCTGAAAATCCTTTCAATCCACATTGTAAAATCTTTGAAATGACTTTCAATGGAAAGCATCCACCCAAACGTGCTACAACCCAGTCCATGTGTGGCGAGTGATTCACAAATGTAGCTAATAAGTTACTTATACAAGCCTCAGTCTCATTTGATGTTAATTTATCAAAACAAAGTGCTGTTAGACCTAAGAGACATCGCATTGCTGATGAACCTAGCCATAAAGTACAAGCAGTGCCTATGTCCATTGTCCGTCTTCGACTATGCTTATCAGATAATTGTCCCAGTAAGCGTAAGCTCCAATTACTGATCAATGGACTCCAGGCAGCTGTACTGTTAGTCACTAAATTTTCCAAAGCATCTTGTATCTCGGAAATTGAATCATCAGTTGGACTCGCTTGCGGATCTTTCTCAATTGCAATCATGTAATTTGCAACTGAATTGTCAAACACGAGTGAAAAATATTCAAATACGATCTGAAAAGGAAATCAAATGAATATCAAAACATATGATGATAAAAATTACATTGACTCACATTTCTCGCCGCAGGTAATTCAGCTAGTAATGTTAAACTACATTTCAAGAGCTGTGAGTGCACAGGAAGGCCACGATGCAATGTACTAACACCGCTAACAAATTTTTGAAGTTCATTTAGGATACCTTGTTTTATCATTTTGATGTGAATTTCAATGGAAATGTGTCATTTAACGTTTTTCTTACAATTTTTGATGATTTTAATGAATATAATACGATAAATTAGATTTAAAATTAAGAAATTAAGTTTTCTTCTGTCAGTTTCTTGGTTTCTTGTTTACAAATCAACATTTTTCAATTTCCATCATTTGAGTTTTGTTTTGTTCCAGTTTCAAATTGATTCACATTGAATTTGAATTTCATTTTTAACACGTGGTCTTCAATTTAACGGATTTTTTTTCAAATTTCTTTCAAATGAAGCCTTTAAAATGTGATATACTTCGGTTAATAAAATTCAGATGTTGGTCTGTCAGATAAAAATTAAAATGAAAATCCGCTTATTCATATCATTTATGATTATTTTACATTTTTTTTTAAATTTAATTCCTACAAAAATTATTGGAACTCATCCAAGTTAAAAAAATTCATAAAAATCTGTCACAATGAATATAATTCCATACTGGGTCACCTGAATCATCATCAGTGTAAGGTGGTTAAAGAAAATGGTGATCAACAAAACAAAAATTCATTTCAAAGAAAATTATTTACTTACATCCGATTTACTTGCATATGAAATGAAATGAAACAAATGTGACTTCCAGAAGGAAAAACATAATAAAAGTTTGGTAGAAAAATCGATAACCGACTGACCTATAAAATGTATATTTTTATGTTGTTTATTTTTTTTTATAGTTGTTCCAAGAAAGAAGATTATTATGAGGTGATTAATGATTTATGATTGAAAAAAACCATCAATTATTTATTTTAAAAATCTATCTTTATCATCATGATCATCAGCGGGCTATTAAAAGTCGTTGTTTAAATCTGCAAGATAGCAGATGTGACCAGAAGCCAATTTTCAAATGATAAACAAACTTGTATGATTTTTTTTCCTCTTGTTTTTTTTTATAAATTTAGAAACAATTTGTTCGAATGCCAATGAATTGTGCTCAGCATTCAAATAAAAAGAGGAAAAAATCGAAAGTGAAAACTATGAATGAAGTTTTTTTTGTCTGTGAATTGAAAACAACATTTCTATTCTAGAACAAAACAAAAACTTTAAATGTAAATATTTTGATTTTGAGTTTTCTGCGTAAGTTGATCAGCTGCGTGTGAATTCCTTTCATTTTATTGTGTTCCGCTAATTTGATACTTTCCATACTAAAAATAACAAATCATATAAGTCAGTTCTCAATTTGATTACAGTTTTTTTTCTGTCTTAGTAAAATAAATAATTTTGAAAATTATTTTAATGATGAAAAAATTTTGAAAACGAGAATTTTTGTAACTTACACCTATAAAAAATCTATAAATATTCTCTCATCATCATCATCATCATCATTTTGAATGAATGTGAAATTTTAAGATTTTCACGTGTGGCATGTCAAATGAAGGTTGGGATGTTTTAAGGAAATGTAATTTTGCAATGAAATCGAAATATTTTTGAAGTCTTGGATCGCGATTACTGGATTGATTGAAGAATCTAGGAAACAGTCACTCATCGTGACACCAAGCAGTCTGTTATTTTAAGAATAAACACACATCAGGTAAATTTTTCACATTCGAAATTAACATGATCCATCCTTAACTTAAATTGGTACATATTTCAAAATTTCTAAAAAAGTTGCATTTACTCAGTGGTGCTCACTAATTTCTCATTTAACGACAACTTGTTAGATTTTAATTTTTTTTAAATCTCACAACAAAACTTTATTTTTATGACTCTACTGAATTTCTTTCAATTTATTTTATTTTATTATTAAATCTATAAATTTTATAATGTTATTTCCACACTAACTGAGGCAAAGATACTTACTTACTTAAGGGAATCATAAATAAAAGGTCTTCAAAACATAATTTTCGAGAATAACTTGCTTTTCCCACACATAATAAAAAAACTTTGTAACATAAACAAACAACTTTAAAATAAAAATAACTTCTCTTGAACTCTGTCAACTTAATAATTGAGAAATAAACGCACTGCAATACTAACAACATAGAAAACTTTTCCACTTTAGAGAATGTTTTAAAAAAAATAAATTTTTATAGAAATCGATGGTAATTATAATGACATTTACTTTTTTACAAATCATATAAAATTATGTGCTATTAATTTTAGATCAATACAATATTTAATCATAATTAAGCATCATTCGATAGAAAAAAAAAATTGGAGATTTAAAAAAGTATTTTTTCGCTCTTTAACTTCGATTTAAATTTATTGTAACTTTTTTTTTATTATAATAATTTTATATTGAAATTTGCTTATTATAATATTAAAAATAAAATTTCTGAACATTTACACATTTTATAACTTTAACCATAATAATAATTTTTTTCTTTTTTATCTTAAAATGAATGAAAAATGATACAAAACAGTAAACGATGAAGTAAGAAGAGGATAATTAGCACAAATAAAGCATTACTTAATGTTTTTAATTTAATTTTTTACTATTACATTTGATTTGTATTCATTGTAAAATTGTAAATTTAATAATTGATGATGAGTTAAAGAATTAGAAAGAATTTGTTAAGAAAATTAACGGGTAATTAAATGAAGAATTACATTTAAAAATAATTCATTTAATTTAATCTTTACAGCGTTTTATGTTGTAATTACAAGGCATGTATTGTAGAAAAAATTTGTTTTTGTTAAAAGAATGTTACAAAATATTGCTTGCGAGACACACAGACACGGCTTTAGAAAAAAAATATAATAATAAAATGAAACTAGACAGCTAAAGAAAAATTAAAGAATAAAGGAATCATTAATTTAAGCTGTCAATGAGTGAAATTTTGTTGATATTTGAATGTTTTAATTATATTATGTACATACAATTGTTATTTTTACTATTTAGCGAGACAAGTGGGTTGTAGCACAATATAAACATTTAATTTTATGTGTATGATGAGTATTTAGCCGAATTCAAGTGAATGTGTATTAAAATCGTGAAAGACGTTTGCTAATTATTTGCATGTTGAATAAAATTAGAGGTAAAATTAAATTGATTTTTTTACAGAATCCGGTTTTTGAACCGATTGAGTGTAAATTTACACAGAAAACGTCAGTTACAGTGAAATTTTGAAAATCATGAAAAAATTGTTAAAGTTAAATTCTTCAAAATTCGAATTTCCGGATTTTGGTTTTCATCACACGAATTTGATGAAAACAGTTCGGTTAGAATTATTCTATTTCCATCACTTGTTTTTGAACTTCAACATTAAAAAATAGATGAACATGTGTTTGCAATGCATCAAATTAGATTTTAAACGTTAAATTATCTGATTTTAATTTGTGAGATTCACATTTGATGACTTAAACGAAATTAAGGTTAGAAAACAAAACAAATTGAAAGTGAATTTAACAAAAATAATTTTAAGAAAGGATAGGTATTGAGTAATTCATTAGTGGACTTGTAAAATTCTTTGGTTATACACATAAAGCTAGATTAAATATTATTTCTTTGGCATTAAGATTGTGAATTAAAATCACAGACACATAATAAAAACACAGCATTTAATATAAAACGAATGAACGAAATGAGATTGATAATAATTACAAGATATGTGTTGTATCTGCCAATAAATGTCACAACGATCTAACCGTTTAAAAGCCATACTCATCATAATTATAGTTTTTTATAAGTTTGTGTAATCACGAGGAATTTAATATTGTAACAGGGAATGCTGTGCTATTTGTTGGTTCTAATGTGACAGAAATCACAGATCCACGTCGTCCTACAATTGAAGAAAAAAAATAATGAAAATAAAATAATAAATAAGAAGCAAAATTAAGCGAAAAAATAAAGTTATTTTTCTTTTTTTTATTTAGCTAGCACATAAATATAATTGTATAATCTACTTCTACGTCTGCAACAGAAGATTGCAACAAAAGCACCAATGATGAAAACAATTGCAGCTGTCACGACAAAAGCAACTATTGGCCAATTGATATCAGATCGACTGAAAAACGATGTGGATAAACAATCAATTGGACCAACGTGGGATTTTCCATTGAACGATGATCTCTCATGTGCAGTCAACTTTATGTTAAGTTCATCCAACTCAGTTATTGTTTGATTCAAGGATTCACATTGCCAATGATTATCGCCCGCATACACAGTCAACACTTTGTCTGAATTCGGTTTACGTGAAATACTTGCAGCTTCAATTACATTATTCGATACATCCAACATTGTAATAAGTATATTGTTATTTAAGTTTAAACTAAGTACTTTAATTGAATTGTAGGACAAATCAACGCTTTGCAATCCACGATTATGCTCGAAAATGCCATCAACAAATGTTTCAATATTATTATTTGATAAATCCAGGTAATTAAGTTGAATGAGTGGTTGAAAGACGCCTTGTGGTAATGTACTGATCTGATTTAAATTAAGTAACAATTTCCGTACAGTTGAGAGTCCCTCAAATGCATCAACATCGAGATTTTGGATTCTATTTTGGGACAAATCAAGTATATGACACTGTTTTGCCTTTGAAAATGTTCGTGCAGCGATCGTATCTAACTTATTCTGATTCAAGTACAACTCCTTCAAGTGTTTTGCATTATCAAATGAATTCGAATCGATAGTTTCCAATTGAGTTTCATTCATAAAGAGACGATGTACGGTGGTAAATTTGTTAAATAATTGTGGTGGTACATATGAAACGGTGGATTCTTGAAATATGATTGTTTTAATTTGATCAGCACTCTTTGAATCTTGGTCTGGTCGCTGTGCATTCCAATCTGTACTACGATCAATAGTTTTGCCAATTAACGTACATACTTGTCCCAAATAATAAGTGTCACTGTGTACTTTATTGCAACGTAACGCATCATTTGAACTACTGGTGATTGTGTGTATGCATGATATAAAGACTATCAAAAATGTACTGAAATAAAAAGATTTATATAAAATTGAGGGGTTGTAATTCATCATAGTTTGTCGGCATAGTGTTCCTTTATTTTCTGATAAGGGATGTGTATCATTATAAAAATAATCAACTGTTTGAATAGCCCAAGGATAAAATGAACATTGATATCAGGATTGAAATACAATTTTATCAGTCATACAAACATGAACAGATATAGACATGAACGAACATAATTTTATAAATTTAATGTGAATAAGGGCGCCAAACTGGCAAGAGTAAACATGTACATTGATAAATCTTGAACATTGATGCCATTTAAGGTTTCTATTAACCGACCATTTATGACTGGATATTATTTATAGATCTTTATAAAATCCATTAAGTTTAAAGAGTTTGTAAGGCGGTTATCAAAGCCTGTATTTAGACATATTGTGTTCTATTTAAGAGTTAAAAATTCAATTCAGAAAATGAGAAAAAAAACACCAGCGCCAACAAATTCTAATCAAACTGTGTTCAATTAACAATATCAAAACTCACAGTAACTTATTTGACTCCTCCATAGTTTTTTTTTATTTTTTTGTTAAAATATATATTTGTACAGGTACGCTTTGATTTTTTTTCTTTGGCAATATATTTTATATATAGTGTATAAAAACTCTTTTATTGTTTTGTATTCTCTGTTTTTTTTTTTTAATATTTTATTTATATGTTAAGGCGCGGTTCGAAAAAGTTCTTTTTTTATGTTTTTTTTTTTTTAATTTTCAATTAAATTTTGATTTCTTTTATGATATTTTTTGTGTAAATATATTTTTTTATCTATTTTCTTCTTTTTTTCTAAATATATATCATTTATTTTATAACAATGTTTGATTTGCTTGTTTTTTTTTTGATTTTAACATAAATAAATATTTCAATTTTTATTTCCCAAAACTTTTGTATATTTATACTTTTCAAGTTAGAAAAAATATATAAGGTAATTAAGCACTTCGTAAACGAAATTTGTTTTTCTTGTATTTCGTTTTTTTTTCTTTTCTTTACGTTTATTATTATTTTTTTTTTATAATGAAAATATAATTTTCCCAAAAAAATATTATGAAAACACTACACACTGTAAGTTTGATGTACTGCTTTCAATGTTATTTTTACGTTACAACTTGTGTTTATTCTGTTTTATTAAATTTGAAAAGGTAACATCAATGTTGAAAAAAAAATATATATAAATTCTATTTGATTACGCGCGATTGTGATGTTACTTGTTTGAAATGCGCACTCAGATTGAATGAATAATTTTGTTTTGTATTGAATGAAACTCCCGAGTTTTCTCTCCCTTCCCATTTTCAACGCATACGCACAAAATACGATACAAAATGATAAATTTTTTAATTCTGTATTCTAGACCAAACTACATGAGAATATGCTTAATACACTTTTTTTTTTTGTTTTTACGTTATATGAGTTGATGCATACACGAATGAACTTACAACTAATGTTGTGTGTGTGTGTGTGTGTGTGTGTGTGTATGTATGAAGACTTTAAAAAAAACTCTTTAAATTTAAAATAAAAATTCAGTTGTAATAATAACAATAATAACCGACATTTCATTCATGCATGTAATATAGCTCTCAACTAACGAACACAAAAAGTGCATCATTATATAAAATTTAAAAAAAAAACATTACATTTGAACATACAGTGACATTAAAATGAATACAGCTATCATCAAAAAAATCACTCGTTTAATTCACATAGATATCTATTTTTAATCGAGATACCCGAAAATGAGTCAAATAGACATTTGGTGGCCGGTTAAATTGTATTACAAATCAAGATAATTGTACGATTCAAAATAATAATTGATATATTTTACTATAAAATAAACTCATGAATGGTAATTGTATGCTTTAAATTACCATATTTATAGAAACGTATGTTATTATTTTTACTTTTACATAAGATATCTTGGCTTTAAGGGAAATAAATAATGATTTAAGAAGAAATTCGTTTCTGGGAAAAACAGATTATGATTTTTAAATTAAATGGGTATTGTTATGTTTTTAACATCTATGTTTTCATAAACCTTTTGTCTTTATTTTGATAGTATTTTGATTTGAGAAAAGATAACAATTATATTTAATTTTATGAAAATAAAGTCTCATTTAATTACAAGACAAGACAAGGTGAGATATGTTGAAAACAAGAAATTTTTTGATAAATTTATTTAAATTTGATGAATCATTTTATTTTGAGAAGTGATGAAAAGCAAGACCGGTTGGATTGAACCGGTTTTACAATGACAGTTTTTTATCTTTGATAAGCTATTTTTAGCCCATTCAACACTGTTAGGGATAAAAATTGGTGATTCAGATTGATACACGAACTAAAAATAAATACAATTCACTTTTGAGAGAAAATTTTTTGGTTTTTATCTTTCCTGGTAATTCAGAGCTAGGTGTCAAAAAGTGTATAGTCTATAGGGCTACATGGCAGAAGTTGCATACACTGTAAGTTGAAAACGCCCCGTAAACCACCCGCACTCTATGCATAGACTAAAAGCGTACCCATAATATTCGCAATGTTTATCTAAATTTACAGAAAATGCGTTAAAAATTGGTTTTATTTAACATTTTGTAAGCGTCAATCAAAGATCTCTGACTAAGGACCAAGTCAATTTGTACTGCGGAACGTTTTCAGCAATTCCAAATTGAAGCATGTCATAAAATCATTGTCAGGCTACTCTGGAACTCAATCAAACATCTTATCAGCATATAAAACCGGTTAATTGAAGTGTGAAACAGTCCCAACACTGTTTAAAATCTTAATAAAAAAACACCAAATACAAAATAAAATAAAAAAGTTCAGAAAGTTCACTACACTTTTTGATTTGCCTACAATTTTTTCTTATATTATGTTATTTTTTCATTTTTAATATCATCAACGTTCAAATATTACAACAACATACACCTTCACAATATTAAAAGCATATCTTTTGTACATACATTTGTACTTTATTCAAAAAAAATAAATAAAAAGATAGTTTAATAAACTTGTCGCTTTGTAGAATTATTATTATTATTAGTATTTTTATCATACCACGCATAAAAATGTGTAACTAAATTTAATATTAGGTAACATTTTTTTGTTAAAAGCTTATTCTATTATTTGAATAATGTTAAATAAAAAGTAAAAAAAGTGTTGAGGAAACGAAGAAAGATTTATTGTAATGTGAATAAAAATGAAATATTTCAATGTACTATTTTGTTAATGTTCTGTATAACAATTCAAATCCAATTTCTTCATGTTTGTTATGGTTTCTTACCTTTTTTTAACGTATTTTTGTTGAAGAATTTCTAACCAAACAGGTGTGTGAGTGTGTATATTTTTTTATTTAATTCTTTTATTATACGTTCCTTCTTGTTCTTTACTTATTTTTTTTTGTCTTTTACGTTACAAAAAAATAGAAATAATTCAATTGTTGCACATTCAATGTAACGTGCACTTGAGAGCATGACAAATTACAAAACTCTTCACTTAATTTTATTCTACAACAAAAAGGTTTTTTTTAAATTATACTTTGATTTGAATTTGCTATGATGTAATATTGATGGTAGAATCATGTTGAGTAAGTGAATCACAAGATAAAAATGTTGTCATTTTTTATTATCATTCATATCGATTTTTGAATCTTGTATGTAATGAATGATAATGGAATTTGAATAATTCAATGAAAATTTATTAGATTGAATATTGAATTGGCATTTTATATGCATCAAGCTTAACGACTATATCAATGATGGTGTTCTATGGAAGTCGTAAATTACTTGTGTGATTGCAAATTAAAGCGTGATTGTTCAAGGCGTTTTACATATCATTGAATTTGATTTTGGATTATTGCGATTCATACAGAGAAAATTTTGAGGTAAAAAATTAATCATAAGGGGTCAAAATGTCCTTGAGCTTCGTGATCGTGCCTATGATGAGGATCCAGGAAAGAAGTTAACCAAAAAATAACCGTTTAATAATATTCAGATCCCTTGTCACAAAGTGAAAAACTCCTAAATTATCCAGATAATGATCAATTTCTCCTCCCTCGTCACAGCTAAAATATTCCTCGTTACCAAATAAAAAAAACCCTTTGATTGACGAATGAATAATTTATCACTCATTTTTCCTCTTTTTTTCCTATCATTCTATTTCATTTTGAAATTCAATTTCATGACCTATCCAAAAAATAATGTAAAACAATACTTTGATACAGAAAACCATACTTGTAAAATTATTACCATGGCAATATAAGCAAAAAATATTACATTCTGAATAAGGTTTGAAAGCTGATCCCCTTTGAATTTATTTATTATTTTATTTAACATTCAAAGAACATTGCATTTTATGTACTAACATTGCCTGTAGTTCACTGAATAAAAAAAACACCCTTATTTTGATGAAATTTTCATATATACGTAACATTTGACAATGAAATGACAAGTTGTTATATTATTATACTAAATGCACTAAGACGAGGGTGCATTTTATGTCCTTTTAAATATCGTGATTATTTTTCATGCAATAGTATGAGTGAATGAACTACATTTTAAATGTCTTCATGTAACATTGAACTTTTTCAGTATATTTTTTTTTGTTCTGTGTTTTGCATTCAGATTAAGTGACTTTTTGTAAATAAATAAATCAATGTTGTAAATTTTCCTATTTTTTTTGTCTTTTTCATATGAAATTGAATACCTCAAATTTAACACTCCATTATCAATATACATAATAAAATTACTAAACGTAGTTTTGACTTTAATGTCAGGTAAATGTTAAAAGATATGAGTAATAAATGAACGTAATGTGACGGTAATAGGTTGTCATATATGATGATATTGCATGAGTGATTGTAATATTTGAATAGAAATGACATGTTATGAGCATGATCGTATTTTGTTTTAACTGAAACAGGAGCATTACGGGGTTATGAAGCCATTTAGTGAATATCCTTTGTGTCATTATTTAACCACAAGTTTTAACTGAAGCACTTCAAATTAATAAAAAGGTCTTATTTAGTTATCATGGGAAATTGAAAATTATCAATTTCACCTTTATCCTTAGAAAAATTTTATACCTCGATTAATATTGAAAATGATTATCATTCTTTTATGGCTTTTGTTTATGCTATTCAATATTAAAGTGTAGGTTGTCAGATAAAGAAGGACATCATCAAGTTAAAAATAGATGAAATGACAACGTCTAGCATCAATTCATGTCAAGGTAGACAAATGAAAATATTATTTTATGGAATATCAACATAACAAGTTACTCACTGAATATTTAATGATTTTTATGTTTATGGGACAATTTTAATGTGAGTTGATAATAAAATGAATAAATAAAAGTAAGTTAATTCTATTAGTTGGAGTCTTAATGTTTTCATTTTTGATTAATTGTTTAACGCAATTCTCAGGAAATAAATGCACTTTTAGACACGGTTCGTCTGATGTCATTTTGAGGTCGTCTGAACATTGCTTCTAGGGACTGTTCATGGGATGAATTTTAACTCTCAGATCCAAGTCATTAAAATGCACTTATATTAAAAATTAAATGGTTAAAATTTTTCATTGAATATTTTACGCAAATATATTCATTTAACCGGCTACATGACGAACAAATAGTTAACCTTCAAATTTTTTGGTTGGTTATGAAGTGGATTAAATCGATTATTTTATTTACGTTTCTTTTTTAATAAAGCTGATTAAACATATTTTGCTAGAATAAGATGATACAATCATTGAAGCGAACATTAGAACAATGACTTCAATTATTATTATTATAAAAATTTCCAATGCTCTATTTTCAGTAAATTTCAAATGTTAATCGTTTTAAGTCATCTTAAAACTTAACATTACACACATTTCAAATACTGATGATAGTTTGATACATTACAGCTTATTATTATTATTTTTTATTATTTTAACATATAACATGTGATTCTAATGCATTAAGTTAATCTATGAATCATTATAACACAGATCATGCTCAAGTTGAATTAAAAAATACTTATCATTCCATACTTTAACTTAATTAAAATTGTGTATTGATTCAATGGAAGTAAATAAAAATACCTAAGCTATGTATAAATGTAAATACTAATCTAACAGATTTTTTTGTTTTTTAGGAAGCGTGCTTGATGATGATCATATTTGTAATTTGTCTCTGTATTTAATCAAGCATACACGTTAATTTACTTAAAAATTTTTATTAAATGAATGGAAGGAGGTCAATTAAAATGTGCGATTGTTTGTTGACTTTGTAATTGTTAAAACAATATTTTTTTAATGATTAATGACAGACACACTAAATTGAATTGATTAACTTTAGATTAATGGTTTGCATTTGATTTGATAGGAGTTTTTGTATGAGGGGTTGTGTGATTTTGGTGAAGTGATTCAACGGTTAAAAATGAAATCTATCTTCATACATGTGATTTAAATTTGAAAAATCAAAGCGACATCTGTTGATGATATTTTGAATGATTTTTTTTGTTTTTTAAGGTTAATCAACAAAGAAAAAAATTCGCTTCAAATTAAATTTTTTCAAGCTCTTCCAATTCAAGATTCATTTTAACTTTCGAAATTCGTTTCAAGTCCTTCAAAAAATTGATAAGTCTAAAATAGCAAATTGATAAGTCAGTGATCGAAATGCACTTTTCTAAACCATCCATTGATGAAAATTTCTCATTTTATCATTTCATAACATAAAATTGAGGCCAAAATCATTAAACATTGAAATTTCTTAATCAAATGGATGAATTATTTAATTTGTTTGACTTTGGATTGATTAAGGAGCTGAAATGAAAGATCTTGGTTGTAAAAATTCGTTTTATTTTGATTTCACTTACAATGCAACTTTGTGTCACTTTTATAAAATTTCACTGTTACATTTGACAGGTATCCCTCATGCAATCCATAACTCTACTTCACTGTCTCGTACAGAAAGAAAGACAGTTGTTGTACAATTGAACGTCGAAGAACAAACTAACACAAAAAATTTAATGAAAACTTTTTTCAAATTTTTACCTTATTTTCCTATTTTAAAATTAACAAAATTAGTGATAAAAATATAATAAAATGGCTTTAGTTACTGTACAACGCACTCCAAGTGGTGTCAGTTCACCACAAAGTTCAGCTTCAGTAAGTAGTTCATCCAGCAATATTTTTTTTTTAAATTTTATACACAATTTACAAAAAAAAAATCTCTGCTGTTTCCCAATACAAATTACACATAAAATAGAAACGACATGTATGAAGCTCCATATATAGCCAAAAAAAAACTTTATTGTACAAAACCAACACACAAAGAATTTATACACATAAAAAAAAAACCTTATTTTTCCTACCAAATTAAGAAATTCTCTGGGCTATTAATTGGGACTCATCAAGGGCATGTGTTATGTGTAACATAAGTGAAATATCAGAGGATTCAAGTTAATGTGAATTTAATTATTTAAAGGCATTTTCCAAATTCAAATTGATAGTTGCGTTAAAACGTAGACTGGTGTGTTATGATTTTCTATCCATTTAATTCCTGTTTCTATACACATACATGTGAATTAATATTGTGCAAAAAAATTAAATAAAAAAAATGAATGAATTTTAAAATTTTATACACAAACATACAAAAGACATTTCATAGTAAATATACACAAAGAGACACAGATGATGATGATGATGATGAAACAAATAAATAATATAAAACATGAAATCAGTACAGAAATTAATTGCAAAAACAAAACTTGTAAATGTTAAAGTTAAAGATCCGTGTTGATTAGTATTATTATTATTTTTATTACAAAAGTGAAACCCTTTAGAAACAAGTAATGTAAAATTATAGTTAATTGGGTATGCATACACACAATGATATATTTATATGGAGAGTAAATAAACAAATTATGATATCAGTCAAAATTTCTAAAATAAATGTTGAATAAAATGTCATAAAGATAATTGGTATTGACACGGTACAATGCGATATGTTATGTCTACATAGTAAAAGTTGAATGAGTTGTTTCTAAAATAAATACAATGATCATTTATTTATAGGGCTTGGATGTTATTTTTATCTGCAAATAAAACAAAAAACAAATTCGGAGATTACTTGAGAAAATTTGCTCATTTAATATGAAAGTGAGGCCCATGACTGGGTCATTTGTTGTTGGAATGTCTGTATTTGTCGTTAAAGGCATAAAGGAAAACCTCGTATGTGTGAAGAAAATTTTCTCATTGAGTGTTGAAAGAATTAGACAGGGTCATTAATGTAGCGAATTGAAAAGAAAATTTATAGAATTATTTTGCTTTTGAATTTAGACTGGTTTTAATTAAGCATGTTAAGAGGAAGTAACATCTAGGTCATCATATGGCACTATTATATTTCGATGCAACGGTTGATGGTACAATTTCCTGTAAGTATTCGATATATAATGAAAATTGAGATTAGTCGACAAATGTGCTACAGTTCAAGAGCACATTGATGTTAAAATTTAGTCCAAAAATCGATAGAGTTACATTTGATGGCGATTAAGGAGATACAGACGATACAGAAAACTAGGCGTAAATTGTCAAAAAAGTTCATTCGTTTTATATCTGATCTCACAAACCACTTTTATAGGACCTTTGTACTGCCTTTTGAGATTCACGGACCAGAATCTTTTACTGACGAGATCAATCCCTCTCTACAATGCAAAACTTTCTCACCTAAATCTTATATTCTATAAGGGAAAACTCATGATTACATAAAAACAGAATTAAAAAAGGCACCATTACTCACCGTACACACACATTCAATACTCAAAATTTAAAATCAACTATATAATAAAATCTAATAGTGTAACATTGGGTACATGAATTTTATTTTCCTACACGCCGTTTTAGTCAATCTCATAAATTTGAATCGCACAGATCAAAAATCGGTTTAATTCGCATGTTTAAAACACATTTAATTGTTTTTACTACTCAATAAAAGTTCATTTAAATTATTATTACGATAATGATTATTTTATTTTAAATATTGTGTGAACCGACAATCGTTGAAAAACTATAAATTTTAAAAATTGTAAAAATATTTAAATATATAAAAAAAATTAGACCAAAATTGAAATTGTTGATATCTCAATGAAATTAAAATTATTATTTCAATATAGTGCTGATATACATAAAACGCCTACAAATAGAAGTAACAATCTGATATTGATATTTAAAACAGTCTAGTCGTTAAATTCAAATTTATTAAGAAGGAAAAAGTGCATTTTTTCACATATATGCAAAAATATTTTAGACAAATAAACAAAGTGCAATTTTTTTTTGTTTATTTTACTGGGACACCGAGTTGTTTTTTCAATAAATTTGTTTGTTGTTTCTTAGTTTCAACTATTGCGATACCGTGCAATGGTTAAATATGTGTACAAGTGTTTCATTTTAAATTAATATTATTAAAGAAAAGCTGGTTAACATTAAACTGAAAATAAAATATATCATAAAAGCAAATAAATTTGACACACTTGATAAAAAAAAAGTAGAAATTGAAGATAAAAAAAGACAAATGAATTGTGTAACAATTTAAAGACAAAGAAATTTCTTTGTTCAATTTTCATTACAATAATACAATTAAAAGAAGAAACAAAGTAAAATGATTAATATTCTGCCAATTATTACTTCATCACCTCGTTCGTCAACTCCACCAACATCGCCATCCCAATCCTGTGCACCACCTTCCATTTATGCTCCAATGCGACGATGTCCTGTACGAAAGTTCAAAAGAACGATATCAAACAGTAGTAATGAAAGCCAAATAAGACCTAAGAAAATAATTATGCAACCGTGTAAATCTAATAATAGTGGTGGTGTTGTTGTTGGTGATATTATATCACAAAAATTACAATTACAACAAAATGATAAGCCAAAATATGTCGTTGACATACCTCGTAGACGAGTTGTCTCTGTAAGTAAAATTATATACATGTATATGAAAAAAAAAATTAAATGAGATAATAATGAATGAAAATTAAAATAATCAAAAAAAAAAGAAATGTGTATTGTGTATGAAATTTTAATGTTAAACTGTTTGAATTTGCTCATGCAGAGATGATGAGATTAGAGATAAAGGTGTAACTTTTGAGTTAATCTTGAAGACATTATGAATAAATTTCCAGTGCAATGAATCAAGTAATTCACATGAAAAATTGGAGTCTTTTTTGATTCTAGAGAGATGGTTTACGGAGTGGATTAGTGATGATGTTTGCTCGTTCAATGATCTGCCAACCTTCGAACTGCTCGTTCAGAATTTGAAATTAGAGACTTCCAAGGACGGTTTTGATAGAATATTATTAAGCGTACTGTCAAAATGTCCTTATTTTTCTTCTCTCTCGATCTTCTTCACCTCAGTGTGTGCCAATATCACTTCAATTTCCCATCCTCAAAGAGTTCGAATGATTTCCATTTCACTTTAAACGACATCATTTGGTTACCACGTGTAAGAACCGTTAAAAATCAATCGTTCAATGAAATAAAATTATTATCAATTTTTTTCTCTTATTTTATTATTTTCATAAAAATTTTAATTTATAATAAACATCAGTTGCTATTTTTCTTTCAAACACCTCCCTGAATCTCATTTCCATTTTATTACACATTTTTAATGGAACATAATTTTCCTATCATTAGCAACCATTATAAAAGTACTTTTTCAATGTAAATAAAATTTTGAGGTCATTCATTAACAATCCACAACTAGAATAGTAATAATAATTTTAATAGAAAAAAAAACTCACATATAAATGATCCAGAATCACCATGCCCATTAATAATACATTTTATTATTAGTCGTGTGTAATATATTTTTTTTTCTTCTTTAAAGTTTGTTTATATTTCCGAATAAAAATGATATTCTGTATTTATTTTATTATGAAATGCGCAAAAATTTTCATCTTACTTTGAAAACGTTGAAAATGAGCAATTTTCTTAAATTGCGTTTGAAATTTCAATGTGATGGTTCCAATTTTGAAGCGTGTATTGACATGTGTGTCTTTTTTTTTAATATGTAATGTGATTTTAGGAAACGAAATTTATTTTATTTTTAAAATATAAAAATTGATATTGATGAGAGAAATTCTTTTTTGCTTTTGTTTCAGGAGTCAGGCGGACAAGAAGAAGAAGATAGTGGTAAAACAGGTATAAGAAGGTAAGTTTCATTTTTTTCTCCTCCTCAATGTTTTAAGATAAGATGAAAACAAAAAAAAAAGTAACATTGATCAAAAACTCATTACATTACATGAGCTTGAGCTAAATCGAATTAATTGTCTCTTAAAAGTAAAAAAAATCTTATTGTTCATTTAAAGAATAAATTTTACTCACAGCAGTTAATATGATCGTAAATGAAAAAAAAACAAAAAACATGTATGAATGACTAAAATAGACAAAGAATCACAATACAAGCACTTATACAACAAATAAAAAGAGAAAAAAATGTAAAATTTAATAATAATAATAGCAATTTTGTTTGAAGTACAAAAAAAAAAACAACAAAAAATGCGTGTGTACTCAGAAAATTATTATGATTCGCGCAATTCATTGAACCAAGCAAGGGTTTTGCTACTCTGTTGTAACATTTATAGAATATACACAAAAAAAAAATACATTATAAATAAAAAAAAAGATACATATCATTTGATAGAATATTCATAAAATTAAATGAAATTACTATTTATATTACAATGGAAAAGAGATTTGTGTGAATAATAATAATTTTGAGCTTTGGAACAATACTCGATTAAAATTAAAATTAAAAGTTAAAATAAAATAAAAAAATTTCAGTTAATAATAAGGTAGTTATTATTTGTCTATTTAAAAAGTATGAAATAAGTTATAAAATATCAGGAGTGGAAAATAATGAAATGTTTTTGTCATGTTTTGAATGTCACTGTGCAACAAAAAAAATTGCATTGAAAATCGTTTCATAAAATCAAACTTGGGTACAAAAAAGTTTCAAAGTTTGATATTTCAAATCGAAAAAAAGAAATTTCATTCATTCTGACCAATAAGAGCTTTAAATTTGGTTTCCCAGTAAAAAAACTCACATTGATATCATTTTCGTTGTACAGTGATATAAAAAAATTTCAATTGAAATTGCTTTAAATAAAAAAAATAGAAATATTATTACTGTGACCTGATTTTTGTGTCAATTACTCGTCAATTTGTTTTATTTATCATTATTAAATAGAGTGATTCACTCTTATTCTTGTTAAATCTTGTAGTTTATTAGGAGTGGAGGTGTTTTTGTTTGATGAAATACCATGAAAAAATGATTTGCAAAAATGAATTTACAAGAAAAATTACGAAAAAGACCTCATTTGACCTTTTTTCTTTTAAATTATAAAAATGAATTTAGAATTGGTCGAAATGATGAATGTCTAGATAAAAATTGGCTAAGATTTTCGATTCAAATACAATCACGATAGAAATGCACCTAAAATAGTCATATAATATAAAATTAAATTTAAACCGATAATTCACAAAAATAGAATTGACAGCTCATCACAAATGCAAAACAAATGAGAATAAAGCCGTACAAAAAAGAGTTCATAGTTCTTTGGGTCAATCTATCTTTGTTTATTGCGGTTTTTCAATTTAAATTTGTCTTATAATTTTATCACAACAGAGAAGAAAATATAAAATGTGTGTGTTGTGTAAGAAGAAAATAAATTGATATGTGTATTTATAGAGAATGACTTATCCTAGATAAATGTGTGTTCATAAGAGAATGAAACAGGGATGTTGCATACGATATCAAGGAAATTTTTTGTATTAAATCATTTTTGTTTAGAATTAGGTCAGAAATGATAAAATTTCGTTGAATTAAAATCAGATTTAGTTGTTAAAAGTAATTTGTGACCTAAATTTAAACTTTAGATAACATCACTGCACACATGAATGAATACCCATGATTACATCCGCTTTCCTGTGTTTTTTCTTGATTACTTTGTTTTTTGCTCTTATCACCTGTAACACACTTCAAAATAAAAATATATTCCTCATTTAATTGAAAATGTTTCATTGTTACAGTTTAAATGAATGTTATTTTGCTGGCCGAGGAACTGTTTTAATGCTCGGATCAAATGAACGCCTCGTCAGACCAAATAGTTGTAGTGCCACACACTTTCCATCTGATGGCTCAACATCACATCGAAGTTTTAGCAATATGTCACAAGCCAGTGATTTTACGTTAGCCACAACAGCGACAGGAACCACAACCACAACAAGATCAGCATCTGCTTCAAGTCATTGTACGAGTGAAATGGCGGGCTGTTGTAGTACAGATGATAATAATTTATGTGCAGATAGTCAAAATTGTGGTTCAAGTACGGGCAATGACATACAAAAGCATTTACAATCAATGTTTTTCTTGTTGCGTCCAGAGGAAACGCTTAAAATGGTGAGTTATGATTACTTATCAATTAGCGCAGTGTTAATAAAAAGTATAACTGTTTAATCACCGTATTTGTGATCTAACACTCTGTTTTCACCTTATCTACAAATAAGGAAACACTTTAAAAAGTTCTTTCAACCCAAATATTTCTTTCTTTCTATTATCATTAGATCACATAAATAAGTGCCCTTGCCAGACATTTTTCCAAATTAAAACACACATTTATTTTCCACAGTTAACATCTGTTCAATACACGCGCACTATCATGCCATGTCACACACCAAATAAGTCCCGATTCGTATACAATTATATTTTTATATAGCAGAAACACGCTGTTTTTTTTTTGTGTTTAATTTTGAGTTTTCTCTTAATTGGCAGAGGGCCAAATAAGAATTTCAACTGATTTTTCCGCGTCACGATCTTGAACAACAAAGATTGCATTGAATGATGTTACATGTTACGATTTACTCACAAAATTTACTGTAATCATTTTTTTACTATGAAAATTTATTATTACTTTTTCGTGTCCGAATCATTATTTTCACTCTTATTTGACTCATTTTTTTTAATATTTTGATGAAATAAGCATGTTTTCTGTTTGTTTTTGTTTTGCTTGATTTTGTGTGAAGGCGTAATAATGTTCGGTATAAATTTTACTATGAGACCTTGGACGATCAGGGTCTAGTTTAAATAAGTCTTTTTCTAATAATTTTTTTCTCATTCATTTCTTAGGCTGTCAAACTAGAATCAATGCGCGCTGGTCGCACTCGATACCTAGTCGTTGTGTCTCGTCCAGTTAAACGTCAAAAACCATCCGCATCACACTCAACCTCTTCCTCATCATCATCAACTTTATCTCACCAATTGACTGGATCACAAACTAACACAAATAGTCAAAATAACAAATTACAACAACCTTGTACGACAACAACATCGACGACAAATGTTTCGTCAACAACTGTGAACAATCAATCAGATGAATTGTGTGTTTCATGTACAAATGAACAACTTAATAAAAATTGTGATACAAATAATGGAAATATTGTAACTGAAACACAACAACAACAACAAAATCCACCAATTTCACTGCCACTAGAACAAACGACGACATCATCAAATTTAGAAAATAACATAAGTGATACAAATAGTGGCCAACAATCGTGTTTCAATTGTAGAAAAAATAGCAGTTTAGCTGTTGAAGTCAAAACGACAATTGGTGAAGATGAGATTGAGGAATCGTGCTTATTAGGTATTGATTGTAACGAAGAAACGACAGTTGGATTGGTGTTAAAAGTCTTAAATGACACGTCTATTAGATTGGATGGTGATGGGTGAGTTTTTAAATTAAAAGCACAATTTTTCATAAAATTTTAATTTTTTTTTATTTTAATTTATTTTTACAGTGGCTTCAGTGTCAGTGTTAGTGGAAGAACTCATATTTTTAAACCGGTGTCTGTACAAGCAATGTGGTAAGTGATTTAAGTGAAAAACATATTTTTAAGACTAGAAAACTCTTCTTAAATTTTCAAAAGTGATTAAATAAGCTTAAAATACTTCCTTGGCCGATGCACGATTATTACAAACCAATTCATACGAATCATCGACAATTGTGTGCCTTCGCTGAACTTTGGTTTTTGTAAGAAGATGCTGTAAGTGACCATTAGCTTCCAATTGATGAATAATCATGTTGACTTTACTTCCGTTATTATTGATGACCTTTGAATTGATTATTGGCTTATTTGGAGTGGATCCGTCATTTGAAAGTGACTTTTTCGATCTGTTACATTCATTTGAAGAAGGTTTTACAACTGCATTTACATCAGATGCGGATTTTCGTTTCTCTTTATCCGATGGACTCTTATTCATTTTTGTCTTGAACCAATTCTTGATGGTTTGTTTATTCAAATCTTTTGTGGGAGATGACAGTGAAAATTTTGATGATGATTTTGAAGATGAAACAGGATGTGATTGAATTGGAGTCAAAGTGATTCCCTGTTGACGTAATTTTTCTTTGATTTCCTCTGTATTTTGTACGACAGATGATGCACATGTTTCGTGTTTTGAACTCGACCGACTATGAGATGCGGATGGTGTGTTATCTCTTGATTGTGAAAGTTTTTTCTGACTTTTTGATTTTGTGATTTCAATTGAACTCTCATTTTTCGTATCTTTTGATTCATTTTCACTTGAATTTTCTGATAAAACGAGTCGATTATTTTTCGGGACATCGTAATTCGGACACACAATCACAGGTAACGCTTTAAATGAACCCAATTTCACAGGTATATGAGGCATGTCAGGAATAACTTGGTCTAATGGTTTATCAACATGATGATCTACGTTATCATAAGTCAGCTCTTCTTCAATTTTGTCTGTATTATTTTCGTTCTTTTCATTTTCTGGAATCAAATTACTTTTCCTGACATTAATCAAATCTGGTTCTTCGTAAATGTCATCACTTTTGTTTGATTTTCTGAAATTAATTGCTGGAGGTGTTGGAAGTTTTCTCACATTTACTCCTTTTTCTACATTGACATAACCATGAGATGTCCTTTTAGACTTAAGCAAAGCTTCAAGTGCGGTTATCCATTCATTGAATTGTTTTTCAGAGTTGCATTGAAACTCGGATGGCTTTTCATCGTGAAACGAAAATATTTTAAATGCATTCGTTTTGATGTTATCCGGTATTTTTTCATATTTCTTAACATGTATACATTGAATTGGACGCTTTTCTGTCTTGGATCCATAAACTAAAAGCCATTTTTCAATCAGTATCACATACATCGTCTTAGGTTTCCCAAAAAATGATCGTCTTTCAATTTGAACTAGCTCACCATCGATTAAATTTCCTTTAGATTTGACTTCGGTTGTGCTGAATTTCAAATAAGGACACTCTGATTTTGATTCATTTTCATCAAAATTCGTTTCAAACGAGCAATAATCATAAGTTTGTTCATTTTCATCCAATTTAACATGTTTTTTACTTGTATTCATGTTTAAATATGGATAATTATTCACATTGACATCATCATTAATTGACAAATTAAACAATTTCCATAAATAATTACTTTTTGTGTGTAATGATCTACGTTGTTCACCGAGTTTTGTCTTATCTTCGTCACTCAATGAACTTGTATCGAAAAAATCATTTCCAAGAAATTGATTGACCCCCTCGAGAAATGTCAAAATCTCCAAAAATAAATCACTTTTTGTTAAATCCATACGCAAATATTCCTCATTTGTTGTTGTATTTGAAGATTCCATTATTTTAAATGTAATTTTAGTTTAACATTAATGAAAATAATTATAATTATTATTGTTATCCAAAGTGTTCAAACATTTAAACGAGACTGACCGATTCCAGTTGATCTTTAAAATTGTCTAAGACCTTTTTTTAATGAAATTAATATTTATTTATGGAACGCTGCGTGTAGGAATTTTGTAACATAAAATTTAATTCAATTAACGGGATGAGATAAAAAAATGTTGTGAGATATGAAGATGTTCCCATCTTATTGTTCAGTACAGTTAGAGAGGGTCAAATTTCAGTTTAAAAAACTTATTTGAATATTTGATAGGAAAATTTTCGTTTTAAATCAATCACACGTCGATTTGAACTGAACACGTTCTAATTTTTTTTTTAATTTTGTAAAAAAAATTTTTAAAATTGAAATTTTTCGTCCCTCCCTAATCTGATTTAAAAAAATATACATAATGACAATGTACATAAAGGCGTGTTACGTGTCTCAATATATAAAATTTTGTAACATTTATCTCCTGCATTGCAATAATTAAATTTAGTCACTACATGCATTTACAAAACACTAGAAATAGATGATTTTTTTATTTGAATATTATGAAAGATCATTTTCTTACAAAAAGTATATAAAAAAATTAAATGACATGTGTTATGACATGCAACATATCATTCATATGATTATATTTCGGAAACATGCATAATTTGAATTTAACACAAAAATATTTGAGTATATATTTCACTTATTTATGGTGCAAAGTATTTTTTTTGTCTAATTAAGGTATAAATATGTGACCTTTTGAAGTCATTCACTAATTTAGTGTTTGAATTGAAAAATGACATTAATTTTTTATAATTTTATTATTTCTTTATAGGTCTGCATTACAGACACTGCATAAGGTTTCTGGCAAAGCTCGTGAACAGAATTTCTTTGCTGGTGGTGCTTCACATCAATGGGCACAGTATTATGAGGAGAAAATAAGTTCCGATCGTTCCTGTATCAATGAGTGGCATACAATGGATTCCATTGAAAGTCGACGACCTCCATCACCGGATTCAATCCGATCTAAGTAAGTTAAATTTTTAATTTGCATAACATTCATATGACTATTGATGATTTCAATTTTAGACCCACTGAACGCGAAGAAACTGAAAGAATTATTCGCTCACAACTGAAAGAAATCCTGATGAGTGTCGATTTGGACGAAGTAACCTCCAAATACATTCGTAGTCGTCTTGAAAGCCAACTAAATATGGATTTTAGTGAATATAAGTCATTCATTGATGAGGAAATGCTAGTAATTTTAGGACAAATGGACGCTCCCACTGAAATATTTGATCATGTGTATCTCGGCTCAGAATGGAATGCTAGTAATTTAGATGAATTACAAAAGAATGGGTAAGATTTTATTTGATTGAAAAGGAATTTACATTAACTATTTGAATTTTATCATTTCAGTGTTGGCCATATTTTAAATGTAACACGAGAAATTGATAATTTCTTCCCAGGCTGTTTTGAATATTTTAATGTTCGTGTGTATGATGATGACAAAACAAATTTGCTGCGTCATTGGGACGATACTTATAAATATATATCACAAGCCAAAGATAAGCACTCAAAAGTTTTGGTGCATTGTAAAATGGGAATTAGCCGATCGGCATCTGTCGTAATTGCGTATGCGATGAAAGCATATAACTGGGATTTTGAAACAGCATTACACCATGTAAAGGTTAAACGAAGTTGTATTAAGCCAAATCGTAATTTTATGACACAACTTGAGACATATCAAGGAATGTTAGATGCCATGAAGAATAAGGAAAAGTTGCAACGAAGCAAAAGTGATACGAATTTGAAAAGTACGAAAGATGCTCGATTATTGCCAGGAAGTGAACCAACACCACTAATTCAAGCCCTGACAGGTGATAAGGGAAGTCGTGGAAATGCAAATCAAGCAGTTATTACACGCAAAACTGATAATAATAAAAAGAAAGTGAGGAAGCGTCCAAGAAGTTGTTCGCCGGAAAATCGTAAATCAACTTGTACTCGAATGCATAAACCTCACTCGATCTCATTAGAGCATTTGGCTGATCCGACTCGAAGCATTACATGTAGTAGTGTGCATTGTAACTGGAATAAAACTGTGTTAATGCCGTGTGATAACGGACAAAATTATAGTGTAAGTCAGAATCAAATTGTTCATTTGGAGCAACAACAACGTGAAGAAAGTCCATCGTCTGTCAATACTGTGCCATCTGTTAAATTGATTGTAAGTGAATTGGAATTGAATGATCGTAAGGCAAAAGAAGTGAAACGTAGTGGAAGTGTGAGAAGTAGTGCAAGTGAATCACAAAGTGCGGTAAAGGAAAATTTGGATCCTAGTGAGGAGATAATTGCTCATAAACCACCAAGTCCCATGTGGTCATCATCTTCTCATGTAATTCAATCTAAATCACCAAATAATGATCAACAGGTAATAAAATTTTTGATATTTTTAATAAAATTATTATTTACATTTAATTTTCATTTTAGATACCTATGAAATCCCCATCGGCACCTTCAGTCATATCGGTACGCAATCCAAACGATCTATTTTCAGCTCAAGTTGATCGTGTTTTTGATCGCGAAGAGCGCAAACAAGCAACACAACGTATCGCTATTCCTCAAAATAATAACAGTAATATCCCACCCAATGTATTAGCTGATGTCTCTCGTAATAATTCCTGGAGTAGTGTAGACTCTGCCGTCGTTATGGGAGAAACACCACGTGACGTGCCAAGTCGTCACTCATCCTGGGGTTCAGGTGATAATAATCGAAACACACCATCCCGAAACAGTTCCTGGGGCTCGTATGATATGCGAAATGCCAATATTAATAATGTAGACCCGGGAAATAGTCGATTATCGCAACAACAATCACAACACAATGTCGGAAATCTAAGTCCCAGTGATGAAAGTAAAGAAGAAATTTCAAAATTGGAAGATGTGCCATGGACAATATCTGGAACTGTTAAGCGTACAAAACAGAAAATAGAAGAACAGGTGTCTGTTGTTAAACGAATTTGTAGTGAAGCTGAGGTGAAAACTCGTCCGAAGCGAAATAGTGGTGGAAATGCGAGATGTTCGAGTGAAGAAGTTTTGTCTGGCACAAATTTGGCATCTAATGTTTATAGTCGATTGTCTGCATCAGCACCTGAAACAGTATCAGTTTTGTCAACATCACCAGCACTTCGACAATTAAAGCCATTCAGTTCGGTCGATGAGTCAGACGAATTGAACCAACAAACACTTTCAATGAAAAAGACTGATAATAGTAACAATCGAAGTACTAATACTCGAGCTGCTGGTATGGTGAAAAATTTAAAAATGAATTTTGAGGCAAAAGTTCAACAAGTTCCACTCATGACACAATCAGCAGATAATAATACAACAACTGCCAATGATACCACTAAGAAAAAAGGACGATCTCTACCATCGTCTCCAGTTCATACGGATCCAAATCAAAACAGCAAAAGTCCTTTACGAGAATCCACCAATGACCAAAAATCAGACGATAATTTGGAAGATATAAATGTACGAAATTTAGTTGATCGTTATGAAGAAACAAAAATGCGTTCTAACATTTCATATCGTAACTCGTTTCCAGCATCAAAGACAAAACGTAATTCCAGCATTGATATACCACCATCACAACAGCAACCTCGACACATCACAAGACGACCACGTCCCATGTCTGTACTTGAAACCAAAAGTCTGAACATTAACACAAGTAGTATCGTAGCAAATCAACAGCAACAACAAAATCAGTCATCAATTAGAACAACAAGTAAGCCGTTAATGATAAATCATGCAACAATTTTTTTAACTGATGATTCGAGACGTCCTCCGATCCCAATTAATACAAATAATGTGGGAAAAACTACGATTTCAGTACTAAATAAAACAAATAATAATAATAATAACAACAATAATAGTGGAAATCAAGTTGTTGGCTGTAAGAAATTTTTACAACACGGTAAAACACACCCATTAGCTAGGTTAGATATCTCCAAACAAAAACTTAATACAACAACTCCATATAATACAATGTAGAAAACCCTTAATGTCTCTCTATTTTATTATAAAATATTCTCGTAATTGTTGTAAGGAAGTGATATTCATAAAAAAAAGAAAAAATCGTAATTGACTGAAATAATTTTAGTTTTTTTTTTGTTTAAAATTTTAAATAAACTTGAATTTCAAGGACCTTTAACCTTTAATTTTTTTCTAAATTAATAAAAAAAATAAAATATCACTTTTAACAGCACTAAACACGAATTCCCTCAAAACTCTTTTACAACCTTGACTGCAACATGAGTGTTAGAACAAAAAAAATATAATATATCATGTGTCTCAACAAATAAATGTCTCAAAAAAAAAAACTTTTTATAATTTATACTCTTTACCAACTCTTTTGACTAAAATATTTTATAAATTGAATAAAAAAATACGTTAAAAAAAATCACAAAAAAAATGAAATATTAATAAAAGCTAAGAAAAGCTTTTTTTCCTTTTACTGTTAATCACTTAAATTAAAATAAAACTTATTCATTAAATATAAACACAAAAATGCTTGAAATTTGCTGGAAGTGTAACAAAAAAGCTTACAAGAACGAACGAATCAATTGAATTTTTTTTATTTAGTGAAATTGAAATGAAACTACAAATTTATTTTAATTTTTTTTGTATCTGTGTATAGATTTAATCAATAAAAAAAATATGAATGCGATGCTATATTATTATAATTTAAAATTTAATTTTAAAGTTTAAGTAAAAACATGCATGTAATAAAATGCGCGTGTGTATTCAAAAATGAAGAAGAAGAAAAAAATAAAGGAACAAAAAATTAATGAAAATGCAAAAAAATGTTGATTTTTAATTTCTTATTCCTAAACAAGACAACAGGAATCTGTAACTGTAATATTCTGGGCTTACTTTATCTAAGAATTTTTGAGGACATGGTTTTAAGGGAAAATTTCCAGAAAAATGATATTCATTTGAAAATCGGTCAAAAGCAACCTTACAAGTCGAGATTTAATTTTTCCATCTCATGCCAGATACCAAATGAAAATATGGACGTGTAATTTAAATTTCCGTTCCTTTTAATACACATTTTTGTTTCAATAAGTAATTTTTTTTTATTATTCTTAATTCTGTTTGATTTGTAAGTCGTAATACTGTTTTTCTTTTCAAAGTTAAATTTTTTTTAAAGAAATTCTTTTTAATTTTTGTTTTACTTTTAACTTCATACACTACTTGAAATTAATTCACTTGCATAAAATTCGTGTTATTCCGATTCTCTGCTATTTTCTCCACTGCCACCTTGTGAAGATGAAATCACACCTGGATTAGGTGAACTACAAGAACTAGGCTCGATTGGTATCAGTCCCTCTTTAATTCGTTTCTTTTGTTTCATTCGTCGATTTTGAAACCAAATTTTGACCTTCAATAAAATATTTTATTATTCAAAACGAAATTTGATATTAAATTAGATATGAAATTTACCTGAGTCTCATTCAATTGAAGTGCATTTGCAATTTCGATACGTCTCGCTCGTGTCAGGTATTTGTTGAAATGGAATTCTTTCTCCAATTCCGTTAATTGCTTATTTGTAAAATTAGTACGACCGGTATTGTTATTGTTATTTAATAGAACAGCATTCGCAGAATCTGTTAATTATTAGAAGAAAATGAAAAAAATCGTGGAAAAATCATTAAAATTTAATACACTCACTTAATAACGAACTAGGATATCCCTTACACATATCAAGTTGGTGCACTGGAAGAACATAATCTTGCATGACTGGTGATTTGGAACCTGAAATTAAAAAAGGTTTAAAGGTAAATTTAGAAAATTCTAGTACAAATAAATCTCAAATATGTGAGAATATCAATTGATGATGCTTGAGATAAAATATAATTTTTTCTTTCAAAAAATCAGCATGGTAGCTTTTGCCTTTAACATGGGTTTCTACCCATTTTCATAAAAGTATGTCTCTATCATATTTTATTCATCTACCACACATACATACACACACATAATGTTTAGAAATAATATTAAAACATAATAACAAGAGAAAGTATAATGCAACATGTCTGTCAGAATGACTGATCACCAAAAAAATATAACATTTATATCTAAATACATACAATTTTTTTTATCATCATAAGTCACCACTGTTTTTGAAATTTAATAACATTGTTATATTTAGGATTCATATTCAATTCAGTTGTAAGTTGAAATAATAGAGATGTATTTTCCTAATTTAGAGAGTATTGTATGAAATTTTTGGATGTTGTCAATCTACATTAGTATATAAGTATGTTTGTTTAGAGTGTGACGAAGTATTTAATGCCAAAAATTTGCTGTTTAAAGTAGTTGACTTCCATAATTCATTGTTTGAAATGTTTCATCGTGATACCTTTCAACAAAAATGGAGTTGGATGATTTACCGATTTTAATTCAGTTAAAAAATTTTGGAAATTTCAATTTCAATCCTTTTAAATTTATCATGAAATTTGACCACCCACATTTAACATTTAAAGTTCGGTATTTTCGATAGAGTTCTGTAATGCACATTAATTGATCAAATAAAATGACGTAATCTAATCTAAACTATACAAATAGAAATTCGATCAATGGCCTGAGTATGTATTTACATTAAAAAAGAACAACAAACATTTAACTATCATTACACTTTGATATGATTTTTAAAAGTAAATATTAACAATAGATTACATAACATGATTTTCAAGTTATGCTTGAACATCGTGAAGGCATATAAGGAACATACAATTTTGATAGAACGGATGACAAGTGTTTTGACATTTGATACATAGTGAAGTGAAGTTAATCAAAATGAGCCCTATCATGTGGGTTAAAAATTGATATAAGCAGGAGAAAGAAAGTAAGAGGACTTCATTTCTCTGATATGAAAATCAAGCCAATTGATTTAAATTTCATTTGACATTTGACAGATGTCATATTCAAGATATTGACGTTTCTGTATTTGTTTCTATTCAAATTTAACTTCAACTAGGATTTCAGTTCAAATTCTTAGGTCGGCAGGTAAAAGTTTGACAATCCATTTTTGAGATTTCCGTATGAGTATCTGTGTAAGATGAGCTGCCACGCTCAATCTGCGTACCGTCTTCGTTCTTATGAAGTTGACAAGTATCGCACTGTTATATGATTCATTAGAAAAACGAGGTCCTTTAATTGGCTTTTTCAGAGCGTTAGCGGAGTGTAATGTATCGCACATTTTTGTATGATTTCAATGAACTTTTAAAAGTTATCTCTCTTTAAAGCAAGATTTTGATCTAAATTACATACTCTAAACAAAAAAAAAATTGTGTTTGATATAAATCGAATTTTATAACATTATATCACACAAAATTTTGGATTCAAATATTGACTTTCATAATATTTATTTACTGATCTATAGATGAACGATATTTTGTTTGTTTATAAATTTGATATTTTATTCTCTGATTTAACCGCGAAAGTTATTATAAAATGAATGAATCAAGGAATCTATCAGATTTCGTTTTTTTTAATGGTTTCAATGAAATGAAATGTTTGACCATAAAAAAATTTAAAGGAATTTTATTTTTTTTTCATATAGCACTTTATCGAGCACGCTTCAATTAAAACTACATTTCATAAAATCTTCTTAAGTTCAATCAAATCACCCATAAAATCTTGTTAAAATTAATTTCAACAAGTGTTAATTTCAATTTTTTCTTCTTGTTAATCAATGAAATCTGTCAAAAACTTTGACAAAAATGATCAATTCATTAAGAACTGATGCCATGCCATTTAAATTACAAAGTATTCGTTTATTGCCTTTCTTTCTTTTTTTTTGATCAAAATTTTTCTTACAAAACGTAATCAATTTGTGTTGCTTCTTAATTTGAAGAGTCATTTATTAAACGTGGGTGATGAAATTCTCACATTAAAATTTGTTAAATGTCTTATTAATCAGACATCAGACTGTCTCAAGTAATTAATTAATTAATTAGAATAATTGAGGGTGAAATATTAATTTTTCATTACTCACATACAAACATACATACATAGAAAGTGAAGGATTATCTATTTTGTTTGTGTCATTCAAGTAAAATTAAAGGATTAATCTTAGGAAGGTGCTTTAATGAAATCACTTCCTGATTTCAAATTCAATATAAATCAATTTCAACTTAAATATGCAGTGCAAATCCGATAATCTCAAATATATTGAAAAATTTAACTCTATTCAATGTTTATTATTATGACTTACCAGTAGAAACTCCCTTCATTGAAATTAATATAAAACTATAACATGAATGGCATATTTTCTGTACATTGTTACTTTTAATTTATTCCAGATTTCATTTCAAGATACAAGGAAAATATTCAAATATTTAGCTAATAAAGACAACATTGTATGGATTGTTGATTAACTGGTTTATTTGAACGCGATATCCTTTAAAAATTGCTATTAGGTGGGTAATTAATAATGTAAATATTAATCTTGTAATTGTGATTAATGAATTGAAGTGAAATTGCAATGTAAGCTGTTTTTTTTTGAATATTCATTGAATTTTTTGTGGTTTGTTAATAATTTTAACTCAACGAGGTAATTAACCTTTGGCAATAATGGTTCTCATTATCGTTTCATTTTAGATAGCTTTCTTTTCTTTTAAGAGGAAAATCACTCAATTCTCTTGTTTGTTTAATATCAAACCGTCGGATGGACTAGACATTTAAATTATGAATCGTAATTTAATTTTAATTTCAGCTTCCAATTCATTCAGTTTTGTTAATGTGATTTCACAGAACTTATTCAAATTCATATTGAGCTTCACTTACACAAAGAAAATTCAATTGAATTTTATCGTAGTAATTTTTCCTTTTGTTTTAATATCCTTTCTTTTTCATTCACACATAAATTCATTAACAATTTTTTTTTTATTTATTCTTCACCTGAATATAAATAGAAATAAAAAAAAAAGTTATAATAAAATATTCAAATATTATTATTCATCATACAACATTCTATTGGGGGTGCAAATGACCGGTCAATGTTGCGATTCTTATCAGTTTATATATTTTTTTTTTGAATATTAAACTATATAAATATAAAAAATATTCGTGTATTATTGAAATGAAAGTGTATTACTGCGGTAGGTGTAGTGTGTGTGGTTTGATAAGAGAAAAAAAGGTATTTTATAAATAAAAATATTGCTTGTATCGTATTGTCGTTGTATTTTCATTTATTATTTGAGTGACATGGACATTTATTAATTCACACACAAAACTTTTAATATAGAGTAGAAATGTCTCACGATATAGTTTTATTTTATATGAATATTAGCATAAAAAAATTCAATAATTAAATCATGATATTACAATGAATTGTTGTGAAATGTGTATATTAGACGTCGGAAATTGTCCTGATATAATATGATGCGAGTTAAGGGAATTTTATTACAGATCATAAAATAAAAAATTAAAATTGAATTAATAATAAACTGTTTCCTCTTTTTCCTTGAGATATCGATAAGGTATAAGGGTATTTAATACTCACTTTGAGGCTTTGGCACATTTCGTTTCACTTGCATCCATTTGTACGTAGGTGTATGGCTCACAGTTGATTGTTGTTGTTGTTGTGAAGTAGGAACTGTTGTATTATTACTTAAATTATGATGATCTCCACCGACATCTCCAGATTTTCCCGTCATTCCAAATCCAGGAGGTGGTGGTGGTGGTTGAGGTTGTGTCTGATGTGAAATTGATCCTGGCACATATCCCAATTTCCTTGAGTCTTTCATAAACTGACCATGATCCATGACTTGTTTCACATCTGTTACACTGCCTTCCAACATATTTGGATCTGTGAATGGATGTGGCATTGTATGATGTTGTTGAATCCAACCAGGATTTTGTGTACCTGGATAATTACACTGGGATAAGTGATCATATTGTTGGCCTGGCATTCGAAGTCGATCATCTGGATTATATGGACTATAACCTGAAGGATTCAGTGTACCAGAATACATGTAATCTAAATTCGTATAACTCAGGCCGTTGTCTGAACTGATGATGTGATGATCAGGCGACGGCATTGAAGAGTTATTGTAAGTTGAGGAGGTGGTTGTATTGTTACTACTGTTGTAAGGTGAGGTCTCGTAGTACGATTCACCCATTATCGGGCTATTTGATGTTGTAATTCCGTATTCAAGGAGATGCGAGTGATGATACAACAGTCCAGGAGTTGTGTGTGTTGCACTTTCATGAATTTGTGATGTCGGAGGATAATGAGTGTGTAAATGATCTGTCGATGGAGGTGCAACTGCCATACAAGAAGCAGTATTTCGGTAGGTACTCTCATGATCAGTATTATAAGGATTTGCACTAACATTCATCATATTCTTAATAATTCTTTTGTTATCAATAATTACTTCTTTAAATATCTTATTTTTTTCCTTTTATTCTTTTACTATTAACATTTTATCAATAAAACAATATATGTGACATTGTTAAATATTTTTGATTTATTCTATTAATTATGATTAATCATTAAATTTGGCTTTTATTATCACTGTAATGTTAAATTTCTATTTTATTTCGGTTATAAATTCTAATTTCACTTTATATCATCAAACCAAAAAAAAATATGCGAAACATTCAAAATAAACACGACTATTTCAATGGAGTTTCCGTCAAGTACTGCCTATTCATTCAAAAAAATTAATACTATTAGCCATAATTCATACAAGTAAAATACTAGTCGAAGCTCCTAAACTCGAGTTTATGAATAAACTGCATGAAAATACAATGAAACCATTCAAAATCATGAAACACTTCATAAATCTATCTGTTTCTTTCTTTTTGTATTTAATTGAGTACGTGTAAGTGAGGTAGAATACTCAATTCAATGTAGTAAAATACAGAAAGGGGCGTGTTTTTGTCAGCGTTAAATACATGACCAATGTTTATTCAAGAATAAAATCACTGGTCCACAAGGAATAGATGATAGATTTTTTGTACGAGGACGCCTTTGCTGTACTTGCATAGAAATTTGTTACATGTTACAATTTTTCCTTTCCTTTCTTCTCTTTATCAAAAGAGAATTTTTTTTCGTCTATTCAATAATGGTTGCACAATAAAAATGCATCCATATTCTTTATATGATGAAATGTGAAATTTGCTGTGATAGTGAAAAACTGTTGCAAATATGGAATGTTGAAAAAAAATAAATAATTATTTTATTTTGAAGATAAATTACAATTAGATAATATTTGTCAAGATGTTGCTTGTTGAATTTTATATGAAATAACGATGAGAAAGATGAAGTTTATTTTTGGAATCCTAAGAGACGTTATTATAAAAAATAAATGAAAATAAGAAATTTTTTTTTTACTTGTCTAATGAATTGAGTTAAATTTAATTCTCAACGAGATTTGGGCATTAAGCGATATACTAGAACCAACGGGAATCTGCTTTTTCTTGTTGTAAGATATGATTTGACGAGCCGATATCAGAACAGATCCAAAGTAACGTCTTCAACGTGAAGTATGATGATAGATGAACTTACTGACTTACCAACTCACTTACATAAGTACTTACTTGCTGACTTATTTTCTTACTCTCTAACTTACTTTATTACGGGCTTCCTTACTAAAATGCTTATTTAGCCATCTCACAAATAATCTGTAATTTTTTGCTAAGAGATGATTTGACGAGCCGAAATCAGAGAAGATCCAAAGTAACGTCTTTAATGTGAAGTATGATGACCTCTTACTAAAAGTCTATTTGGTCCTTAATAGATGAACTTACTGACTTACATACTCACTTACATAAGTACTTACTTGCTGACTTATTTTCTTACTCTCTAACTTACTTAATTACGGGCTTACTTCCTAAAAAGCTTATTTAACCATCTCACAATTGATCTGTAATTTTTTGCTAGTCTTTGTTTCCAGATTCACATGTGAAAGAGTTTGAATCTAAGTCGAATCATAAGGGATCATTATTTATACATCGTAAGTCGATAAGGGTTACTTATCTTTCATTTTGTCATCTAAAATGTCAGCAATATTTGTACAGCATCATCTCAGATTAAGAGCACAGATAAAAATAAAATTTAAGATGTCACGTTACATGCCCAAAGTTGCAAAGTTTAACTGGAAAACTTTAAGCGGGGTTTTCTAAAACACTTCATATTTTTGCTTTCAATGTAAGCAAGCCTCATTTCTAACAAAATTCAAAATAAAACATTCAATTTTCCATCATTGAATACATCACATTACCCATATGCCACAAATCCAACAATAGAAGAATTTTACACACTCTCATATGATATTAAATAAGTTGAGAGAAATAAGCATTGCTTTCAACAAAAATGTCAATCGATTTGATTGAAGACTTTTTCATCTTCAGAAAAATAAAGTTATTTTTTTTTGGGGAATTGCATATTAAAAATATGTGTTTTTGTTATTTTTATGAAATTTTATATTGAAAATCAACAGAATTTTTTACACACACACAATTTTAGAGATTTCAATAGAATTTTATCCTTTATTAGCATTATGTGTGAGACTCATTTGGGAATTCATAATAATAATAATATGTGACGAAAATTATATTAATTTAAAATTTTTGTTACATTGATTTTTTTTTAATAATCATAATAACCGTTGCTTGATTTATTGATCATATGAATTTGAAAGTAAGAATTTAAAGTCCAATTTTTTTCTTTTGATTGAATAATTTTGACTAGAATTCATAGAATTCAATTTTGTCAAAATCATTCATAAGTCATTCAAATCAAATCAAATATTGCGGTATGATTAGACGAGAACCTTCTTAAAAGTTACATGATTTTCTTATCAATAAAACTTTTGATAACATAAAAATAATAATATTTCAATTCAAAATTTTTCATTTTATGTTAACCGACACCTAATCTAAAGTATTAACTTTTGTCCAAAATTGTGTAATAAATCAAATATCAGTAAAGCACTTTGATTTAAACGTGCTTGTGGTTAATGATAAAATAATGATATGCCATTGTATAGAGAAGTGAATTGTATCAGATTGATAAGTTTATTATTGAAATTATTTTTTCTTTAAATTTTGCAAGTGTTTACTGTTGAATAATTAATTATAATTCAATTTTCTTGAGTCAGAGTCTGAATTGGAAAAATATTTTTATTTTATGAAATGACTCAACAAATAACGTTGTTTACTTTCTTTTCTTTTTTGAATTGGCTCTTTCTTTGTTAAAAGTCGTGATTTAAAAATGCTTCTTCATCAAGCAGAGCTTCTCTTGTCTCTTAATAAACAGATACAAATTGAAACTCATGTTAATCGAAATAAGACAATGAACATTGCGCAGTAGTAGGTATAATATTTTTATTGTACGATATTGATTGTGGTTTTGATGAAAAATTTGATATGTTCGGTTAGTTTTGAGCGCAAATGAAGGCGCACTCAAGGCGAACAAAAATGAGATATCAGTAAAGTCTTCTGATTAAATTTGAAATGAAATCAAAGCACGGAAAACCTAGGGAAAAAATTTCGTTGCAATACTTTTAGCGATCTAATCAATTTGTACGTCAATTTAAAGGCAGCGATCAAATTCATGCGCGTTCTTTGAAATTTTGTGCTACATCTACAATATCACTGTAGTTTATAATCAAATTAGATAATAAAACAAATAAAACAAGATAATAAAAAGAGACCACAAAATCAATGATCAAATCAAAATAATTCCATATCATTGTATGGTATTTCACTGCATACAATGCAGACCTTATTTCAAATCCAAATATTCCTCTTTATTTTCAATTTCAAATAAAAAATCTTATGTCAAGATCATAGCACATCATCATGTAGATGTGTAGTTTTAAATTTTAACAAGAAGACAGTATGACTGCGGTTGCTCTTTAGATTAACCAAACATAATACAATAACATAATAAAAAATGTTTAAGTAGTAGAGACATTTAAAGCATGAAAATCGTTTTGCTGTCTTATGATGTCTGTATTACTTGTCGTATCACATATCAATCTTTTTATTACTTTTATTGTTTGTGATTTGTAATCTCCATGATACAGAAATTTATGATATTTTTTTCAGATTCATTCTGTTTGTCTCATTTCAGTTCATATATTGCAATCAGAATATTTTAAGGTTGCTGAGTCATAAATTTTCTGTCAATCACAACGGAGATTCCATTCATATAAAAATTCATATCATATTCATTCACTTCAATGATATACTCGCAAAATTGTGTTTTATGTCATTATTTTTTTTTCGTCATTAGAAGATAAGATCAATTCAATGATAAGTAATTTGTAACATTGCTTTTGGTCATTTTTTATTCGTTTTTCTGGCGACAGGTTGAATTAATTTAATTTTTTTTCAATAAAAAAAATAATTATGGAAGGACACAGATTTGCATTATAATAATATCTAACATTAGAATAGTTCTCAATCACAGTAAATCACACTTAACAAATGGCTTCTGTTCATGTACTTAATTTTTCTTTATACATGTGCAGTGTACACTAATGAATGATTAATCATTTGCTTGTCTATGAGTGACATCGAAGGTATTTCTGTCATTTTCAATTAGCTTCTGGTAACATTTTAATATTTCTTATCATATGACGCGATCATTAAGTTTTAACATGGTTTTTGGCGCATTTGAGTTTGTATTTTCATTGTAAAACATGGAATTTATGTCTAGAGGAACAAAAACATGTTAAGTGATAAGAATGTGTCAAGCTGAATTTATTGAAAAACAAAATTTTTCGTTGATGTATGATGTGATTGATAAGAAGTACGTTGATTCACATGAAGAAGGTGAATAATCTTAAATTTTCCTTTAATTTCAAGTACTTTAATTTTCTAGAAAATTCTTACATTATATTAATTTTAAATCAGTAAATGAAATAAATAAAATGTACAACAACAAAAAAAAGGAGATTGACAACCACTTTTATGCATGCATCAAACATAACAACAGAAAAAAAAGAGATATTTAGCCATCACAATTTCTGTTGACTTGTGACATGAAGATGTGAATCTCGTATTATTTTATTTGATATTCTTCATTAATTCATTATATGATGTGTCGTTTAAAAATTTATAAATACACATTTTAACAATAATTATGAAGATTTTTAGTATTTTAGCATTGCATGACGTCTCGATATTTTTACAATGATATGAAATGAAATGTATAAAAGGGTCTGACATTTCCTCATATTTGTGTCTTTTATTTTTATTTCATTTTTTTGAAATATATTGATTTTTATAAACATCGAAAAATATTAATAACAAAGTAGAATGAGAAGGAAAAGACACCTCTTGTGACACATGTTAAATCAGATTGTCAATAATTGTGAATTTCTTGAAAATTTAAAAGTAAATTACCTTTAAAATTTAAATGATATAAGATTTGGAAGACCTCCGAAACTGATTCTTAAGCCCAAAGTTGTCAAATTAGACACATTTAGTGCATGACTAATAAAAGTGATTTCTCGAGGGACTTGTTCATGGATAAAGGTAAAAAATCTTGTTAAATTTGATCCTGAAGCATTAAATGTGTGGATTCTCAGAGGAATTGTTGTTTTTTTAAATCAAATACCTTAAATGCTTGAATAAAAATGAAAGATTTGAACAAGACTTTTGATAGAAAAAATAAAGGATAAGGTAAAAATAACATATGTCAATGTGTGGTTTCGATAGAACAAAGTGGGATGAAATGATTTTTTTTGCTCAAATATTTAAAACCAAAAGTTCTTTTTAATGAGATTGAGTTCATGGACCTACCAGCTTGTTTCTAAGATTTCTTTGTGTTTTATGTTCGTAAAATCAAAACAATAGCTTCAAAAACCTTTGATAGGTACTTCACAAGCATTTGAAGTTTACGTATGTGTATCTATAGAAATTAAACTGTCATGTCCCTGTCAAACTTTTCAATTTTAATTTTCTTTTCAATGAAACTGGTCCTTGAATTCTTTTTCAACATATCACTTTAAAAGTATTTCATGAACCTTTAACATGTAAAATTGATCCAAAAATAACTGATTTCATCCCACTGTGTCTATAAGTAATTCATAATCCTTAAATATTTACCACAACTATTCATAGAGTTACAAGATTAATTTTGTGACTTTTAAAAACAATTTCTCTTCACATTAAAACACGTTCAATTCTAAGTTTGTATGGCTTCCACGAAAATCTCACAGTGAAATTGTTTAAAAGTTAACAAGATAATCCCCAAATAATATGCACTCCATGAAATTTTTTTGTGTATTTTAATGTTTTATCATAAACAACCTGTGACAAATTTAATACATAATAATGAGAGATTATCAGTTATTTTTTTTGGTATTGTGGGCGTGTGATTTTCATTTTAAAATAAATATTGTTTAAAAAAATTATCCAAAAATGTTGTCATAACAAATTTCATTCAATGATTCTATTGAAAAGAGGAGAAAAAGTTTTTGTTTAACATTTTTTTTGTGAAATGAGACGAGATGAGATGAATGTCAATTACACGTGAAATTTTAAATTTCTTAATCAAATCACGAGGGAGATTAATTTTAAGATATTGAATTGTCTTGTAGTTGAAATGAAAACTTCTGAAGTAATGTCAAATTTTTAAAGAAAAACAAGGAAAAAGTACTTCGACGATCGATGTTACTTTGATTTGATATCCAAGAATAAACAACATTTCACTGCTCTCTCCCTCAACCCTTGTCATAGATTAAATTTCTCTGTACATTCACTTATGTAAGCTTATATTTATTTAGTACCATGTTCCTTGTTCGTCCATGTGCCTCCATATGTGTTTTTTTTCGTATTTCATGTATGTTATGTAAAAGTTTGAAAAGAACAACTTTATCAGCAGTACAGAGATAGAGATATTAAACATGTTAAACAGAAACATAACAATAATAATAAAAATAACAGAAAAAAAAATTGTTCAAACCCATATGTATCTCGGACAGCTCATCGATCTTCCTGTCACCTACCGCTCGCTCTTTCAATAAGCATTAAATCTAGATAGATGTACATTGTTCACATTGAATTGCGTAGTGAGACTTATATTAAGATATTGTGTATTTTTAGTTGAAATGTACTTTTAAATAATAATAATAAAAATGTTATCTAGAAAAAAAATGGTCGAATGAAATTTTTTTTATTATTTTTTGGATATGGAAAGATTTTGAAGGCACCTAAAACATTTTAATTGTTATTACTCACAACATTAAAGTTAGTTTTTGGCTCAAATTAGACTGGCTCTCCATATGCTCGAACGGTGGCCGTTATGACCATTCTACCCATTAGTTCGAAAACAAAAAACTCAGATTTAAATCGTTCCTAGAAAACAAAAATTCACATAAATCTTCTTTATTAGTGACATGAACAAATTTTCCACGAAAAATAATCTATTTAACTTTCATCTCAATACAAAAAATTGTCCATATATTCACATAAAAGCCATAACGAAATAAAACTAAACTAAAACTAATATACCGTGGAGACAGACATTGACACGAACATTAGTTATCAGAACAAATTGAATTGATTTTGTTCGTGAAGAGCACAATTCGGCCAATAAATAGAGGAAAACATATTTGAAATACAAAAAAAAATATATATTATATTAACAGAATGACGAAAAAAGAAGAAGATTGATTGTCCAAAAAAAATTGTGCATTATATAAGTGGTCCAATTAAGAAAATGTCTGTTTCTCGTTCAATTATGATATTTATGTAGGAATTAAGTTAAATTATTAAAATTAAAGTAGGTGATGAAATAATGAATTAAAGTGTTTGACTAAAATTTAATGGCATATGAAATACAAAAGGACTTAAATGCACAAATAAACGGGAAGTTTATGATAAAGCATTAGTTTTTTTTTTATTATTTTCCACTTTCATATGTAAATGCTTAAAATTTAACAAATTAACATCGTAAAATGAGATAATTATTGATGTTTTATCTTATAATAGGGTAAATTTTGATACATAAATTTATAACATAACATTTTAGTAATAATAAAAAAAAAATACAAAATTAATTTTTATATTTAATTGAGTTTTTATCGAATCGATGCTAATTTTTTTTTCAATAATTGAATATCCAAGATTATATAAAATTATAAGAAGGACTATTTTTTTATAAGTAAAATTACAAATTTTATTTAGTTGGTGTTGAAAAGTCTTCGTATCCTGTCTTGGACGAGGATTTTTTAACTTTGGACTGTTTTTTCTGTTTATCATGACTGTGCTTCTTCTTATTCGAAGCTGATTTTGATTTGAATGGTTTGTCATCAGGACCTTCATTTTCTTTTTGATTTTGTTCAGGAGTTTCAACATCAAAAAAATTCACATCTTCAGTTTTCTTCTCCTTCTTCTTACTTTCTTTAATTTGATCTTTTTCCTTATTCTTATGTTTCTTCTTCTTTTGCTTTGTTTCATTTTCTGCCTCTACAGATCCTTTACTTGCTTGAGATTTCACTTTTTTATCACTTTTACCAACCTTTTTCTGTTCTACGGTCACATTTGATGTCACTGGAATGTCTAAATCAATATTTAACGACTTATGTGGATCATTTTCGTCGATTTCATCTTTATCACTGTCTGACAATGTGGCGCCTTCAGGAATTTCTACTACGGTACTTACTTGCACTGGCAGTATTTCATCGTAATCTGATTCACTACTACTATAACTGAGTTTATTTTTGTGCTTTTTCGATGTTTTCTTGCTCGTTTTCTTGGTTTTACCAGATTTCTTCTCCAAATATTTGTCAGATCTCTTTGTTGAATGGATTTTCAATGGAACATCTAATGCAATTTCAGCAATTGGAATATCCTCAACATCTTCTTCCTCTTGTATTTCCTTTTTCGATTTCTTTTTATTTGCTGATTTCAAGTAATTTGGATTGTGACTTTGTTCTGCTTCACGAGAACGTCGAGCACGTTCAACGTCTTCTTTAGTAATTTCAGGACTACTTTTGCGACTTTCTTGACCAACACCATCGTAACTCTGATTTGCCACGAAAAGGAAATCACCTTTTTCGTCTTCAGATGATGACACGTTATCACTGAGAGGTGAATTGATCCATTCATCGATGTCGAGTCCTTCTGGCAACATGACTTTCTTTTGGGCTTTTGGAGCGACGGGATTCAAATCACCTGTGAAGAGTAATGTCATTTCTTCGATGATTGTATCAATTAAAGAATTTTTCTCTATTTGAGCTGTCTCATTATCGTTCATCATATCGTCGACGCCTTGTTCTCTCTCTTGATCTAATTCTGACTTGAGATATTGGATTAAGGCATATGCTGAACTGGAACGCTCTTGAACTTCGATGTCAGCTGAAATTAAATGTAAATTTAATATGATTTTCAATATAACACAAAAAAATTAACATACCTGAACTAATAAACACCGGTAATCTCTCAAGCAGCAATGTGACAGTCTGTCTAATTGTTTGTCTGTCATCATTCTTACTTGCAGTACTCATTATATGTGTAGCTAACTTGAGTGCATTTTGGATATAAACAGCTTGAATATGTCCAGGCAAAGAATTGTCTCGTAGCAAAAGTATTAAAGCATCATTTGGCTTTTGGAGATACGCTGCATATTCTCCGACAATCCATGAAGCAGCATAAAGCACTTCACTCATTGTATTATTTTGGGAATTGACTGTAAATGTATCAAGTAATGTTGCCATTTCATTGACAGCAAATTCACGAATTGCCTGTACTCGGACAACGACATCGAGAAGTTGAGCTGCAATGACAGCACCATGTTTGCTATTTGAAGCAAGTTGAATCAGTTCAACTAAGACAGTGACGAACCATTCAAAGTTAGTTATGTATTGATAGGAGCCTTGACTACAAATTTCAACTATTTTATAAAGGAGTTCGTCACGATATGCAGTTCCTTCGGCCAGTTCAATATGTTCAAGTAATTGACGTACAATTTCCATAAGATTTTTCTTTGACACCATTCCATAGAGCAAATCTAAAGCCCGAAGTCTAATTGATTCATCTTGATCATCGAGGCAATCAAGAATTAGGTCCTTATGTGCTTGAACACTCTTAGGATGTGTTTTCAAGATCTTACTCATTGCGAGGAGGCCCAAATATTTTAAATTTTGATCGGTATCTTCAATGAGAATTCTCAATTTTTGGACACACAATTGAATTGAAGCATTATGATTTGGCATTCCACTACTGATTGATATCAGAACAGCAATTACTGTATTGATGCATTCATATAGTAAGCTCATTGCTGACGTGCTATGAATCAAATTAGTGAGTGGCTCAATTAATTTTTTGCCTAGACGAGGTTCTAACGGTGTAAGAGCACCAAAAAGCTTTATTATCTTAATTAACATCCAATTATTGGTTGAGGTTGTCATGAGTTTGAAGAATATTGGCGCAAGTGAAAGATAATTTTTTGGATTTTTTCGGGCCAATTCACAAATTACATTAACAGCAGCTGATTGAACACCCGGATCAGGATCCTCTAACTTTTCTTTTAGCTTTGGAAAGGCAATTCTTAAGGCTTCTGGATAACGTAAAAACACTTTATACATCATAAGTACGGCTTTCATACGCAAATATGGTTTAGTAGAGCTCATTAATGTCATAATGTCACCAACTAAATCTCTCGACAGATCTGATGAAATGAAACAAGCAAGTCCACTCATTGCGACACCAGCATCATATTGATTCGTACTATTCAAGTCTTTTCGAATCATATTTGTGGTTAACATCAAGAGTTCAGTATCTGGATGGAAGCTTTGACTTGCAGCTAAATATCCCACACGTTTTGCAGTAAATTTACCGGAACTCATCACCTCGATTATATTAAAACCGGCCCAACTGATGTCATATCCAAGCATCTGTAAAATTTATAAAAATAAAACAAAAACAGAGATAAGCAAATTCCTTCATTCATAAAATTCTGTCTTTCTGTACATCACATACATAAATGAGAAGACATTGACAATAAATAAGAAATTGTACACGTACCTGAATATAAGTCAATTTCGCTACTGCATTACATTTTGTACTTATATTGTCCTGTCTCAACTCTGACTTGATCTCTTCAATGCATTGTGTGATATATTTACTTTCTGGAACAAAAAATTTAAGTTTATTATCAAAAAACCATAAAAATATGTTTGGGTCATCAAAGTGAATGAAAGTCACGGAAAAGTAAACATAAAAATATTTTTATTGTTTTTTCAAGACATTCACTTCATTACTCACCATTATCTTTATTATTTCTTATGCCACGCACGAGATCTGTGAGATTTTTATCGAACATACGTTCCAAGTTTCCTTTAAATTGTTTCATATTCATTTTTAATAATTAAAATCTTTCTTTTGCACTTTTCCCTTTTGAATTTGACCGATCTGGATTAGAAATTATTGCCCAGTAAACATATGTGATATGTCAACATTGTCATTTCCAGATAGCAAGTTGAATTTTAACCCATCTATGACCAAGTTTTCTTGAAAGTGAAAATTAAAAGATTTTTTTCAATAATTTCAAACAACACATTCATTTATTTAATTTCCTTATATTTTTTTTTTGTATTTTTGTAAGATATATTTTTTTTATGTTTTTTTTTCAATATGTTCCGATTAATTTTTCAACATTGAAACTTCATTTCAGATATATTTTTTTTTAACAATTGTGTTTTAATAATTTACATTAATTTTTTTTCTTCAGATATTTTTAGCTTTAATAAAAATTAAAATTCCATAAAAATCTTAAAAATATTTCAATCCTTTGCCTTTACGATATTCGAAGAAATTTCATTAAAGGACAGTTCAAAGATTCCTACGAGAGACCAATTACCTAACTAAAGTTTTATTTTTTTATTATTCAGCTTTAAGTCTCCAAAGGACCTTAATTTTTAATTTTTGTTTAAATGTACGGTTTTTTATAAAATTATTTTGATATTACATTAATATTTATTTTGTATTCTTTCAAATATAGCAATTTTTTAATCAATTTTTCTTAGAATTTAAGGTTCATCATTAACAGTTAATTATATTATGCCTAATTTTCTTTTAATATTTTATGGCAAATTTTATAAACTTTAAATTTATTATTTATTTTTTGGAAATTTTAATCTTTAATGTACTTTAAATTTAAGACTGGCGACAATGTGATAATTTTTTAACCGAAATACAAGAAAGCGTTTTCCTATGTCGTTTTTTACTACTGCTATTTGTATTGTTATTTTGACTGGATGATGCAGCACCGGGAGAGGCTGAACCACCGATCATGTTATTGCTATTGGTTATTGTTGTCTTATGTAAATTTATACTTGAATTTGGGGCACTAGTACTATTTGTAATGGATTTTTCTTGTGCAGTGGGCTGATATGGTTCCAGCTCTGAAATAAAGAAAACAAAAATTAGATTGAGAGAAAAAAATATGGAGATGCAAAATTACCATTTAAATCATGTTCTGTGAAATAAACATTTGTTATTGTATCGCGACTTGTATCATAGTGATACGATTGAAGGTAAGGCAAAACGGTTGAACTACGTAAATGATCACCTTTGAGTGGTGGAATTGGCACCGGCGGACAATCTTCTTCCCATTTTCGTCGACACCATCTGTCATTTAAGGCAAATTTAAAATATTGATTTACAAATACAAATTGAATTATCTTACGCATGATTTCTAATTTGTTGTATTGTGAAACGTTCTTCTGGATGTTCCTTCAGCATATTAACTAGCAAATCAGCTAAACTAGTTTCCAGCCATTCTGGAGGTTTCCATTGACATTTACCAATACTTTCAAGCAGTCTATAAATATTGTTCCCTTCGTAGGGGTATAAGCCTGTAGTGATATTGTATAATGTAACACCAGAACTCCAAATATCCACCTTAAAGCCAGGAAATTTTTCCAAACCATCTGAAATTTACATGATTTTGATTGAAAAAATTCAATATTAAATTTTGTATTTTTAACTTACTTGCGATTTCTGGTGGTTGAAATGCTGGTGAACCTTGACCCGTAGTAATTTCATCTGTGGTTGCAAACATATCTAATGCTTCAGCCACACCAAAATCAGATATTTTAAGTGTCTGATCTAGTGTAAGGAGTAAGTTGCCTGGTTTGATATCTTTATGAATTATTCCACGTCCATGCATATATTCAAGTCCATCTAATAATTGCACAAAGTAGTTGTGCGCTTGAAAAACAGGAAATTTCTTCTCTGGCACTGAGTCGAGCATCTCCTGTAATCCACCCACACAATAATCCATAATTAAATACATTTTTTGTTTTTCCTCATTGTACAGTACGTCAATTAATTCAATTACATTTTTGTGTTTTAGTATGCGAAGCAATTGGATTTCACGTGCTACATTTTGTTCGCCATTCGGAATACGACGTAACTTCTTTTTGGTTAATATTTTCACAGCCCTTCGACGAAGTGTCTCAGAATCAAGTAATTCTTTAACCTTACCGTAACTGCCCTCCCCAAGCAAATCTCCAAATACGTATTTACCAACTGTTTTGCACTTTGGTTTTTTCGATTGGTATATGACCTCATCGGATGGCACTCGATTAAAGAACAGATTTTGTGTATTAACCATTGTGTTAAAGTCCATTTCGGCAATTTCGTCGTCATTACCAAGCCATGAAACCCGATCGGGATTTCTGTAGTGATCTGCATAGATATCATCATAAAATTCATCTTCATATTCGTCAATTGTGCTTGCAATGCGATCGGTTGTATGCCGTATCTCATTTTCTTCATCGACAACTACGACGGACGGTCCAGCGCAAGCACCATCTTTTTCATTATTACTTGTTTTTGCATCATGAGACACAACAATTTGCTCTTTAGACATCACAGGAGAATCGTTCAATCGAAAATTTGGATTTGCTAGCAATACTTTTGCATCCTGTGCAACATCAACCATCACATGAGCACATTTGTCTTATTTATTTACACAATTTATTTGTAAGAAATTTTAGTAGAAAAGAAGAATTAATGTTTTTCATTGAATAATTTTTTTTGTGTTTTATTATTTACACTCTTGATCTGTCATTTTATGAAAAACAGGCACGAAATTAGAATTGCACTTCAAATTGGACATCTCGTTTCATTTACAAGAGAAAAATGAAATTGCGCGCTTCATGGCCGTTATAAAAATGGAAACACGTGCTCATCTTATTCAATACATAAAAACAGTAATTTTAATCAATTCTTTCAAAATTTTTTATTCCTGTTCGTACAAATGAAACCAACGGCATATGTTTAACATAAAATTGGTCTTCACTTTCACTTACAAAAAATGTCGTGTATGAAACTTTACACAAATAATGTAATTTTTGGAAAAGCATCCATGTAACTTCTTCAATTTCATATTGGTTTTCTGTACCATCAGAATTCATATCGATAAATTTGAATTGACTCTTTTCATGAAATCCAAATGTTAAGACACGTAAATTTTTAAACTTCAGAAAAAGTTCACCATCACTTCCCCATTGTCCAATTTTTCCAATGCACAGTTCAGTTAAAAGTTCAAATCTGAAATTTTTATCAAAATCAAGTAAACTTTTTGTCGAGTTCATGCTCAAAATGGAAAATTTTTGTAGTTTCGGTAAAACCATTAAATGTAATATTTGAAAATTTGGACGTGGCATTGAAGATATTTGAAGTTCTCTTAAGTTTTTCATTTCAATTAAAGGTGTTATCGTAGTCTTATCCTGATTTTCTTCTACAATCTTCAAGGTTTCCGTACCGAAATGGAGTGTTTCAAGTCGTTCAAGCAATAAGTACAATTGGGCTTTTCTTTTGAAGAGTAATACCGTGAAATCAACTTGAGAATCGAAAACCATCTTTTTCAGAACAGGAAAATGATCAGCAATGAGACCAGTTTGAAATGCATCAAGAAAATTGTAACCACTTCCTCCTTCGAATACTATTTCTTTAATATGTCGTCCAATATTTACCCAAAAGTCACTCAAATCAGTCTGACTTTCGAAATGGGTTTCAAAGTTGACTATCATACGATTATATTTAAATGTTGTATTTTTGAATATTGAAACAAACTCGGAATCTGACGATAAGAGTGAATTACTCAAATTTAAAGTACGATCCAGAATGGTGCTTGATGAGCAAATGTTGAACCAGTGTTGACAAACCAGACGACATCGAATTTGGTCAGTTTTGGATAAATATGAAAATATTTTCTCCAAAATTTCAACTGGTAAGTGCCATGATTCGTCAAATTGACCAAATGGCCCTCCAGTTTCAATTTGAATTTTATTATTAGTGAAGCTATTTCTAGAAATTATTAAATTGGTATCGTAGTTTGATGTGATCCGCTCCAATTTCGGTAGATTATGGAATAAGGGTTCAAAATCTTTCGTTTTCAAATAAAATGCCGTTTTTAATATTTTCAATTCTTTCAGGTTTTTTGATATGAATTTCAATCCAGTTACTGTCATCCATTTTGAGTAGCAGCAGATTTCCAGGAATTCGATATTTTTCAAATATTTTGAGACAATTTCAATGCAATTATCTGTCGTAATTGGAGCATCAACAAAATCAATCGAAAGAATTAATTTGGTTACATGTGGACACACTTTGATGATACTCTCAAGTTCTTCGACTGATATTGTTTGGAATCTCATTTCAATTGCTGTCAAATATTCTAATTTGGCTGCTATTGAAATTATCACTGTTTTATCACATTTTGTCACTAATTCAGTCAAATACGGAAAACTTTCACTTATTGAATTGTAATAATTATGACAATTTTTTTCAATTTTCATCGAAAAATGTGTAACAGAATCACATTTTGCTACAAAATGATTTAAAATGCAATTTTCATTGCATGTTTCTCCAACTCCCCTCATATTATCTTCAATTTCAAGTGGTCTTACAGTTAATTTTTGATTTTCATCACCATTTCTTTCGAATTCAAATTCAATTTTTTTGATAATCCACGCATAGTTAAGCAAATCAGTCCAATTTGGAATGAAATCACATTCAAATATGATTTCATTCATATTGAAGAACTCATAATTGAGATATGAAAATAAGTTATTCACTGTTTCTGCTATCAATGGAATATGACAATCAAATTTCAGCTTTTCAATTATTTTGCACCATCGCATTACTAATAAAAAATCTTCATGACAAATCTCTTTTTGATTGTCAATTTCACCTTCAATCTTTATAAGGCAATCCTTGATTGTGACATTTTCCATTGAATTATTTGAATTTGATCTCGTTTCAGTCATTTTTTAAAATTTTAATATAAAATTTAAATGCAATTTAAAATTGTGACGACTCAATTAAGAATGAGAGACTTTAAAATGTCATACAAAACTGAAGAAGTGAATTTTGTGTAATCTTATCAATTTTTATGGATAATTTAAAAAAAAAATATAAATCTATAAAAAAATTATCAGTTTAAAGCAAACATTGAACTTGAATTAAAAATAAATTGATAAATGTAAATAAACGTTGTCGCATAGACAAAATTTATAAAAGGTCATTTGCACGTTGAATGGGTGGAAAATGTAGAGAATCGTCATTTTTTTGCTTTTCTTCTTTCATTCGTCCTTTAAAATTCCGGTAAGTCAACAAAATTTACTCATTTCATCAAGATAACGGCACCTTTCTTCGAAGTCAACTGCTATATGTACAATGTATTGTTTTACTTCAAATTATTACCTTGGTTACCATTAAAATCAAAACACAAAAAAGACGTATCTTCATTTGGAGAAAAAATACACGAATTTAAAAAATATTGTTCATTGACTTGTCAGTCAAATAACTTGACATGATCGAATATTAAAAAAATTAGAATTTTTATAAAAATGAGAACGAATTAAAAAAAAAGTTCTATCGATACAAGTCTTTAACATACACGTACCGAGTGAAATACAGAAAAAAATTTAAGGAAACAAAAAATACATTTGACAGGGAATTGAATAAATTGTAAAAAATCATCATGGTAGTCGTTGAAATGTATTGCCGTGAGCAGATCACGATTCCTGAGCAACTGCCACTGATATTGAAAAAATATGCAAAAGGTACTAAAAACTTTTCATTTAAATTATTTTTTATTATAATCAGTGTTAAATTTTCCATTTTCAGCTGTTATTCGAACCCAGCCATATGATCTTCTGCGATGGTCAGCTGCGTATTTTCGATGTCTTGCACTAGAACAAACACCACCAGCCAAACTTAGGTTTGAACCACAACAAAAATATGGTGATGTGACATACGGTTACATTCGAACGTTGATTGAACAACTTGGAAAAGGATATTTTGTTCAAAGGAAATTTTTATTAAATCGTTGGCAAGGATTGTGCTTACCTGAAGAGCAATTATTCGATATTTTATCATTGTGTCGTATGTTAAATTGGAGTCAAATTCATTGGTTAAAACTGGTCGCTGTTTTCATTGGAACTCTAAATGACAATTTGATGAATACAATGAAGATGATTTGTGAAGTTTTGACTGATGAACCGGATGGAAGCCCAGCACCAATTCCATTGTGGATGTTTCGTGTGTGTTATAAATTTGTAGCGGAATTGGATTGTTCTGAAACTCAATGTTTTATTGATGGACGGAAATTATTGTAATATTTTAGTTTATTAAATAAATTTCAGTTGATATTAATTCAATTAAACTTTTACAGACCTGGTGAAATCCTTGAAGATGCCGAGGAACCAATCGAAGTGCCTCAAGTTCAAGCAGCTGAAGTATTGAAACAACTTCTCATAGATGAATGGAATTCAAGGATGAAATACGATAAATTTACACCATCAGAAGTTGAAGGCTCAGATGCTGAATCCGGAATTGGAGAAAGACCCAATTCAAGTTTTAAATTCATGGGAAATTTCGATGATTCAAGTGAAATTCTTAGAAGATCACCCGATTTTGATGCAGTAATCATGTTGTTACAAGATGAAATTGATAACATTCGTCAAGTAAATCCAGCTGCTAGTCTTGAAGCTCTAATCAAAAAATCACAAGAAATTACAATTAAAGAATCAGCTCAAAATGAAACTGAAATATCACTGGAATCTGTTAAAGCACAGCGATTAAACATTTTGAAGAAAATCGGTCCACCATGGACTTGGATCGATAAATTCACGGATTATAAGTGTCTTACAGAGTCGTTTAATTTCATTGATAGCACATCTGGTATGTTAGAGGATGATGACGAAAGTCATGAAGTGATAGTGAATACTATGAAGAGACGTTCAACAAGTGCAGATTCAAGTCAAACCATCATCCATTACACGAGTGATGAGTCACGTTCTAAAACATTTATCCGTGATGAGAGTGAAGAGGAATCACCATCAAAAGTTAATACAAAGTCAATTATTAACCAAGTCCTATCAGATGTGATGTGTAAGTTAACTGAAGCCCAATCTAATGGAAAGTGCTCGGTGCGTGATGTACGTTCACTGACACGAATAATCGATGGGGAATTCGGTTCCGATGAAAGTGCAATGAAACTTAAGGGATTTCTTGAGAAAGCGAATAGTAATGGACAGGATTTTAATGATTTGAATGAATTAAATAGCTATTTCATGTCTGAAATTGTCAAAGAAAATCGAATAAATGTAAATGAAGATGACGAAGAAGATCCAAATGAGACATTAAAAGAACCCGATGATCCTGATCGTATTGTTGAAATATTTGAAGAAAGTGGCATTGATGTCGATAATAAATTATTGGAGAAAAAAGTTTCTGAGACGATGATCTTGGGTCTTGTTAAGAAACCGGGAACAGCTGACTCGTTAGCGCCACCTCCGAGTGACATCGATGTTGAATCTGTAAAATTAATTCAAAGTGATGACACGACAACAGCAAGTATGGCAGCTTCGAGTCATAAACCTCAAGCTGTAACAAAGGATGAGAACATCCAAACAACACCATACTTGGAAAGACAACGACAGAAATTGGCAAATGAAAATGCAGAGCATCAATTAAACGAAAATGAAGCCGAAAAAGGTGACGATGAATCATATAAAGCGATTATTCCACCGTTACCTGGAATCGGCCCAAGCGTTTCACATGAAACAACTGAAAGGTTTTTACTTTACTTAATGAGACGTGCAAGGAAACAAGGCGGAATGGTTTATCCCCGAAATTGGCAGGAAAGTGAATGTCCATCAATGGTTGATTAAATTTTTCATTCAAATTTTGATGTTATCTCACTGTTTCATGTTCAAAAATAAAAATTCACTTTAAAAATTTAATTTTCCTTTCATGTATGAAAATTGAAATAATTCGATCTGCAATCCTTCTAATACGCAACAAAGTATGATGCCATGGAAACGTTAATTTTATTTATTTATCGTGTTGTCGTGCTTTCACCCCAAAAAATTTTCAGTATATCGCATGTTTAATATCCAAATTTTGTTTGTAGCCTTGGTTTAGTATGCAAATTACAGTCATTGACATTGGAACCCATTCCAACGCACGGTCAAGTCCAAATAAGAATATTCCTGAAATAGTCATTACATCAGCTTCTGAGGAAAAAATTAATTTTTTCTCGTGTCAAAGGATTAAAAATTACATTTTAACGTTTGATGAAATAGTGATATCACTTTTTTTGGTTGTAACGTTAATTTTCTTGCAACATTTCTTTAGGACATTTGATTCTGAATCGATTTAAAATTGAAAAAAATGTCGAAAAGTTCAAAGGATAGTGCTAGAAGTATGGCGAGTGGAATGAGCCTGCAAAGTCAATGGAATATGCGTCAATATGCAAAGAAGCGTCGTCCTAAAAGGAAAAAGACTCCCAAAAAGCGTGAAATTGTCACGGATCTCACTGCATATCCAGCATATGAAAAATATAAAATGCCATAGTGAGCTTAATTTAAAAAAATTAAACTGAGCGCATTGCAATGCATTTTCATTGTCTTGAAATGTTTTTCTTTTCAGTTACATGGTTTGTCGCGAACGCTATCAAAATACAAAAAAGGAATATGATGAACAATTTTTGTACGAATTGAAAATGCAAGAGGCCATGCAACCATCGGCATATGATGCCATGAGATTTCATCGGTAAATTTTCTCACTAAGTAATTGAAATATCTCTTTACTTATTTAAATTTCAGTCACTTTGTCATCACGACACTTTGGCCGCCATTGCACACCAAGAAGGAAATTGAAAATACTCTGAAAATGTATGCATTGGACAAGAGACAAGAAAAGAGATTGAGAGAATTGATGGAGAATAAACTTTCTTGAATGAATTTTACAAATTTTCTGTGTATATTGTGATGAGCAAATTAAATCATCATAAAGAAGCGTGGTTTGACAGCACGTGCCTGAAATTTTATCATATGCATAAACATTTTGATAAGGAATAATAAAATGTATCAAAAAATTTCATTGTTTCACAACTTTTTATTTTAACTCATTGAAGTACATTTTGTATAGGAATGAAATTCGTTTTGCACTTTCCCTTTCAGATTTGGCTCTGGCACTTATATTGGCTTACTTTTCAAACATAATTGGCACTGGCATTTCATACCGGCTTTTAACTCGTCCTTCCCTTACATCTGAATTGAAATCCAAATCACTTCGCTTTCCAAATCTGTGAATAATAGAAAGAAATCATTGTATTATCTGTATAAATAATGAAATTTAATTACATTCTATTCAAATCTACACATTTAGTGCCAATTATCCAATTTTCATGCATTTTTTTCTCAACACATACAAATTCTACCGTTACCTCGGTCGATATTGATGTGAGTGTGCTCGATCAATTGCTTCTAAAATGAAATAACCGATCAACCGATGGGCAATACCACGTGGCACCATGTTATTATGAAATAACTGACTTCTGTTTGATTATAAAACACAAAAAAAGGCACATATAAGAAAAAAAATATTTGTTTTAAAGACAAAATGTCATAAAAAATTCAAATATTGTTGTCTGTGACAATAAGAGACATCAATTAAGCTGTAATCTGTCTCAAATTTTGATGAAAATAGTTTATCTAGACATAGATAAGAAAATATTAAAGATCAAGGGTATATAAAATGTATCAACTTTATTTTAATTTCTGTTAGTATGAATTTAAGTCTCATTCTAGTTATTTCAGCATCACAATGAAATTTGACAAGAAACCTGAAACTAAAATCGACTTTTATAGTGTCGTTACCGATGTTCTAAAATTGAAATCTGTCGAAAAGGAATGGTCCCTTGAAGAAGCGTTGACCCACATTGGGATGGGAAAAATGAATTATTTGTTGACTTTTATCACTGGATTAATTATCGCTGCGTCAATGACAGAGACAATGGGAATGAATTTCATCATGAAAAGTGCGGAATGTGATTTGGAGTTGACACCAGGTAATAAAGGAGTGCTCACAAGTGTTGGATATGTTGGTATCTTATCAGCTGCATTTATTTGGGGATATTTGAGTGATACGAGAGGTAGGAGAGATATAATGAAGTGGACTCTTTTTTCCACGAGTATTTTTTCAATTTTGTCGAGTTTTGCTCCGGATTTCATTTCGTTTGTCGTGTTACGATTACTTGTTGGCATTTTCTTGTCAGCATCAATTGGAAGTACGTATCCATATTTAGGTGAATTTGTACCAGCCAAAAATCGACAAATGATGATGGCATTAGCAAGTTTCTTCTTTGGAATTGCACAAATTTATATTCCGGCAGTTGCTTGGCTACTTTTCACGTTTGATTTCAAAATTTCTCTGTTTGGACTCATTTATTATCGTCCGTGGAGACTTTTGATCGTGCTTGGAGCATTACCTGGACTTGTTGCCACAATATGTTTATTTTTTTATCCAGAAAGTCCAAAATATCTCATCGTAAAAGTAAGTACTTTTCATTTCATCTAAATCAATTGAAGTTAATTCCTTTTAAATTAAGGGCCTTAACAAAGAAGCTCTAAAAGCACTTGAATGGCTTTTCGTTAAGAATACTGGTAAATCGTCTCATGAATTTCAAATAAAGAAGCTCAAAATCGAGATAGATCCGTCACATGATCCAACAAGGACAGGACTCATAAAATCGATCTCATCTCAAGTAATGCCATTACTAAGACCACCTTACTTTAAACACTTATTGATAAGCTTTTTAATCATTTTCTCTCTATTTTTCACGTAAGGGTTAAATTTTTATATTGTGACAGTGTTAAAATGAAATTTAATATAATTCTAGACACACATCACTCGGACTTTGGTTCATGGAGATCGAAAATGACATTTATGTGTCGGATACTCGTGGAACAATTTGCCAAATATTGACTGAACATTTCTCGAATATAACTCATGATGAAAATGTTGTGGAATTGAATCAATGTGATGACACAATATCGGAAGAGACGTATATTGATGCCTTTTTATTGGGATCAGCGTATACACTAATATTTGCACTGATAAGTGTTTTAATGTCATTCATGAAACGAGGATGGATTGCATGTAAGATTAATTTTACTATCATTTTACTTTAGCATTTTATTTCAATTTAAATTTTAACAGGTATTTGTTTATTTTCCTCGGCTTTATGTGGCTTAGCTCTTTTTTGGGTGACAGAACAAACACTAACATTGATCCTATTTACACTTTTCTTGTCATTCGGAGGACCAGTTGTATCAGTCACGACTGGAACAGCAGTTTTACTATTTCCAACAAATCACAGAGCAATGGCACTTTGTATTGTGCTGACAATGGGCAGATTGGGGACAGTTTTTGGCTCAAATTTCATTGGATGGTTGCTGAGTGTGAATTGTGAGGCGACAATTGGTGTGCTAACAGGAGTTGTGACATGTGCTGCTATGTTGAATTTTCTTCTGCCATTTAATGAATGAATTTAAGTTATCTCATAAAAATCTTCAATTAAGGGCCTTCCTTATCCAAGTTCAAATATTAGTCATAAGTGATAAGAAACTTTTTAATTTAATTTAATTTGAAAATCAGTATCAATAAAATTCAGATCTTAAAGATAGTTGTAAATTAAATTTGACTTGTATCAGTCGATTACATTAGAATCATGAAAGAAACCAACGAAAATGAACCACAAATCAGAGAATGGACTCTTGATGAAGCACTTACGTCAATTGGGGTCGGGAAAGTGCATTATTTTATCATGTTGATCAGTGGACTCATTATTGGTTCACTAGCAACTGAGACAAGTAGTATGAATTTCATTATGAAGAGCGCGGAATGTGATTTGGACTTAACTTCAGCTCAAAAAGGTCTTCTCTCGACAGCTGCTTATGCAGGTGATATGGTAACGTCACTGATTTGGGGATACATGAGTGACACACTTGGACGTCGAAAAGTAATGAAATGGTCATCACTCTGTATGAGTATTTTTTCAATAGTATCAAGCTTCTCTCCAAATTTTATTATGTTTTTGATTATGAGATTTTTTGTGGGAGTTTTGTAAGAAAATTTTGTCACACTCTGAATAATTACTTTAAATGTGTTTGAAATTCTAGCATTTCATCATCAAATGCAAGTATTTATCCGTATTTAGGTGAATTTATGCCAATTAAATTCCGTCAAACGATTATGTCGATTGCTAGTTTCTCAATTGGAATTGCTTTGTTGTATGTGCCTGCGATAGCATCCTTCGTACTTCCTTTAGATATTGAATTTTCTGTATTTGGTCTCTTCACTTATCGGTCATGGAGATTATTGATAGTATTTTGTGCTCTACCGGAAATTATTGGTACCATAGGTCTCTTTTGCTTACCAGAGAGTCCAAAATACTTAATCGGACAAGTAAGTTTCTGTTATATTTAAGTTAAGTCGTCAAATTTTAAATTCCTTAATTTAAAGGGTCGTGATTCAGAAGCACTCAAAGTAATTTCATGGGTTTATGCAAAAAATTCTGGTCACAATCAAGAAGAATTTCATGTCAAAAGACTCAAATCTGAACTGAGCGAAAATGGAAAGCGAAATCTTTTCCAGTCTGTTTCCGCTCAAGTGATTCCAATTCTTAAGCAACCTTATATTAAATACCTGATTGTGTGCTCAATTATCACAAGTGCTTGTTTCAGTTCATCAGGCTCTTTAGTGCTATGGTTCAGTGAAATCGAGAATGGATTATCGATTTCCAATTCAACGGGAACTATGTGTGACATTTTAAGTAAAAAAAGTATTTTGCCTGATAGTAATAATGCTACAAATGAATTGAATTGTGATAATTCAATATCAGTCGATGTGTACGGAAATTCGATGATACTTGGAACTTCTTATGTAATTGGGTATATATTGATAGCGAGTTTAATGCAGTTCATCGGACGAGGCTTCATAAGTGGTATGTGATTTTAATCTGATTTTTTTTTAATTCATGCAAAGTTACAAATATTTTCTATTCATACAGTTTTTTGCTTATTCGGATCAAGTCTTTCAGGATTAGCACTCATATGGATTACAAACAAAATGCTTACACTGACACTTTTTATACTCTTCATATCGTTATCTGGAGTAATGGTAGCTGTTGTGACAGGTGCAGCAGTGCTCTTATTTCCCACAAATAATCGTGCTATGGCTGTATGCATAATTTCGATCATGGGTGGCCTTGGAACTATTCTCGGGTCGAATTTTCTTGGAGCATTTTTATACGTCAATTGTGAACTCTCAATTGGAGCAATCGCTGGTTTTGTTTTATTCGCTGCATTCATAAACTTTTTATTGCCTTTCAAATGAAATGTACATTTAAATTTTTATATCCTACAATAAAACACAGCTGATTTGAATTACGTGAAACGTAAATTTACTTGGAAGTTATCTTTTGATCAAACATTTTAAGATAAGGATTTTTTTTTTAATGACTTTAAATCGAGTTTAATTTACATTCAAATAATTACTCAACAAGCTCCTGATATTATCTTGTAATTTAGTTTTATCTTGAATTTTATGTTAATCAGTCATCTTTTGGGTGAGAAAATATTAAACTTAGTTAAAATTTGCGTTAATATGACGATGAATTTGGAAAATTCATCAGAAAATCAAACATCAATCAGAGAATGGAAATTCGAGGAAGCACTCACCCATATTGGGATAGGAAAAATACATTTTCTCATCATAATCAACAGTGGTCTCTTGATTGGTGCTTCAATAACTGAAACTATGAATATGACATTTATTATGAAAAGTGCTGAATGTGACTTGGAATTATCTTCAGCTGATAAGGGAGTGTTATCAAGTGTAGCTTACATGGGAGTAATGTTAACTTCGGTTATTTGGGGACTGCTCAGTGATATAAGAGGGCGTCGTAATTTAATGAAATGGACAGCAATGTTAACGACGATTTTTTCAATTTTATCGAGTTTCTCACCAAATTATACAGTTTTACTAGTGATGCGATTTCTTGTAGGAGTTTTGTGAGAAATGAAATTGACTATAAGTTTAAAATTTATCTTATTAATGCAATTATTCAGTTTAGCATCATCAGTTGGAAGCGTATACCCTTATTTAGGCGAATTTATTCCAATTAAATATCGACAAACAATTATGTCAGTTGCAAGCTTCTCAATTGGATTGTCATTGATTTACGTCCCAGGTGTGGCATGGCTCCTACTTCCACTGGATTTCAGGTTCTCAATTTTTGGACTATTTGAATTTCGACCTTGGAGAGCTCTTATTTTGTGTTGTGCTTTACCTGGTTTAATTTCGACGCTAGGACTCTTTTATTTACCAGAAAGCCCTAAATATTTCATGGGACAGGTAAAAAAGAACTTAATTCAAAACTTAATTTGACTACATAGAAAAATTTTTAAATAGGGAATGGAAACCGAAGCTCTCCATGTTCTTGGATGGATCTATTCAAAAAATTCAGGACAACCTCAATCGAATTTTAGTATCAAGAAATTGGAATCTGAATCAAATGAATCCTCAAATCCGTCTAAAAGGAAAAATTTTACTGATGCTTTCATTTTGCAAGTTCTTCCGATTTTCAAACCACCTCATATAGGACACCTAATTTTATGTACTGTTATCACTGGAGCGATTTTATGTGTTTCTAATTCTGTTGGGCTTTGGTTCAGTGAAATCGAGAATGAGATATCAATTTCAAATGTAACAGGATCCATGTGTGAAATTTTATCGAAAAAATCCTCTTATTCTAACATGACTAATGAAGAAAATGGACATTGTGATGACACGATTTCAATTGAAGTGTATAAAAACTCGATTGCACTAGGTCTTTACTATGTTATCGGATATATTTTGATAGCGAGTTTGATGCAGTTCATCGGACGAGGGTACATCAGTGGTAAATTTCACTTTTTTAAAGAGGAAAATCAAATTATTCATTACTTTCATTTACAGCATTTTGTTTATTTGGCTCTGGCTTATCAGGATTAGCTCTCTTATGGATAACGAGACCAATTATTACACTTTTTCTATTCACATCGTTCATAACGTTATCAGGGATCATGGTGTCCGTTGTCACTGGAGCTGCTGTTCTCTTATTTCCGACAAATTATCGTGCAATGGCAGTTTGTATCATTTTAACTCTTGGACGTTTAGGCACAATTTTGGGAACGAATTTCCTTGGAGCATTTTTGTACGTTAATTGTGAGGTGACGATTGGTGTCATCGCTGGATATGTTCTTGTCGCTGCATGTCTTAACTTTTTATTACCTTTTAAATAAATGTTGGTCAGAAAGGTTATTCTTGAATGTTTGGGGTCTTTATCCTTAAAATGTAAAACCAAAATATGCATTGTACGACAAATTTGAGTCAAAATAAAACCCGTTAGTATGTGAAGGGTTAATTGTAATAAAAACAACAGATGATTCATTCATAAATTCATAAACAAAAATCATTCCACATCCACACTTCTTTTCAAAAAAAAATAATTCTTATCTCTTACATAAAAAAAATAAAATTAAAAAAAAGTTAATCCATATGTGTTTTAATATAATTATAAAATTATTATTGTTGTCTTAGGTAATTGTTGTTGTTATGAATCAAAATGAAATATAAATAAATTATTATATGACTTTTCATATCTTTTCACACAAAAAAATTTAAAATATTCTCACATATAAACAAGAAATTGACTGAATCTTTCATATATTTTCAAAATTTCTTTAGATACGAGTCAGTCTCTTATCAGTTCTTGCCCGGGGAAGACTGAATTTGAAATTTAAATTAATTTAATATCAAGAATTAAAAAAAATGACAGTATTTTGATATTAAAATATCACTTCATCTAACGTATTTCAAGTAAAAAAAAGAACTTCATAACACATCTTTAATCAATTTAATACAATAATTATTGATTGAATTGCGCACGTTCACGTTGATGTTATTGAGAATCTTTTTATTTATATAACGTTGTAATTAAGTTCAATTAAATAATAAACTTGTTTGGGTTCTGAAAATTCAGTCTTAATTCATTCATATTTGAGACAAGAACTAAAAAAAAAATTAGAAGGCTGTGAGATTATTTTCAGCTCAAATCTTAATTTTGGGTCTTATTTTGGATCGTGTTCAAATCTAAATTTAAAAATTGACTTATTATAACTCGTAACGTTAAAAACACACATAAAATGCCCCCACGAGAGAAAGACGAATCAATTGGCAGTGAAAATTATAAATCTCATACAGTAAATTTTGAAGCCACCACAATTACGAATGAAAAAGCGTGGTTATTTGAAGATGCATTGAAATTAATCGGTAAAATTAACCTGTAGCTCATTTTTTTGATAATATCATATAACAAACCAATTAAATTCAATTAGGTTTTGGATACATTCAATATTTTAGCATGTTCCTAGGTGGTCTAATCCTTTTAGCCGTCATAAATGAAACAATGGGGTAATGTAAACAAAAATAAATTTGTTTTCGTCAATTAATGTTTTTTGATGAATTTACGTTTAATTTTAATTTTTATTATTAGAATGATGATGATCATTACATCAGCACAATGTGATTTGAAATTAAGTTCATCGGAAAAAGGAATTGTGTCGGCAGTAGGATTTGTAGGTAAAGTTAACATGATATGGCAAATTTTCATATATAAAATTAGAGCTAGGCCACATTTGTATCCATTTAAATAAAATAATTAATCTAAATATGATAATTAGTGCTTAAAAGTAAATACAATTTAGTGAGATGACAGATAAGGAGAATGATAAAAAGTTTCATTTTTGCTTACTCATTTAAATCTGTGCGTATGTTAACTGAAAGTGAAATTGTTCTAGAATATTGACATTTTTTTCTGTTTCTACTTACATTTAAGTTATTTTTCACAAAATTCTTTGAATTTTCTTTCTTCTGCACTTAAATTTTAATGAGTTTACAAAGTTTTATGAGACGGCAACAAGTCTCATTACAATTTATTATGAAATTGTGACCTTGTTGCGTCATTTCTTTGTTCAATTAAATCAGAGCTTTGTTACAGATGATAAGAATATGAATTTGACCTTCGCCATTTAAGGGCTACACGTGATTCTGTATCTCTATAATTAAAGCTGTTATTTGAATGAATTGTAAGATTTTCCTGAATTAGCCCATATATGATTAGACAGGTCAGGTCTTTTTAATTTCAATAACGGTTTATTACGTTAAACACGTGCCACGGATCTTATACCATTTGCTTATGACTTATTTAAATTTACAGGAATTATGATACCTGCTTACATGTGGGGCTATTTAGCTGATACGAGAGGTCGTAAACGGATTATGACATCGACGTTACTTTGCACTAACCTTGCAGCAATCTGTTCAAGTATCGCACCTTCATTCACATTGTTTTTAATTTGCCGATTTGTAGTTGGATTCTTGTAAGTCAATTCACATTTTAACTCAAATTTGCATTAACTTACCTTAACAATGATAATTTTCCAGTATATCCGCTGCATCAAGTAGTGTTTACGCATATTTAGGTGAATTCAATACAATAAAAAATCGATCAGCTGTCATTGCATGGGCAAGTATGAGTGTGGGAGTAGCAGCTCTGTACATTCCTTGCATGGCATGGCTGATACTTTCAAATGATTTTCGACTCCCATTGTTTGGAGTCTTGGATTACAGACCATGGAGATTACTTTTACTGGCGTATACGTTACCAGGATTCTTAGGTGCATTGTTTTTGCTGACATTTAAGGAGAGTCCACGATATTTTATGGCACAAGGAAGGGAAGAAGATGCTCTGAAAGTATTACAATGGATTTATAAGAAAAATACAGGTGAACCAATTGAATATTATCCAGTTAAAAGACTGATTCCCGAAATTGAACCGAATCAGAAGAAGGCAAAAGCGGCAAAAGGATTGTAAGTACTATTAATTTACATTTCAGTATGATATTAAAATACAATTATTTGTTATATTATTACAGTGTTGCAATCGTAAAATCAATGTGGAAACAAACCAAACCATTATTTAGAAAACCACTTTGTATCCATCTTTTAATCAATTGCTACATGATGTTTGCAGTATTTTTTGCGTAAGTAATTCCTTGATTACATTTTTTTTCCTGCTTCGTTTAAAATTAATCAAGATTTTTTATTTTAATATTCAATTTCAGTTCTGGTGGAATTGGAATATGGTTCGCTGATATACAAAATAAAGTATCGACATCAAATTTTACTGGCACTGTATGTCAGTTACTCAATAGTGGGACTCATCATCATCAAATCATATCAGAGAATGGAACTTTAAATGATACGTTAGATGAAGTGTGTGATGATACGATTCCAACAAAAGTTTACATTGATTCAATTATTTTGGGTGGATATTACACAGCAGGCATGTTCATCATCTCACTTTTGATTAAACGAGTTGGAAGAGGATGGATTTTAGGTAAAAATTTGAACGTTATTTCGTAAAACTCATATTAAAATGAGTCATTTTCAGTTTTCTGTTTATTTGGATCTGGTATCTCAGGCTTACTTTTACTGTGGTTAACAGACCCAATTTTAACAGTCACGTCATTCTCATGTTTCCTCGTGTTATCTGGTGTTTCAATCTCACTTGTGTCAAATGGGGCAGTTTCCTTGTTTCCAACTCATGTGCGAGCAATGGCCGTTTGTATTATTTTGATGACCGGCAGATTCGGAACGACCGTTGGCAGTAATATCGTTGGATTCATTATTGATTCACATTGTGAATTTACTTTTGCTTTTTTCAGTTGTGTTGTGATAGGTAAGTTACAGTAAAATGTGTATTGAGAAATATTTATGAATTATTTATTGCTGATATTAATCTTAATATTTATTTTTTATTACAGTTGCTGGAATGCTCAATTTTTTTCTGCCATTTAGATAAGGAATCAAATGAAAAAATTATGTTTATGTGTAATAATAGCTTTAATTTAGTAAAAAATCAGTATTTTATTATTATGTGTAATAAAAATTATTCTCAAAATTTTTTAAAATGTGCAATAATTACAATTAGTCCTCATTTCAATGAACAGTCAAGACGTCCTTTTGAAGACATTTGAAATGTAAAATAAAATGTATCACGCGTAATTTCATTGAAAACGTGATTCTATTACGAGACTTCGATCAGTGAATGTCTATAGTAAAATTATTATCAAATCCAATGAATTACAGATAAGAAATAGAGACGTAAAGTAAAAGATCGACTTATAAATCAAATAGTTCGAATAATTCTTTGCAAACGAGACAACTTTCTTTTTCTTTCACGAAAATAAAAAAGAAAATTTAAAAAAAATTAAACTACAAAAACTGTGAGAAAGGACTTAAACCAAGATGAATCAAGACAATGAGGATGAGACGAAATCAAATATTTCACCAATAAATATGCTTTTCAATGAAGTAAGTCATCATGATACTCAAAATGTTTAAAAATTTTTTTTTTATATTATTAATTTCTACTTTAAAGATCCTTGAAACAATTTTTGCTTATTTATCTGGAACGGATCAATTGAATTGTCGCCTGGCCTGTGTTTTATGGAATGAGATTTTGTGTGCAGACCCACGTCTTCTTCGAAAATCAATCGGAATTCATGTTAAACTACGCAATGTTAATCCAGAAATTCTTCATCCATGCATTGGAATTATGCAACGAAATTCAGCATTCAAAATATTTAAAATCACCTTGATTTCTCAATCAGTCATGGGAAACTCCGAGGAGCAAATACAAGATCAATTAATGAAGTTTCATGAATCTCTACTTAATTTGAATTTCTCTGAAAATCTAAGATACGTCACTGAAATATGCATAAAATATTCTTATCTTAACGCTCAAGTATTTGAATTCATCTTTGAACTGCTGATTCAATGTAGTAATGTTAAAAAATTAACTTTTAAATTTGAAGTCATTCCAGAAGAGTTTCATTGGACGCCCAATTTAGATGAAAAATGGAAGGTTTGTCATTGTGATTCAATTGAAGAAATCCATTTCCAACCTGAAACCAAAGACAATCGAGCGATTTTCTTTGCACAATCTTTCGGTTTATTCGAGAGTTTTTGTGATAAATTTAGAAATATAAAGCGAATCACTGGAATAATTGGTTACAATTCAACATTTTACCGAAAATATACGCACGAAATTAAACATGCTTGGATTGTTTTCAATGAATTGCGTCAATTGATTCAGGATGATGACAAAGTAAAATTTGACCATCTTGATATTCTAATTCTGAATTCAGATGACTTAGAATCATGGAATTACTTAAATTTTGATCAAACTGAATTGAAAGATATCAGTTTGAAGATTGTGCCTTTTGTAGGATCATTTTTGCCATCACCATTGCACAACTATGAGAAAGTAAAGTCATTAGATTTTAAATTGATAGTAAGCGATCCGTATAACGGTAACTTTTTATCACATTTTATTAACATTGAGGACTTGATCCTTGAAATAAGTTACCGTTCAGATAATCGATGTTTTTTTGGACATGAATCAACTGAATTAGCAAAGATAAGAAAAGTTAAGCTAGTTACTTCATGTTTTGAGAAAAGATCAGATCAAAAACTAATATGTGATGAATGTTACAATGCAATGATAAAATCATTTAAAAACACAACTGAATTATCCATTCAAATGGATTTCATCTCGATGAAACAACTAAATTTGATTGGTCAGGAATTGCCTAGTCTGGAAAAATTAGAAATAATAACGGCTCTAAGTGAATCAGGAAACTTACAAATAGCAATGTGGCCCAAAATGTTCAATTTAAAAGAAATTACAATGTCTTACGATTCTGAATGGATTGAAATTTCATCAATTTCAAATTTTTGCATGGCATGTCCAAATCTAAGGAAAATTTATTTGTTTGAGGTTCCACATAATGTGGCAAAACAAATCATGCCAATTCTAATTATGAATTTAAAATATCTACGAATATTTCAATGCAATTCATCTCAAACTGTATTTACTGTGAAAGAAATGAATGGTGAACGAAAATTCACTGAAAAAATCAACTCAAATGCCCATAATATGAAATGAAACTGTCTTAGTTAAATTTTTCTCGAACACTCATAGCAAATATTAATTTCAATTTAAATAAAGTCTATAATTAAAGTCACGAAACCCAAAAAAATGAAATAAAAACATAATTTTGTAATTAATTCCAGAAAAATTTCCTTATGCAATTGCATGATTTTGTAATGTTCAAGTCGAAGTCGTGTGAAGCACCGGCTTAATGTAAAAAAATAACAAAATAAAAATTGTTAAAGAAAATATGAAAAAAAAAACATTAACCGGCAAGTATAAATCAAGAGTTCACGTAACCTGAATTGAGATGGTCATGGCCATGGTCAGTAATGTAAGAAGGTGTGTGAGTTGGTAGTCAAGTATCTTTTTTTTTGCATACATTAATTTATTTTACTTATAACTTCATTTAAATAATAGTGGGAATCCCATGCAATTTTTTTTACTTGTACTTAATCATAAAATTATGAAGACAAATAATGATTTTATGGTTGAAAGGGATCGAAATTGGATGTCATAACACATTTATGAGGAAGATGAGAACAAATTTTTGAAGTTAAATGACTAAGATCAGGCTTTTTTTATATTTGAATGCATTCCATGAAAATGATGAATCGAATATTAAAGCCTTGGGGCTGAGCCTAATCTTGACGAAGGCAAGTTTTATTATTTTAACGTTAAGAAATTTTTATTCGACCCCAGTGTACCAAACCAACATTTATACAATAAATTAAAAGAAGCAACAAAGAAGAATGAAAAGTAATGAAAAGAAATTGCAAGGTAAATATTCACATTTTTTTTCTCTTCTGACACATATTTACCTCTGAATATGCACCAGTATCTACAGCAATGTCAATAAATACTGAATACTAAAAACCATACTAAATTGTCTCTGTCTCCATAAACTAAACTTTTTTTTTCATATTTCGTTTTCATTTCTTAAACGTCCCATCGCATGTGAATTCTTGGAAATTTTACGGTAGCTTTATACACAAATCAAGCAATTTTAATAATATTGATTTCAAAAATAATAACAGTCATAATTATAAAAGGTTTATGTTTTACTTGGCATTCAATTTTCTCGATGGTTTTACTTTTAAATGAAGTGAAAATATGATTATTGCTTGTAACTTGTATTTTGAAATTCAATTGCTTTGGGCTTTGGTTAATTTAAATGTTCTTATGTAATAAATTGTACTGGGTTTTAACATTAAAAACTTAATTATTATATAAAATTTTACCTTGGTTTTGCATCAAAGCCATGTCTTCGTTCGAGTTCTTGAAGAAATTGAAGTGCAGCTGCAAAACTTTCTTGATTGAACTCTATTTCGTTGTTGATATTTCGATCTATGCGTTCCAATGGCTTTGATGATACGAGAGAAGCAACAAGGATTGTTGTGATAACTATGGTGATGATTATGAGGAATTTTTGAATCATGTTTAATCTGAAATGAGAGAAAAAAATTGACTACACTCACAATTCAAATAGAAAAAAACCCACAACAGTGATTTCTATTCGTAAACTATAATTTATATTTTTAATTTCATAATTATTACAAGTTATATTCCTTGGTTTAAGATTAAATTACACGGAACTATCAATAAAATGTACACAAAATAGTACTCGATCACATCATAAACTGTCATCTTCTTAAATTAAATTAATGACATTTATAACTATCTCCATCGTAACACAACGTTTATATTTCATAAAAATCTTTAGAAAATTCTGAAATTCTTATTGTAAAAAAACATTTTAATTAAAAATTCATATATGATGCGTTTAAGGGATTTCTCAACAATAAATTAATTTACATTTTTTATTGCATTTCAATTTAAAAATTAATATTTTATTATTGAATTTCTTGATTAACTTTAACAATTTAACCATGGGGCATGATTTTCAAACAATGCTAAGTGTAACCTCTTACCCTTTTTGTGTTTATTGAGTATGTTTATTAGTTATTATCAAGAACTTATTGGGCTTATTGTTTGATTAAATTGTTGTTAAATGAAGCATATGATTGAGTGCACTTTAAATTACAAATTGCATCTCTTTAAAAAAAATAAAAACACATACACACACACTTCCATACACATAGTATGCAAATAATGATGACAAATCAATATGAAATGAAATAACACTTTTATTTTTCCTTTATTATTATTTTTGTTGTATTACATTTACAAGGAAGTCTAGAAAAGGTTTTTATTATTATTTTTATTAAATTATTCTGAAATTGAATTTTAGCACTTTGAAAGAGTGTGTTGAATCCTTTTACGTCACATTGAATGGAATTGTATGAGATTTTAAATTAATTATGACGTGTCAACTTACAAGATCTTGGATCAATTTTTATCACTTTAACGGAATTTAAATTGAACTCTTTGACTTTTATATTAAGGTCTGTTTCGCTTCACAACCAGAATTTGACTGAAATGAAAATATTGTTTTTCCTTCTTATATATCTTCTGATTTTTTCATCGTCTACTTTTATTTTCATATCATCATCGTCTATAGATAAGAAAAAGCCTGATTGATTTCACTTCTGATATTAGAATAATAAAAATCAATCCAACGCGCAGTTTCTGATGTGATGTTTCATGTAAAGTGGGGGAAGTAAAATAGACTCAAAATTTAATAAAATTTACGATTTCATTTATTTATGATCACTGTGTGTGTGTGTGTATGTATTTTTATGGGTGTATGTAATTTTTTCTTATCAATGAGATAAAAATATAACAAACAATGAAAATTGAATCACTTTTACTATTCATTGAGTAATAAATGAAATGTGACTGATAAGTCACTGAGTAGGTTAACATTAACAGTTCAGATTCTAAATTAATTTTTTTGTTTGTTTATTAAAGCCTTATCTTCCGTGATATTACAGCTAGAGATTATGGTAATTGAATCACCAGTTGTTTAATTTGCGGTAATTACAATTTTTTGCAATATGAACTAATTTGATCCCTAATTGGATATTAATTGATCTCTATTTCAAGAAAAATTAAAGTCTGAGTCTTGATTTTAATCGAGGTGACCACAATAGGGCTCTTTGAGACCGCGGTGGTGCCCTTGTAAAACCTAACGTAAATCCTAAAGTCTGAGTTAGTAGAAAACTGATGCTGATTCATGTCAGTCATATTATTTTCGAGGCTCTTTTATCAGGCTTGATCAGTTTTTGGACAAAGTTGGTTAGACAGCATGCTTGAAAATAATTTAGGATACTAGAGGAAATGGAGTGACGTTCAGCTGAAAATAGATCACTTCCCATCAAATAACTTATATAAATTAATTTCCTTCTCAACCCAAGATCAATATCAAAAGGTGGTGATAATGAACTTGAAAATTATTACTGAATCATAGAAAAAAAAATAATATTATTTTCAGTTTAATCTCTAATATAACGCCATATAATATGAAGCGATATAAGAAACTATTCGTATCTTATTTGTTAACATTAAAAATAATTGTCTCATATTATTACATTAAACGGACTTACCTTGTTAATTACATCACTTGTATTGAACAGTATTCAAATGATATCTTAATTTAATATCAACATTATTTGAGTTAGAAGAACAAAATCAATTGCATTGAAAATTTTTCAGAATTTTAAAAATACTTTCTTAACCTTTACTCACTTAACTACAAACATTTAACACGAACAATCAAATTTTAATCAGATTTCCATAAATTTATTTTTTTCACACTGAATAGTCATTTCAAATACAATTTAACTATTAAAATTTATCGATTTTTATATTATAAAGTAGCGAATTACAAGCCATTATGTCATAATTACAATTTCCGTATAAATAAAATATTTGTATTTATTTATCTAGTTAATTATATTGTTATGTTATGTTTGATTTGATCAGATTCGATATTGAAAAGAATAGAATTAAACCGATAATATGCGTTAAATCAATCAAATTTAATTGTTTTACATTATAATTTAATTTTTATAATGTAATGTTACTGATCTGTTATTATTATCTTATTGGAATGAAATTATCGGTATTTCACACGGAGTTGCTTCGTTTAATAATAACCGTCATTACCTTGATGGGCAGGAGGATTTGTATTGCGCAGTGGGATCTTAGAAAGCTGAATTTAACGTGATGAAAAGTCTTGTGCCAATAAGATCGTTGAACACTATTGAAAATTTCATATAAATTCTAATGCTAATGAAAAAATGAGAACGCCTGGTATTTTACTTAGAATCAAAACGTCATAGCTCAAAATTAACTTTCGATTACAAAAACTCATTCAGATTTTCATTAGAAACTACCGCAATAAATCAATTACTTGAAACGTCAACGCGGTCAAGCACCAACTTTTAAATAAAAACGATGAAAGGTGTCAAGTCAACAGATAGGTCATCCATATACGTATTCAAGTATTAAAAATTCACTTTAGAAAATAAATAATTTAAAAAATTTCTAATATTTAATTGGCGTGTTGAGCTAAAACTCTTCAGAATTGTTGAGATAAATTCTTGGTTATGTTATCTTTCTGTAAATTTATTGACGTCATATTACAACTAAGACCATTGAGACTCAAATTCAAACAAAACAAAACTCGAATGATCTTCTGTCAGTTTACGCAAAAAAATTGTGAATCATCATTTGTTGTTTATCAAATAATTTAAACAAATTAAGTTCAAGAGTAAAAGTTCTTAGATTGTTTTTTGATGAGTTTAGGTCAGGGTTAGGAAAAATTTCATCATTTTTGAAGAATCAACCAAATGTTAGATCAAATAACTTGATATAGTGGCATTTAAAACTTTTTAACGTGAGATATTTAATCAAAATTATTACTCATAATTAAATTCTCTTATTATTCATAAATATCATTCATGCATTTAATTTAACAAATTTTTGAGAGATAATTTCGCAAAATTCATCTCATTTCAAAACTTTTATTCACATTTTTGCTTTACTCAATTTCAATACAAATCAATGCATGACATATTCATACATGTTAAATTCATAGAATTGAACTAAGGTATTCATTTTGATTGTGTTGCATGCATTCCACATGTTGTATGTTAACTTACACGTTTTTTTTTAATTTTATAAGACAACTACCCTCTTTCTGCAACAAACTCTATCCTGAATGTGTCGTTACTCGTGTGATGTGTTGTATGGGTAACGCTATGTCTGTAATGTATGTAAAAAATGTATGAAAGTGAGTATGAGTATTGTAATGTATTAAATTTATTTTTCAGTTTAAGATTTTAGCACAAGAGATTCAATGCCTTGTCTATAAAAGCGGTTACAAAATATGTTTTAACTTCATTTGATAATTTTGTTCGGTTTTGTAAAGGTGTGATTTTTTTTTCAACTTTTTTGAGTTGGAATTTTACGTGAATTTTATTTAAATAAAATATAAAGAAATATAAGGAAAGATTCAAATATTCTTATACAAAAAATAACAGTGAAGACAAAAAATATATCATAAAATATGATATAAAATAGTTAAATTGAATAAAAACTAAAATAAAAAATATTAAGACAAAATACGTTTTGAATTTAAATAGTGGAAAAATTAATTTAAAACTATAATAAAAAAATCAAAAAAAATCAAGACATCAATTGAAGTTTAAAACAATTCTTGAATTAAAAATATAAAGTGAAGTTAACTTAAATCTCTTTATTTGAAAATTAAGGTATTAAATTTAAAATTAAAAGAAAATTATACTTTAACAATTCAAACTTTAAATAAAAGTAAAAGCTTTCTTCAATTAAAATAGCGTTTCATTGCGTTTTAATCAATGAATTTAAACATTTCATTGAACATTTAAAATTTATTTCAATACTGACCAATCTTAATTTTAAATGAAAACAAAATTCACAATAAATTTTATACAAAATGCATCCAAAAATCGATGATAATTGATATGTTATGATTTTTTTTATTTTATTTTTGTATACATACATGAAATTATTACTCAATACTCGCTCAAAATACATACAAATCTGGTTGTTGTGTATTATCTCACATTTATTTTGAATTAAATGCATATTCATTCACTTTTTTTTAACATCTGAAATCTGAATGAAATAATAAATTTTAATATGTAGAGTAAATATATAAATAAATTCGGTATTGAGCTTGTTGACTAGGGGCAATGAACGATACATTTTCTGTGTATAATTTAATGATAATTATAAGAAATTGTGATTATTTTTTATATTTTTTTTTGAAACAGAAATTATTGATTTTATTGTATTATTTTTGGTTCATGATTTTTTTTTGTGTTAATAAAAGAAATCGGAAGATAAAAGACGTTGTTGTGTTAAAGCTTTTTGTTATTAAAATAATTATTGGGTTATATTATTTCATATGTTGTATGAAATTGAAGCAACATTATAGGTATCTTTATGTTTAAATTTAATGGATATGAATATTCAAAAATAAGTGGAGATGATTAGATAATCTTTTGTACTGAAATTTTAACAATAATTTATTGTTCATTAGGGCATATTGACAGTTATTGTTAAAATGTTATGTAAGATTGTTTACTAAAAATTGGGTCAAATCGTTGTTTTTTTTTTTAAAGAAAGAAGTATTTTAAACTTAAATTGAAAGAAGTCGCCACAGGCGTAAAATTCATTTTAATCCCTTTACAAAAATATATTTAAAGGGAAGCAAACTTCTTACGTCAATTCAAAATAAAATAAAAATTAAGCAAAATAAATTTCATATCAAAAATCTGTAAAAATTCTTATCAAGGTCCAGTAAATTAAAATTGATCTTATTTATTTTTTTTAATTTTATGAAGGGCACACATCTTTTGCATGAAACATGAAATCACTTCAAAATGTTTTATTAAAACTCGCTTAAATATTGTCATTAATACGATTTACATTTAAAATTTAAGAAAAAACGTCTTAACATTCATTAAAATTAAGACAATTGAAAAAGTTATATTCATGTTAATAAAATACTGTAATAAAATCAAAATTATACTGAAATTTTTATCAATGACACGAAATTTTTATGTATTTCAGTTGTATTTTGAGACATGACAAACGTTGCATGTAATTCAAAGAAAATGTTAAAAAATCGACATTTCTTTTTAAAAACGCTTAAAATATTGTTCGATTTACTTTTCTGTTCATATTGTAGTGCTAAGCGAACTAACATTAACATTTAATAACACTTTAATCAACAATTTAACAATAATTTACTTTTTCTTCTTCTTCTAATTTAAGAGTAATCACCATCCAACAATGTATATTCAAGCATTTTCGTTATCAAGTCACAGTCATTAAATTAAATTATAATAAAAAGGAAGAGTTTTTATATTTGTGCATAAATTAAAGGTATTCAATAATTAAAAAAAAACTTTGATAAAATAATTACATGTAATAAAGTTCAAGTGCAAGGACTTTTAACTCTAATAAAAGCATATATTAAATTAACAATTGTGAAGTATATCAAATCAACGTCAAAACTTTATAAGTATAAACGATATACGATTATAGTAATTATTATTTTTAATATTTTGTGAGTGGAAATCGCATTTAAAAACAACAACAACTCATTACAACATCAGTAACAATGACAACCATTGAAAGCATCAAGGTAGACAGAAGGAAAAAACGTAAGTGATCTATTTATAATTTAATTAATTAAATTGTGTTTTTTTTATCAATATCACACGTAATGTATTTGAATATGAGTGTTAATTTTTTTCATATTTTTGTAATTTAATACTTTGATTAATGTGATAAAATATTTAAAAAATTTTCCATAGAATATTATGAGTTTTGAAAGTCATTCTTCATCACCATCATAAGTACAAAATAAGTTTCTAAAGAATTTGATTTTAATTTGTTTACTTCCAAATATAATTTTAAAGTGATGACATGACACTGTGAAAGTCGATTCAAGTGAAAAAAATTGTTGAAAGTGTACATGAATATTCTGGACCTAATTATTAAATATCATTGTAACAACTATAAGCCATATTTAAGTTGAAAACAGTTTTGCAGACACTAGAATAGAATTTGGCACCTATGATGATTAATTTAAAAATAAAACGGCAATTATCCTTTGATAACCTTCAAAAAATAAATTGCCTTTTGTCTGTTACTTGAAATTAGTGTCGTCTTTCTTTACTTTTTCCTTTAACGTACGTCATACAAGCTCATACAAGTCATACTTTACAATGTTTATTACCACAAATAACAATAAAAATAGTACAAGTCATTTATTGATTCAAAAAAAATATACCCTGACGATGGTAGTGGTAACGTTACCACTTTAAATCATTGTACAAAGCTTTCAGTGCAAAAAATAAAATACCGATATTTTTTTAAAGATGACATGAAATGTTTTTTTTAAACGATTTCATATTCAATTATTCGCACCTTAATATTACTATTGTACTGCGGTGTGCAAAATCTTAAAAAAATAAGATGAATGTGTTTGTTATTATGATTGTTATTCGTTTTAAAAAAAAAATAAATTTAAAGACATAATTGAACTTGAAAATTTGCAGACCTTAGTATTGCCTTAAAAAGTATTTGAAATGTCAAACTATTGTGATGTTTACATAAGAAATACAATAATCAAATAATGTGTAATTTTATCGAGAAAACCCAAGACAGTTGAATTTTAATTTTAGTTCACGACCTTTGTTGTGCAAAATGAGTAAAAAAACAGTACACCCAGTTTTTATGTCTATCAACATCAATTTGATTGTTATTTGCATGTGTAAATTATAATTTTATAATTCATAAAATTTTCATTTAATAACACATATTATTATGATAAATACCATGTTAAGTATTGGTAATGAAACGCATCTCACGTGTGTCTGTTGTTGTGTAATTTATTAGTAAGACAATAATAAATAATTAGATGTTCACTTCTTCCTGTAAATGTTAAATCAAATTGCATTTTGGGGTCAATTGTGTCACACATGATACTAAAATTGAATTAAAAACGTTTATTTTAATGCTTTAAGGTATTTCAATTGATATGTTATGAGAAATTCTTGAGTTTTGCACGTGTTTGTCTTAAGACTTGAGTTGAAATTGATTGTGATAATTCGAAATTGTGTGAGAAAATTCTCAAAATTTATGATTTTTTTTTTAAAGGTCAATTTTTATATTTTTTTCATTTTAATGGATATTTTGTGTATACCTTGAATAGAAATGACTTAAAATGTCTAATATTTATTCAAGTAATATTTACTTTTCAAATTAAATAAAATGAATCAATGTAACTAAAAGTTCGTTTCTTAACATGAATTTTTTGAGACAAATCTTTTGTTCAAGAGCTTCCTTTTTCCAATTAAATTTGATTAACAAATAAATTTAATTTAAAATCATGTAATTACATCACATTAAAATAACGGTTACACTATCAGTGCTTTTAATATATTACAGATTTAATTTCAAAATATTTTTATTAAAAGTGATTTAAATATTTACACGGTCACACAAAATAATAAAATACTTTAACAAGTTTGTTTACTTTAAAAAATGTTGAGAAAAAAAATATATATCTATAAAAATTAATATGAATTCTAAACAAAATTGAACTAGACGTGGAAAAAAATTACATAATAATCATATACATTGCAAATTTATTGCTTGTTCCGTTCTTTTTATACGGATTTGAGTGTATGCTAACGCTAAAAATGTGCAATATGTTAGCCGGTGTAATGACATCGTAACTTACATGTGATCATTTATTGACGTTGTAATGCAATAATAAATTAAATCAATTTAAATTTTGTGGAATTCTATTAAAAATTTTAATCAAGTAACGTAATTAGAATTTTAAAAGTAAAAGTGTAATTAATTTTATGTTAAGCCCAATTGACGTCAGGTAATCAATGAAATTCCCTGATAATAAAGTAATGTAGTTTGTTGTTGTAAATTGAGTAAGGATATTATTTATGCGTTGTAAGTTGTCAGAATGTGATGTTAACCTTTATCAAAAGTAATTTTATATCATAAAACTTGTTTAAATATAACATTAAATTGTAATCGATATTATTTTTTTCAATTTATTGAATGTGAATGTAGGCGCCGATTATTATGATTTAGAAGCTGTTAACACGTTGTCATTCAAGAAGCAGTAAAATTAATTTGATTCGTTAAATTTTTAATTGAACTATGAAGTGATAATAAATCAAAATTGTTAGAGAATGGAAAGCGGATCTTTAGTTTTTAGTGTTGGACTTTTATTAAATGGGTCTTTCCCGTGATGCATACACATTTTAATCCTTCCTTACTCACATTCATTTGAATTGCTTACCTTAACTTACCTGAATGTTATATGAATTTTAATATAAGGTCCTCAAGATATCACTTTGGCTACACCTTTGCTTTATTTCATATCGAGTCTGTGAAAATTTGGTTTGAAATTTTTCACAATCGAGTTGATCATTCTTAATATTCGATGGATACGTTGGTTAAACAATTTAATCTCCAAAGGTTTTTTAATATTCACAAAAAATCCATTCTTCTAATTTGCAATTTTTTTCCTAAAATAAACTAACCACACGCATAATATCAATAAAGCCGGGAATTTAAAACAAAAAGATAAATTAATGTTACAATTTAATATGAATAACAAAACAAGTTATTTATTGATCATGTAAAAGAAGTATATTAAATAATAGCGATTTTTGCCATTTCATTTTCTACATTTTCGAAACCAGGTCAAAGCAAGTAGTAGCACCATTTACTATATTAGCTATAACACTACCATTATTATTATTATTATTAATTTTGTTGAATTTTTCTTCAGACAAATGTCAAAGACTTTTTTAACTTACTGTAAATTTGAATTTAACTATTTCATTGCAGTCTAGTCTTTCATGTTAAAAGAGAACCATAAATGGTATAAAATTGTATTTCAAATCTTAGATTGCGTTAATTTTATGCTGTATTTACTTGAAATTTTAAAATGTGTGTAAGTTATGTACGTATTTTAAAGAAACAGATGCATGAAATAAACATTTAATATCATTTTCAAAAAAATAAAACACCATAAAATTATATTATTGAAAAAAAAGCACAAGTCTGTATCACATACACATTGAATTGATGCATGAAACTGTTTCTTAATCATAACCTCATGATTTAAACTTGATATTAGACAGAAATAGGTAAAAGTTGAAAATTTTCATGTGAGTTTATCTCACAGTAGTGTGACTGACTAATAAAATCAATTTTTCAATGAAAAAAAGAAGAAAATAACGATAAGTGTTGAAATTAAAATTGCATCAGCTGTAAAAGTGGTTCTATTTTATACAGTTTACATTCATATCGTACTCACCTGATCCATTTGCATTGTAAAGCACACACTTTTACTTTCCTCGGCAAAAGAAAACTTGACTCCATACAATAACTAGGTAATTTGAAAATGAAACAAGATTTTGCTAATGTTTTTCAGACATGTGCTAACTTTAATTTTCTTGTAATACCAGTTTAATTTTAATTCACACATACATCAAGTGTCCAAATATGTGTTCAAGATGCCAGTGTATAACATAAAACTATTGATTTTGCACACAGTCCAAAATAAAGTAAAAAAAAAACCAGTAATTTCATTCAATTTTTGTTGTCATATGTGTAAGAAACCAATAAATACCGGCAATAATCATGTTATTTAATTTTTTTTTCTTTAAATGTGTGCCCATTTTAACAATTAATATATAAAATTGTCTATATATTCGTTTGTTTCCATTATTCTAATATATCTTGAACAGTTTTACATTAAATTGAGTACAATTTGTTTAGAGTGTCAATATAATAAAAAAATATTGCACAAGGATTTTCTTTTGAAATATTATGTGTGAACATTGTACCGTTTTTTATTTTAAAGTGATTGAAGCTGATCCAATTGAATAATAAAAATATTACGAAATTGAGATTAAATTTGAGAATAATAATCAAAAATCTATTTATATTACAATTAAAAGTCATAATATCAAAAATAATTGATAATCACATAAATAAACAAGACCTAGTTTGAGTTTAAGATGCACTTTTGATGTGTGATTGAAACTCAAAAATTTGTCTAAACGGATTTTGATGATAATAACAATGAAATTATTTCTTATCAACTGCAAAAATTCGGACTACTTTTGATTTTATGTACAAGGTTAGGTTATTGCTACTAGAACAATTAAAAGTGATAACAATAAAACGCAATTTAAGATTATTCTTTAGCGTTCTGTTCTTATCAATTTGAATTTTATGTTTGTTTACATAATTTATTAAGTAATTTGATTGATTTTAAATGAATTTTGAAGGAAATTTAACTGTCAGAATCGATGTTACTAGTAGAGATTTTCTCAGGATTTGAGGTTAGCGAAATACTCATCTAACATGGAACCATGCATTTAAGAAGATACACAGAGATTCCTCCTCCTTTAAGAATAAAAGAGATATCATTGTTAGACTGTTTTAATTTTCATTCATAAAAGCCCTTTTTCACACAAATAAGGTGCTAATTTTAAAATCAAATTTGTTGTATCGTCTCTCACACACGCACTTTTTTTTATTTAAATTTATAATTATTTTTAATCGCTATTATTATAATATATTTCTTCACATAATTCAATATTTACTCATCAATATTGCCCTTGTAAAATGTGTTAAGTAATTATGCTTGTGTCAACTATTCAAAGTTTAAATTCATAAAGAGAATACCACACCTTATCACATTTAATATAATTTGACCATTACTCCATCAAGCTCACTCATAAAAACCTGAAAAGAAAAAAAAGATACGATTTAATGACCTAAGTAAATCATTGAATGAATAAAAGAAGTTTTTTTTTTATTAATATAATTTATGATCATGCAAGGAAAAGTGAATAAGATTTGTCAGTGATCTGAAAATAACCTCGAATGAAGTTCTTAAATAATAATAATTATATTGAAAATAAAATGAGATAATACCATTAACGATTTTGATCTCATTTATTTACACAACAAGAGTAAAAAAATACTTAAATGTTCTCAGTCACAGATATTTAACTAAAAATCAATATTTGTCCCATTAATATTCAAAATAAAATCAAAGAAAAAAAAATATTTTTGCCAAAATTCTGTTGAAAATCAACAATTGCTGACGGATGTGATAATAAAATTTGTCGGATCATTATTCTTCGTACTGAAACTAGTCATCATCGTACAATGACTTTTTTACCTTATTCCCACGCGAGAAATTATCACGTGTCTAGGTCGTTTAAAATATGAAAAAAAAAATGTATTATGTAAAAAGGTTATTGCTTGTAAGAACTGTCAGACATTGATATGCAGACACAACAAACCACAGAGACTATCCTTTCTTGATTTGTTGATATTATTATTTTTATATTTTTTTTTTGAGTATGGTAACAGAAAACGCGGGTAAATTACTTTTATTATTATGAATTGTTACGTTGTGTTATATATTTAACAAAAAAATAAAAGTAAATTAAGAGTCATGAACCGGTTTGGTACCTGTTTGTAGAGTAGGTTGAATATGAAAAGTGATAATCATCTGATTAACTGAATCAAAACACATCAATTTAAAAATTGAATTTTATACAAGAAGTATAATCAATTAGATATATATGACAGATGATGTTGATCTATTGATAGACACCCTAATAACAAAAAAGCTGATGATAAAAAATATATGTATAATATCTTCTCAAGATGCATGCTTATGATAATTATTTATTTACATCGCTACTACACGACATTAACTTCATTATTCACTTTCAGTTGAAATCTCTGCACAATAATGTTCATCATGTATTATGAGAATGCAGGTCAATGTACAATTATTACATATGAATGACATATATATCATGAAAAAAGTAAAATTCCACGAAGAAATGAATGAGGAAAAAATTGTAAACGTAATTTCAAATCATATCAAGAAATTGCATCACATAAACTTGCATATTTTTTGTTTGAATTTGATTTTCACGTGACCTAAATATAATTTTGGAAAGTTCTAAATTCTACCGCAAAATTTCTTGTGGCGCTTTAAATTTGTGTTTCAAATGAGCTATAATAGTACAAATGTAAAGGTTGAACTTGAATTATATTAGCAAGAATGAATCCAAAAAATTATTATTATTTTTTTTATTATGGTACGTTAAAGTGACTTAACGTGATATTTTCTTCCTGAATCACCGTATGCATATTCTCGTTTATTTTAATTTTAAAACTTATTTTAAAACAAGGGCATCTTATTAATTTTTTCTTACCATTTATTCTATTTTTTCAGGGTTCCTCAAATTTGGGTTTTTTGGCATGATTTGTTTCATTATCTCATATTTAACACTATATTTTGATCCATTGCAAATGATAGCCGATGATGTAAGTATTGTCACTTAAATTTCATTGAAAAAAGGTGTTAGATCCATCTACAAATAAAACTTCCTATGAATTGCTTAATCCTAACTTTATTATTGTTTACTATTTGTTTAATATATTTTTTTAAATACAAATTTCAATTAAAAAATTCAATATTTACTTATTTTATTTTATTTTTTTAAATTGAACAGATGTTATCAATACGTGAAGGTACCTACGCTTTTAAATTGTTTAAGACGCCACCATTAGATGTGTTTGTTAGTGTTTATGTCTTTAATATTACGAATGGAGATAGATTTTTATCAGGTCTAGATGATAAATTAGATGTTGAAGAATTGGGTCCTTATGTCTATCGGGAAGTTTTAACACATAGAAATTTGACATTTAACGACAATGACACACTCAGTTACATTCCACACCGAGAAGTTATTTTTATGCCTGATAAATCAATTGGGGATCCAAATGATCATATTATTACTGCCTTAAATATTCCAATGTTGGTGAGTAATTTCATTATTTTGTATATTTCAGATTCACTGATTAAATTTGTTTCAGGGTCTTTCAACATTAGCTCATGATTTATCATTTTTCGCTGCCTTAGCTGTTAGTACATTAGTTAAAACGACTTCATCGAATCCATTACTTCAACTGACAGTTAAAGATTATTTGTGGGGTTATGATGATCCACTGATATCTCTTGCATCGACAGTAGTGCCAACAATTATCCCATTCAAGAAGTTGGGACTGTTAGATCGGATGTTCGATGATGGTGTGAATGTTGTTACAATTAATTTACCTAAGCGAGTGAAAAAGTTGAGGGAATTAGAACGAATTGCTGAGGAATCAAGGACAGCTAAACTTGTTCAAGATGAGGAAACGACTACAGTTAATAGTGGCTTAAGAAATATTTTTAGTATACTTGGTGATAATGAATATAATGATGGTACACCAAAAACCATACATGCTGAAGAACCAAAAGAAATGTTTAGTCCGTTAATAAGAGATTATTCGATTGATATGTGGAATGGATCACCTGGACTCCATCACTGGGGTTGGACAAATAACGAGGATGATGCTCCAACACAGTAAGTACTGAAAATAATTCAATAAATAAAATTTCTTCATAATGAAATTGATTTTATTACAGAAATACGGGTTGTAACACATTACGCGGAAATTATGATGGAACGTTATTTCCTCGAAACATATCAAAGAACGAGGTCTTCAAATACTACAGAAAATGCTTTTGTCGAACACTTCCAATTGAATTCACACATGAAGGTATGTTAGATGGAGTGGAAGCATATTGGTTTAAATTAGCAGATCATGCATTTGAAAGTAAATATGATGATCCCGAAACAGCATGCTTTTGCAAAAAGAAACAGTGCATGAAAAAGGGATTGGGAAATATTACACCGTGTTATTGGAGTGAGTAGACTTAAAATTAAATTCTATTAATTTTTACTTACTTTTAATATTTTTATGGTATAATGACAGATATACCAGTTGCTGTTTCATTACCTCACTTTTATAATGCTGATCCATCATTGTTGAATGGTGTGAATGGACTTACACCTGATGAAGAGAAGCACGGTAGTATTATTGCTTTACAACCTGTAAGATTTGATCTCTAATTTCGGTATTTCATAAAAAATTGAAACAAATTTTCTTTAAATTTTAGAAACTAGGAATTCCAATGAAGGTTCGTTCTCCGATCCAAATTAACTTAGTGATGGGTGGCACTCGATTTAATTCTCGTATCGAGAAATTTCAAAATACAGTGCTCCCACTCATCTGGGCTGAAATTCGGGTCGACAGACTTTCCGATGAGCTAATATTCTTACTTCAAATGCTTTTTATTTATATGCCACCAGTTCAAGCAGGTACGATTTCTTAACAGTCATTTCATTTGAATTTCATATAACATGAATTTTATTTTTCTCATACATTCAGGGTTCGCATACTTACTTGGTGTTATTGGACTATTTCTCTTTGCTATGGCAATATTAACTTATGTGTATACTACACCGAATAATACAGATCATTTATATACAAATAATAATACATTCAGTAGCTGTAGTGGCAGTTTAAGTATAAAACGTGATATAAGGTAAGTGTTTTATTTTATTTTTTGTTGTTACTTTAACCACAAGTCTATTTATTTGAACATTTGAATGGGAATTCGTACAATCAAATTAATTTCAATAACTATCGATAAGTGGTTAATTAAGTGAATTTTTTTGTCTTATTAATTATGTATTTTTTTTAACAGATACTCTGCTGTACGAATATTTCCACTAATAGGAAAGGAAATGGAAAAATATTATGACAGAGATGATGATCGATTGGCGCGACGAGAATTAGTTCATTATTGATTTTATTTCAATTCAATAGCAGTAAACTAAAATTAATGTTAGAGTTAGTTATAAATTTTTCTATATATTTAAATTTTTAAGGAAGAAAAATCTAAGGGTGTGTCATTTATTTGCATTAAGATTTTATTTGTTAAGACATGGATAGGATATAGATTTTTTTTTAATTTAAGTAGAAATAATAAGAATTTAAGAAAGTTGAAGGTGAATACAGACAAATTGAATCAAATGTCTGATCAATGCTCAATTTTAATTACTATTAAATTTTGTAATTTAAGTGAAAACTCATATGTGATATTTAGATTTAAGCAAAAAAAAACAATATTTAATGCTAAAAACATATTTAATAAGACAATAAATTTTTGTATGTTCCTTTGTTTTAAAAAAAAACTGTACAGAATTTAATTTCTCCGCTTTTGAATTTGAAGAACACGAATTTTTTGGAGATTTTCTGCTCAGTGAAGGTTAATAATTGTCTCTACCCAAGGAAGCCTAAGAAACTGACCTATCCTAATAATGAATTTAATTAAAATGAAGGCATTTCCATAAATTTCACTTTCCAAATAAAAAAAACATTAAAAAAATAAAAAATTAACAATAAGAAACATCAACGATAAATATTAATAATAAAAAATAGCATAACTATCATCTGTTAACACCTTTCCATACATAAATTTTGTTAAGTTAGTTGTCTACACAAGTTATAACAATCACCATCAGTTTTTTTTGTGTTTTATTTTATTTCATTTTTCTTTCATAAAAATTAAACGGAGAACCAACAATATTGTCCAAGCAAATGAAATTTATCAGATATTACCTTGTCTATTTCGCTCATACACAACCTACCTCTACCTCTAATAGCTAATAAAAATTTACATCATGTCTCAGCTGTGAATGGAAAAAAAATTTTCATGTACATAAATTTTTTGAAGCAATATTGCAAAAAGTAATAATAATAATAGTGATGATTATTTTGATGATGATAGTTGAGAAGATAAAAATGTTGAATGAAAATGAAATGAAAACATTTTTTTTAAAGGAACGTGAGGTATATTTTTTGATGAAATATTTTGTTTTTTATTTCTTTTTTTTTTGTTCATAAATAAAATACAATATTTTCAATTAACAGATAAAAATTATTAACAACTTGATACTATCGGTAAAAAACTTAATTATTTTTCATGGAATCAAGTATCCATTTTCGGTAGAAAGAAATCTTTGTATAAACATCTGGATAGCCGGGAATGCTACAACCAGATCCAAATGATGTGATTCCAACGAGAATCCATGGACTCTTTTTCGAGAGTCGACATTGTAATGGACCACCAGAATCTCCAACACACGTTCCACCTTCTTTATTTAAATTTCCTGCACATAAATGGCCACGATGGAGTTTGAGGAATGAACTATAAACGTCATCACATCTGTAAAATTTAAAATTTTGTGATAAAAAGTCTTGAAATTTTGAGTAAGTCTATTTCTTACCTATCATTCATATGAATGGGGACTTTTGTTTGAAGAAGAACATCCGTTAAATCCCCATTTGGCTCATCAACACCCCAACCTGTTGCGACACACTCATAATAAGACACCTCTTCTACTTGGATATCCCTGTTCCATGTATTGCCATGTATCCGTTTACTGAGAAACAAATTCCCAGCATACTTGTCATTTCTTCTTCTGCCAATTTTTCGTCCTGTTCTCCTATCACTTCTTCTATTTACATTACTAGTAGCAGTTAAACTCTTGCTCAGTAATTCTTGTACCATATGTTTTGCAGTTTTTGGCAAGATAATACGGTCACTTAGCATACGACGTCTGCCTTGTCTGAAATTACGTAAATTATTGTTGTCCCTATCATTTAAATTTCCATAATTCATATTAAGATCATCATATGACGATGGTTTGTATGAGGCGGAAACCGAAACATCTGCAAATGGTAAACATATTTTTGCAACTTGTGAACTAATTGAGATTCTGGCTGGCTTTGATAATTTAAATAATGCTGTAATATACATGAAATGTATAAAAAGTTAGTGTTTATTTATCTTATGTTTTATTAAATTTTACTGAATATAAATTATCAACATATTTAACATAAAAAAAAAAGTTTTTATTTTCACCTAGGTCATGTTTAAAATGATGATATTTTTCATGCATGACAATTTTATCAACTGGAATACGTTGTTCAAATCCACTTTCCTCTGTACGATTATATTCACCCAAAACAACTGTCCATAAAGCAGGCAACGGTAAATTAAATAGGTCACTGGAGAGTAGAACAATCATAAAATTCATACACACACATAAAAGGATAATAAAAAAAATATAAGAATCATTTTTAATTTATACATCAAAATACGAGATAAAAAAGGTCAAGGTAATAAATATTTGATTTAATTCCTGTGAATTTCTTACTTGTGAACACAATGCGCTGCTGATATAATCCAGTACTCGTCAATCAGCACTCCTCCACACCAATGTCCTATGAAACCGAATGATGGATGTAAGAGTTCCAGTGAGACTTGCCATGGATATTGACCTTCTTGCGTTGGTATGCCATACATAATCTTGGGATTTCGAGAACTGTTGTACCAAATATCATCGTCAACTTGTTTATTGTACAAGAGACGAGGCTGTCGGAAAAATGATCGAACCCCACAATCTGAAAAAGAAAATTTAATAATTTAAATCAAATTCAATACTTTAAAAGGATTCTATTCTTTTTATTGAATGAAAAATCTTCACAAAAACTATTCAAATTTAATGCTCTTATAAATTTTAATTAAATTTATTCATTTTGATAACAAATAATGAAATAAAATACCTCTTGATTGTTGATGCATAAGATTCATAGAAAAGTTCTTTATCATTTAATTTAGTAGGATTTCATCGTAACATTAAATAAGTTGAGAGAATCAAATTTGAGATAGTACGATGATACATGAAGCTCAATTAAAACTGGAGTTTATTTTAAACTTTTAACTCTTTTAAGACGTAATTTCTTAATAAAAGTGAAATAAATTGAATATTGTGAGCACTGTCTGTCTTTCAACGAAGCGTTCACGAATACGTTTAAAATATTTCTAATTTAATCTCCGTATATCAATTTTTTCAGTCTAGTTCGACTTGAAATCTCTCTAAATATCACCATGACATCAAGTCAATTATTGAAAGAGATTATAACATTTTTGACCACCGCTGTGCTTAAAAAGTCTCAACTTATATGGGAAAAAATAAATCTCCTTTCTTTGACAATGGAAACAAAAAAATTAAAATAATAGTGATACTTCTGAATGAAATTACAATTTAAAAACTATTGTTTTTGTTCATGTTTCAATGTAACATTCGTAAATTGCTGAATTGTTGTCTAGTATACATTTGTAATGGACATGCAATTTTTTTTTTATGTATTTGAATGCAAATTTATTTGAATTTATGCTCTTTTCTTTGTTAAACTGCGAAACATAACAACCGTATTATTACGTATACAAGTAAAGTTACATTTAGACAGTTGAATCCCATCGGTCTGTAATTTTTTTTCTTGTTTCATTTTACTTTATATAATTCATTCACTTTCATTTTCTTTCTTCTTATGTTGTTTCATTCTCTTATTCTGTTATTCTTGTAATATTTTATTGTAATTCGTTCGTTATTTTGACAAATTAATCAAGAGAAGGTTGTTAGATTAATTTATTAGCTGTAAAATGGCTGTAAATTCATTGTTTTATTGCATGAAACAGTAAAAATGTTAAATTGAACAGATTTTAATCGTTTTTCAATATCAGTTTACTTTTATTATTGTTATGGGATTTGTCGGGCTTCTGTATGATAATCAGTGGACTGATAAGGAACTGTTAATGCATTTTATCCGACAATGGGCTACATTTTGTTGAAATTTGTGAGTCTGTATCATGAAAAATAATCTTTCAGCTTTCAAAATTTACAATTTCAGCTTTCAAGAAGACATTTTTAGCTTTCAATAACTCACTTTCAGCTTTGAATAAGCGTTTTTGAGCTCTCTAAAAGAGATTTTTAGCTTTCATAGAAATTTTCGCTTTCAATATGTTACCTTTAGTCTTCGGAGAAGAACATTCAGAGTTCAATAAGTCAGTTTAAGAAAAATTTCAGCTTTTAAAAAGACAGATTTACATAAAAAAATCCTTCATATTTCATAATTTTAAAATCAGTTTCATTCCTCATACAGATAAATTTTCATTCATAAACCAAAATTATCACACACCCACTTAAACAAATCAAACACATCATTAAAGAAACAATTTATTATAATAAAATAAATGAATAAAAAAACACACAAATAAATGAAATCGATTAATTTGAATTCGTTCAAGCACAAAATATTTACTTATTCAATATATTTTGTTCCTAAATTATTTCACATACAAGCGTGTAAACACACAAATTGCAAAAGCAATGAATAAAATAATAAACAAAAACATAATTGATACTATTTTGATACACATGTTTAGCATATTATTTACATAAAACATTACACTCCACACACACACACACATAACAAAACAAAAAAAAATGAATATTTCAAATACTTATTTGAATACTTGTTAAATGTGGAATTTTACTATCTCTCTATAATAATATTTTATGCATTTTATATTATTTTTACTTTATTATTAGATAAGATTGGAATTGAGTATACTTTTTTTTTGTTTAATTTTAAATTGTCTTTTGTTTTCCGATTATTTTTGTCTTCTCATTCTCTTTTCTTGTTGTATCTTATCTTCAAATATTTTGCCTGAAGAAGTGCTTTCAACGGCATATTTTAAAATGTCTTTAAAATTAATGGTAATGCACAAACATGGGACATTATTTTAAAAATGAGATAGTTTAACAACAATTAATGGCATTTATATGAGAAATATGTGAGATTAAAAAGAAGAAAAAAAAAGAAACAGTGTTTAAAATTGTAATAAAAGATCGTTACACTTCACTAATTTGACATTGAAAATGAAAGTGAAAATATTCATAAAAATTTTGTTATTGCTGCTTGTGTAATACTATTGTTTGGGTAAATGATTGTTACACTACATTTAATTTTTTTTCTTATGCATGTTATCTTGATTTTTTTTTGGCTTTGAACTTGGCTTTTAAAGATAATATGAAAAAAAATGTATTTCATTTTATTATTAAAATGTATATAAATAAATGACAGCGATGAAATCGTGCTTAAAATTGAATTCATTAAAATATTTACATTTACTTTATCGCATCAGTTATGTTGTGAGTGAACAGCTGTCATTGTGTTTGTCGTAATAGTTTATCGTGGTCTTTTTTTTGCAAGTAAAGATGTAGACTCGAATGACTTTTCATGACTATGAAAGGCGGGAATTTTTGGAAATACTAGACAAGATAAAAGTAAAGGAAGGACCTCATAAGATTGAGTGCATTTCAATCTGAATCACGTGTCTCTCTGATTCAAAAACAGAAAAAAAAACAAACAAACAATCAAGCAGCACATAAAATTTAATACAAAGTTACAAAGTCAGATAACAGCTGATTGAATATAGTAATGAAATGCATAAAATTATTCAATTTTTTTTCTTGAATTGTATTTTCTCTTTTCATAACACTGTTAAACTATGTCCGTGTCCATCGTACAAACATTTTTACACATAAATTTATGCAAATTAGCAAATAGTAAAGTACTAACTTTGTAGAGTTTGAAAAAAAAGTTACAGCATTTCTATTTGGTTTGAGCAAATGACTAAAAATTGAAAAACGGAATTTTATTTGATTGAAACACGCGCATTTACAAGGGATTTTTTTCAAATTTGTGGAACTTGAAAAATGCTCGTATAACTCAAATTACAGATTTTTAACTGCTGTTGTTGAATAAAAAATATGCAAAAAATGAGAGACAGACATCAGATGTGGTCTCAATAGCCGATTTTTATCTTCCGCTCAACAGAAAAAGCACCATGGTAACTTGAGAAACATAATAAGTGCAACTCTTACGTCCGACATTGAAATTTACATAAATTTTCAATGTTTTGAGAGTGCAAAAAATGATAATATTTTATTAAAGAATAGTGCAAAAACTTTTTTTTCTCTAAAATTTGCATTTCACTAAAATATATATGAAGAAAACATATAAAACAAAATCGACACCAATGTAAACTCTGCAACCTTTTGAACACAACTCTATTTAATTTGCTTTCGGCGTTGTTATTAAAATAAATCTTTTCCAACTTGAGAAAAACTAATCTCATTTCAAGATTTTCTTTAAAGGGCATATCACTATTCAATGTTAAACCTAAGAAATTAAGACGTCATTTTATAATAATAATATTTACTTACATATTTTAGCTTATTTTTTTTGTGTGTAACATATAAATTATTTACATTTATTACGAGTAAGTTTGATTGAATAACTGATTAATTTATATATTTATTTACATTTACTGTTAAATGCATGTAAAATTATTTTTACATGTTATGTGAGATTGAAGGTTAAAAAGAAATTGTTGTAAAAGGTGCCTTTTATTATGATAATTGATTGAGTAATGACAGAAGCAAAAAAGCGTAACTAATGAAATGGACAGTGTACAAAGAAAGGTAAGTAATATGAAGTGAATTGAATTAATGAATAGGTGGTGGAATGTTGTAATTTAAAGTCATTTGTGGTTTTAAATTTAATGAAATGTAGCTTCCGTGTTTATTTAGAATAAAAATTATTATTATGTTACATTTATGAGTTGCATAACAGTTTTGAAATATTGAAATTTGACTATGGACGATGGAATGAGGATGACCTTGAATAAGTCAGTAATGCAAAATGAGACCGTTAAGAGTTTTATTTTAGCTTTAGCTTGAAAAAAATAAGAAGATGAGGCTCAATCGACGTCTGAAGAATCTTCCAGGGCTGTTCGATCACTCTCTCTTTTAATCTCCCCAAAAAAAAAACGTTCGCCAATTCAATAGAGACGTTAATTTTAATAACTCGTGATTTCAAATCCTTAACTGATGGTCTATTTGCAGTTCACGATTTAGCTTGAACTTATTTTCTCTTTTAATTGTAATTGTAATTAGCATCAAATTGTATTCAAAGTGCACTTTTATCACATTTTTATTCAAATCTCTTAATAGACACAACAATTTAGCTGACTTCTGTTCATTTGATTTTATTTCAATGAAAATTCACTTCATCTTATTATGCAAAATTGAAATCAAACATTTGCTCATCTCAAATTAAATATATCAATCTAATCCAATTTCCTCACTTACCTGAATACAAATTTTCCATTTCAATAAACTCAAAAATAGCAACAGATAAAATAATCACATAAATTTTATATTCATTTTGCATATTGTTGTCCGTATGATGACTCCTTCTTTTTATTTTATTCTGTGATTGTGAGATGACAAAACTGCTATTTTTTTCTATTATTTTTGTTTTATTTTATGATTTGTTCCAATATATTTTTGTCCTATGATCAAATTGGTCTCATCTTCTACAAACTAACATGCAGTCAAAAAATTTGAAATTATTCATTTATTTTTTGATTTTTTTTCTGCTTTGCTATGAATGAGTGTCGTCTGTGTGTTTGGTTCAATGTTTGAATAGTATCTATTTTATGTGTTTAATATTCTATTTTTTTATTTTAAATATTGATATTTTTCATGTTCTGTCATAGAATTAAATGTTATGCACGAAAATTATTCTATAAAGGACATTGTTGCATGGATTCAGAGAAAATTGAATTAATTTTTTTATTCTACACCATATTTCGTCTGTCAACAACACACTAATAATAAATACTAGTAGTTGCAATTAATTTTTTTTCGCTTCAATTATTAAAAATTTAAATATTTTTATATAATTTTTCGGTTATCACATTTATGTTTTTTTTTATAATTAATATCAAAGTTTTAACAAGCCACAATGAGTAAAATTTCATGCACTTTTTGAATTATGATTACATCAAGCTTTATAAAAAAAGGAATCTGAACATCTGTTATAATTCACCTATTTTTATCATTATTTCTTTTTACATGTAGAAGAAAATTTAATTAAAACCGTATTAAAATTTTGTTCGCTTTTTTACTTTTTTTTTTAATTTTAATTCTCTTAGAATAAGAGTTGGAAGAAAAAAAAAGTTAATTAGCTCCTGTTTAAGTTAGAGTTTTAATAATTTAATTCAATGAAATGCTATCATCACATTCGCAGACCCAAATACATCTCTTTTTATTATTTTTTCACTGCAATTCTTGTTGATACTTGGAGCTCTAATGATTGTCGACAGTAAATGGCATGAATGGCAGAAAAAAGTTTTAATTTTTTTTTTTGTATTTTAATCTTCTTTTTTTTTGTTTAATTTACACTTCTTTGAACATTGTTATTATTTTTTATATAAAAATGTTTTATTGTTAATAAAAATGTTTCAACACTATTAATATTTTTTTTTTACATTTTTTATTTTATAAATGTGTACCATAAATTTTCAATTAAAAATTATTCTCAATTCTTTTTTTGTACACATGATGTTATTTGTTGCATTTGTTTTATTTATATTTTTTTTTTAAATTGAATTTTATCTGCGAAAAACCAAACACATAACACTTGAGATGGCAAAGGGGTTTAATTTCAAAGGAAGTTTTTTTTATCCTTTTATTTAGTACAGCGGACTTCCTTAATTTTGCTTCCGATACAGAAGAAATGCAACGACAGACTGAATTAAAATTAAATAAAATTTACCTCATAATCAATGAAAATGTTTTTTTTTTATTTTGTGTTTTCTTATTATTGTTGTTATTAATATTATTTAGTTGTGTGTATGTATAAATTTGTATAATGTTACATTAAGTACACTCTATTTGACTATTGTGACTACTATGGCGCATACACTTAATTCCTGCTCTTTATTATTATTACAAAAGTTTAATATTGTATTGAATAGTGATGGGCATGAACGTCATTTTTGAACCGATTTATAGGGAGATTTGAATTAGCCCATGCCAAGTAACATTCGTTCAATTCACTTAAAACACCATCTCAATTCATAATAAACCGATTGTTATAATAATCCATTTAATCATCTCTAATTTGCTTACAATGCTGCATAAAATTATACACAGTGAATAAAAATGTTTGTTGCTAAAATATAACATCTATACAAATGTTGAACAAGACATCGGTACAAACAAAACAACACTTCTTTTTCATCTTTTCTTTCACTTGTCCAAATTACTTTTAAAATATAATAAAAAAAAAGAAAAAAAAATATTTCATACAAATTGAATTATTATTAACTCACAAGTTGTATCGCTTAAGCGTCAACTTTATAAATAAAATTAAAAAAAAATAATATGAAAATGTCCATTGAGAAGCGAAGAAGAATGAAGCTGCACTTCTTTCATTCATTCATGTGTTGAAAAAAAATGTTGTTTTTTTATTATTATTTTATTTTATAACACTTTATTATGATTATTATTGTTATTTTTATTGTTAAGGCTATTAAGAAAAACTTTTGTTGCTACTACATTTTGATGTGAACAATTTTTTTCAACTTAGCACTTTATCACTCTTTTTTTGCAAAGAAAAGGAGAATCAGATAAAAAATGTAATGAAATATAGATTAAAATGCAACATTTTTAAATGAAAAATTGTAATAAATCAACACAAAAAAAAAATAATGAAGGCGAATTGAATTAAAAAGATGTTGCATTAAGAAAGTGATAATGATTGCATTGAATCAGTTTAATTGAATTGACGTTTCTATTCCAAATGAGCTTTTCTTAAATGCAACTAGAAAAAAAGCTTCAAAAGATCATAAGGAGTGAGCAGGGGTGAGTTGAAAATTACTATCGGTCCTGGCATTCTGTATGATTTTATTTGAAATTTACGTTAAACCTAATTTTTACAAGGCGATCGACTGCTGCCTTTCTGGCATTTGCCAGATTGCCCGTATAGCCAATCCACCACTGGGAGTGAGAAGCGAGACAAGTTCTCGAGTTTAATTCTTGTACTTGGATAAATTTATTTAACTGACGTTCGAATGCTACAATTTTCTCATACATCACTTTCCAGTCAGTTGAACTTTGATAAGCTCGCTGTTTAATTTCAATTCTGACGATCATCATTCAGAATTCATGATATTAAGCAGAATATTTTTAATTTCACACTTTTCAGCACCTTAATAATGTTGTTAATTCAAATTTTCTTACTTTTTCAATCAACAAATCAAGTCATATTCAAACAATTTAACTTAGATCTCATCATTCTAGCGTTTTCATAATAATAATAAATATTAAAAGAAAATTTATTTATACTTAAAATGAATGCTGAAAGATGACTTGACACATATTTCATATCATAACAGCGAGAAAAAAAAAATAATAAGAAAGAAAAATACAAATCATCATTTAGACTGTGCTTCTGCTGGTCATGACATTTGCCAGACAATGTTTCATCTTGTATTTACACTCGACTTATAATGTTTTTGTTGTTGTTTAGCTTATTAGATTTATGATTTAATTTTATTCCATTTTATTTTTATAAAAGTGATTCAAATTTTGTATAAAAAATATTTAATAATACTAAAAATGAATAATTAATCATACATCAGAAGAACATGAAAAATTGTTTCACTTTTTTTAAATGTATATAACAAAAGTTGGACGACACACAAAAAAATTTGGTTAAAATATTTATTATTCATGACCTGTGTTATTTAAATTACCATGTATCGAAAACAAAAAAGAAAAAAAAAATACAAATTTTTTGCATACACTTTTTGAAACGTTAGCAAGATATTTCAATATCAATATCAAGAGCAACTTTCAATTTCATTATCATTACTACCATTATTATTTATAAATGTATTGTGTTATAATATCATTAAGTCTTGTTACCTCTTGTTATAGTATTTTATTTTAATTTTCATTCACAATACATAACACACATCATCTCGTTGCGAATGTAAGATGCCAATTTAAACTATTGCGCAAACTACTATCAAATTAAAATTTAAATGCATTAAAGTTCAATAACTATGGTCGATTGTTTATATTACATACTTGTTTCAGTCTCTAACCACCAACATATTATTAGTGCTATTGAGAAAGAAGAAAAAGGGGGAAGTGCACTCTCTTCACTGATTAATCTTGAGTAAAAATAAAAGTTAAACTAAAATAACAGTAGTAATTGTAATTTGTGTATGCAAAGAAATTTTATTATAAAATAATAAAGTTGATAAAAAAAACAATAAATGAAGCACTTAAATTGATTATGGTAATAATAAATGATGTTTTGGATGTTTTATGAATGGCTTTGTTGATATTATTAAAAATAAATAATAATAATATAGCTGAAAACCAGCTAAAACTTTATCAATTTTATTTGCTTGTTTAAGTTCGATTAGTATTTGGCTTTCTAATAGGCAGGAACATGGAGTGATAAGATGTGAAATTATAGTAAGACCTTAAAAATGAGAGTAACGTGATATTTTCTCATTCTGGAGCGTTCATAATTGTGAGGCAGAAGATTCCAATGGGTGCCTGCTGGCTTGGAAAATACAAAAAATGAAAAATTGCTCGTTGAAAACGCCCCGCAGTACAAATTGACTTAGTTTGGAGACGGAGATCTTTGATTAATTCTTACAGGATTTTTGATGAATGCAATTTTTAACGCATTTCCTTTTAATTTGAATCAAATATTATTTCCAATATTATGGGCACTCTTTTAGCCTATGCATATAATGCGGGGTTTTTGTGGGGCGTTTTCAATTTAGAGTGTAAGTGTCCCTACCTAATAAACATTCAAATAGCATTATTCCCATACATTTTATACGATTAACATTTAATTTACTTGCCAAGTTCAATTCGATCAACTTGTCCAATTTCATAATTTTCTTCTTATAGTCAAAACACTGTACACTTACAAGTTCATAACCATATATGTGTATATATGTTTAAACTACCATTATTATTATTTCCAACCATTTGTTGTTATTTTATCAATTTTAAAGTCGTTTCATATAGATTTTGTATATTAAATTCCTATCAAACTGATTCAAAGATATGTTCGCACGATTGCACCGATGCCATAGACATACACTTTTATTATTATAATAATCATCCATAATCTTATTTCCAAGCAACTATAATAGGTTTAGTTAACGTCTATCTGTCTAATATATACTTTAAAATTTCACTTTCCTTTTCTTCATAAATATTTCTTTATTGCACGGTCAGACTTCATTCTTTTTCTTCTTATTAATACTTATCTTGTTTAACTTTTTTTTCCTTTCAATACCGTAACATGCTTAAATTAAGTATGGATTTTGATTTATTTTTAGTACTAAAAGTATTGTTTATGTAACAAAATGTCACTTTTATTAAATAAAATAACAAATCATTTGAAAGTGTTTAAAATGACAGCTAAATTACATTAAAATGTTTAAAAAATATAAAATTTGTCTTGTTAAAATGTAAAGATAAATGTCGAAAAAAGTATGATTATTCAATTTTATGCGTGTAAAAGTGATTTATAATAAAAATGTTATAATTAACTTTCATTTAATCAAAAAAACATAAAAATACTTACGAAATTGGATGATTAATAATTTAAATGTTGAAACAAAATTTAATTGTTACCTGTAAATCTTTGATGTGATGGGAAATTCAGTTCTGATGATTTTTTTAAAATAAAACTCACAATTTTTTTACCACTGCAACATCTTTTATTCATTTAATTTATTTTTTATCATTAAACGATTTTTCTATTATAATCTTTGACAATACAATTTGATGTATTTTCCAAATTTTTCAACTTCGTTATGTTTTAAAATCAAAAAGTTTTTATGAATTATCATTAAATATGTTAAATTTAGCTTCATTCTATAGTTATTTTTTATTCTTTTTATAGTTTTATTTGAATTTTGTATGAAATCTGCAAATTTGTTTAAACTTTTTGATCCGTTGGAATTGTTCAACATGAAATTAAATCGATTTTATTGAAATTAAGGTTTTAAAAATTGGATTAATTGGAGTTTTGGATTCAATAAAATCTTGATTCGAAGCTCATTTTGATGTTTTTCTAAAGCATTTAATGTCTGAGCTTATCACCATAAAATCTGAATTTGAATCGCCTTTCTAATTGAAAATAAATTTCACTGCTAATGCATTGATAGGATTATTTAATAGAGATTTTGTTTGTTTGTAATCATCATAATAACATTTAACATTAATTAGTTTTAGTTAATTTATTACGACATGAATGGAATTTTCTCTTGTTTTTAATATATGGATTATATATTTTTTTAATTTTATTAACATCATGGGATAAATAATTTTTTTTTGATACTGTTTTTTCACCTCATGTGCTTACTTCTGATGAATTTCACATTTCAATGTGTGTAGTTTTAGGTCAAAGTTCTTTTCGTAGTATGTCTGTGTAATTTTTATTGATTAAGAAAAAATTAGAAGAAGAAAGGAAATAAAATTTTATAAGTTTTTTTTATCAGGTGAAAAATGATGCTCCAAAGTATTAGAAGAAAATAAAGAAAAATGACTGGAAGGTTAGAACTTTTTTTTTGGTAATAAAGTTGCTATGCATTAAAGGATTATCTTACACCAAATTGCATTAAATTTTATTTTCTTAACATTTTTAATACGTTTCAATGCAGTTCAATTGGATTTTTCTCATATTTTTATATTTTAACTCTTATTGTAATCGAACTTTTATTTTATTTATTTTCAAAATTTCATTGTAAATCATTAAATTTTTCCTTATCTTTCGCAATTTTTACTTTATTTTTTGTATTATTAGTACAATAAAGATTACTTTTGTAACATTTATTTTTTTTTATAATAAATTTTTATTTTTATCTACTAAACACTATCCGATCAATAATAACATTTATGATTACTTCGCTTTTTATTTTTTTTTTTTATTAATTTTAACGTTAAAATTACATTATACTAAAATGTTATCAATTATTTTTATTGTTTTTTTTTAAATGGAATTTTTCGTTTCTTCCTTCAAAAGGTTAAAGGTGATCAACATAATAATGAAAGAATAATTGGTCAAATTTATAATAGACATTCGTGGCTAGAGTTCCTTCGTAACTGAAACATTGACTAATTTCAGTGTCCATAAAAAGAATTCGCACTGTACTTCAAATATATCAATTAATATGAAGATTGCTATAAATCGAGGATAAAACAAACACTCTCATAATTTTTCCCTAAAAATCAGATTATTTTCCATCCAATAATTAAATTTCATCAATTTATTGGGTTATTTCGAAAGATTGTGATTATGATAATTATATTAATGATAAGCATGAATAGAACACTTTTGATAGGCGTTCAATATTAGTTTTTTTTTTATGTTTATTTATGATATACAACAATGATCTACAATTTTTATTATAACATTTATTGTATTTTCCTCATAAATTAATATGATTATGAATGATATTTTTTTTATTTCTTTTAGTCAGAAGAAGAATGAGTGAAATTTGAAAATAGCAAAATATTAGTGTTAAAAAGGGGTTTTTGTTAATATTATATTAGGAATTTGACATTTCAAAGGCATTTTCAAGTTCATTATATTTGTTTTGATTTTAAAATAATTTTTTTTTATTATCAGTATATTAAAAAACAGCATATGAGACTCACTTTTTTAATAAAGATAAGAGAAAAAGATGATTAAATATATATGAGGATATTTTTTCAAACCTTTTTTTTTTATTTCAATCGACCTACAATTTTTGTTTCTGTGAACATTTTTTTGACAATTAACTTATTTGAGCCATAAATTAATGGTCAAAATGATGTTGAGAATCCTTACTATCATAAAATTTAATTTTTCCATAAAATTTTCTTGATTTATAAAATTGCATAAGAATTTGGCAGGTTATACCTAAGTATATAAGTAAGAAACATTTGTTTTTTTTTAATAGTTCAATATCTTTTATTATTTTTATTGTTAATTTTAAATTTTATTCATCTTTTAACATTGTTTAAATTTCTATTTCGTTTTATAATATTTGTTTTATTTTCTGTGACTATTGGAATGTTTTTGTTTTGTTTGTAATTAATTAATTAATTATTGTTTTTATTAAAATTTATAACATTCATAAAAGTGTTAAATTTACTACGAATCAATTCCCGACTCTGTTCAAACATCGAATTCAATGTTGATTTTTGGGTAGCAGCGGTGTTAAAAAGAAGTTTTGCCAAAGATGAAATTGCCGGGAGCGTTTGGATCATCAGAAGAAAAATATTCTTGCCATAAGGCAGCAAATTGTTCACGATTTACCTCTTCAGCACCTTGAGACATTTTCTTAAATGCCTCCTCGCACTCACCTTTATCGAGGCCATAGCTGGAACAAACGAGGGCAAACTCATTCACATCAATGCCATCATCGTTGGATGCATCCTCCAAGTCAAACATGAAATTCATGTATCTATGAAATGGATGTAAAGAGAAGGAAAAAGATGAAAGTTAATGAAATGGCTAAAAAAAGAAGCTTTTATCATAATAAACATTTATTATTCATATGACTTTGTACTCATTTTGAAGCAGTTGAAAGAAAACCATAAAAAACATTGTACATGAAAAATTTAAATGTGGTTCTAGAAGAAAAGTAAAAATTATTTTGCTCTTTTATTTATCTTTACATTTGGTTTCGTCCTGTTATATTCTTTTTACTTTAACCGTCATGCTCTTTAATTTCAAGTTTCGTTTAATTTATTTTATTATGTTTTTGTTCTAAAGGCTTTCAATTAATTTAGATTATTCAAAGATGACAATAAGAGATCCCTAAGTTAAAAATAACCCTAACGAAATTACAAATAACAAGGCGTGTCCATTATACATCAAAATTTAAGAAAAACCAGTCGTTTGCATTATTAAATTCATTTTCCTTTACATTGAATCAAACTTAATTTTATGGTTAACTTTTCTTAATCTCTAATGACTACCTTTCGAATAAAATCTTTTTACATTTCCCAGATTTATTTAAATTGTTAGACTTCATTAAACACAATAAACTGAACGAATGAAAGGATTCATTTATTATCTTAATTATACCACTTTACATCACTTAAGTAAACTTTATTTTAAGGTGTAGAAAATGATTCAATGAAATCCTTTTCCATATAAAAAGGAGAGATTGAGTTTGACAGCAATCCGCAAGTGATATAAAATAAAAGTTTGTATTTGTGTTACACCATTAAAAAAAAAACCCGAAGGAAGAAAAGCATAGAAAAATTGTGAAAAATAATAATAAATTACCTTTGTTGCCAATCGAGAACACTATTGGGATCCTTGGCATATGCATCCCACATATTACACCATTCTTCTACAGATACCTGTAAAAAATAAAATAAAATTGCCTGAATGAATGAACTTGAATAGAAAAGTTATAATTTATTTCATTTTAAAAGGTATTGTGGTTATTATTTATTATGTATAAAATTTTGATAAATGATTTGAACAGTATTTAAATAAATTTATAAAACGTCTCGTTTTATTTTCAATTATCTTTTTGATTCATCCTTTGATTAATTATAACCAGAGGCTTCAAAATAAAATTTTTTATTCAATCACAAGCAACAAGTTTTCAATGTGATTCTATGAGTGATGCAATTTTACTGCAGTTTTATATGAAAATAACTCGAGGTTTTTAAAAGAAAATAAAAAAATTGATGACTGCAATCAATTTTTTTTTCTTTATTATTTTATCCTTTTAACTTGATATAAAAAAAAAATTGTTACAAATGATCATCGCATACAGATGCAATCAATTCTGTGTTCAACAAAAAGACTTGAAATTGCTCACATTTTATTTAGTTCTTTTGTATGCAAAACCTTAACTCTTAGAATAATCTTCATTATAAAATATTGCAATTTTTGTTTGGTTTGAAACTGAAAAACCAAACAAAAAATGAGTAAAAAAATGCATCAAAGCAAAGGAAATCGACATAAGAAGGAAGCAAACAAAAAATTTGTATAAACATGGAAAAAGTATTTTTTTTTTGTATGAATTTCATCAGTCATGCCTTAGAATGCTTTAGAAAGTTCAATGAAAAAGCAAAACTTGCAGTTTTGTCACAAAAATTTGCATAAACTGAATGTTTATGTAAAAAAATGATAATAATGTTTATTCGTCATTCATACATGAAAGGAAAAAATAAAAAAATCGCATATGATAAATCTGTTTATGTCTTTCTTAAGAATTTATGTCTGTAGATGCATTTCTTTCATATATCAGCAAAAGAGCATAACGACCGACAATCAAAATAATGTTTTTTATGCATTTTTTATTTGAATTTTTTTGCCTTATTTTTAACTGGAAAATTATATGAGGTAAAAAAAATAATATGAAAAACGCAGTAATTCATAATAAAATGAAATGAATGAAAGAAAACTTAAACCGTGTTATGATATGATATTGTTGCAATTCTTCTACGGTGAATATATTTGAAGGCAAAAAAAAGAGAAGTGAGACACAAGCTCTTTATGTTTTGAAAAATGAAAAGTATTACTGCAAATATCATGTAAGTGGAAAACATTTTTCAGTATTTTTATGAAAAGGCATGAAATGTCATAAATTCAAGTTGTATTATACAGGGAAAGAAGGTGATATTGCGATGCAGTTTTGTGAAAAATAATCCTCGATTTGAAGTGGGCCTCGATTCCAGATTTAAACGTCATTTCATTTAAAACTAATACTGATTCCAGCAATAGTCATATTAAATTGTAACGTTCTCTTAAATATTTCAAGACACAAAATATCTTGCATTGTAAAGTAAGTCATAAATTCTCATTTTTTGTATAAAATTTAGATGGGAAGAGATTTTAATAAATGATGTCACGTAAAAAAATGTATAAAACCACATTCATAACAAATTTGTCTCTGAAATAAGGTCTTTGGAATTCCATTTTTACATAAAAATATTTTAAATGAATCAGAATAAAAGAAAATTTGATCTTTATCTAAATTTACAATGAAATAACAACAAAAAAAATTACAAAAAAATACATAAATAATCTGAAATTGAATTCTGAATAGGCCACTCGAAAATCTTCATTTTCTATATTATTTTATTGCTCACTTAAAGTTTTTTTTTTGTAAAGAGATACAAGCACACACACACACTCACACACATAAGAGACAATATTTGCTTATATTTATCCATTCATTCATGATCCTTCTGTAGCACAGTCACTGCTATTTATTATTATTATTTTTTTTCCTCTGTTTCGCATGAATGCATATTGCAGATGAAAAGTAAATTTAAATTTAAAGTGTGCCCTTTATGGCAAATAATGTTGTTTCAATTGTGTGTTATAACATTTTTTATTGGCCTTTTAAGATAAATGTCTGTTCACATGTCTTTTAAGGTTTTTGTACTTAAGATGAAAGTTTTCAGTGATTTTATTTACAAAATATCTTAAAGCCACAATTACAAAAGTTAAGGAAAAGTAATTGGATTACTTTAAATGTTACATTTTCACACTTAATATATACAGAAAATGCGAAAGAGAGACTCGCGGTATGTTATGTTCAAGGATAAAATGAGTGTGAAATAATCTCACTAAACAAATAAGAGGAAAAAGTTTGCAAGTTTAATTGTTTTAATGAAATTATATAAACGTGCTAAATGCATGATGTTTGTGTATTTGAATGTGTGTTTGTTTTAAAAACGTGCTTCGGTGAGTAAATTAACCATGTTTTGTGTTATTTTAACGAATGAAAAATGTTATTCAAGATCAAGATTTAGAGCCAATTTAAAATTAAATTTGTTTTTTTAGAACAAACACAATTTATTGAGTTAATATTTGGTTGTTTCTTTCATTGTTTAGAGTGAGATGTTGAATTGTATCTCTTTTTTAAAAAGTCATTGGATAAGTTTTGGTAGGAAGTTCAAATTTCCTTTTCAACTCAAAATTTTCATTTAAACTAATATTTCCTGTGATACAGGTTAAGCATTTCCTTAAAGTTCCTGTTGATTAAATATTACCATTAAGAATATCTCGTTTCCAGCACCTCAAAATTGTCGTAAATCTTTCTACATTGAATAAAGAAACGGAAGACAAAATTTTCAAATATAATGCTATAAATCACTTTATCCATATATTTCAAGATTTGTAAGTACAATGAGAAACAGATTAGAGCAGTAATGAAGAATTTTAAAAGTTATATGAAGATGTTAAATTTTATGCAGAAAATGCAATCAATTTTGTAGGATGAAGACTTCAATTTGTTTTATCGTTTTATTTTCGTTTGTGGTAACATTTTAAATGAATGGATTTTTTTGAGGATTGAAAAAACGAGTATTGTGAGCATTGACCTAAGATTGTGCAACATCTTTTCTATCGTTATCACAGTCAATGCATATTTTTAATCATTTAAATACGTTTTACTTCGTTTTCTTTACTCCTTTAATTAAAAATATGCAATCTAGCAGATTTATTGATCAATTAAATGCTAATATAATAAAATTTTTATTATCATGACTACTTATCTCCAAGTTATTACGGTTATAAAACCAAATATTTGCTGAATATTCATTAAATGTGAATTTAATTAATTTTTTCTTCTTATTTAGAGTCAATAATGAATTTGCCAAGTATTGAGACAAAAAATTAATAAAAGCATGCAATAATATTCGTTCTCTGTACAAGAATTTATCATTTGACCAACTTTTAAATTGAAAATTGACATGTTCAAGGGTATTCAATGTGACATGGTGATGACCTATCTCAATATGTAGCTTGAAATAAAAATTAAAATGATAATGCATTCAGTTATCTCTTCATTTGAATCTCAACTCATCATGATTTTATTTTTTATTTCACCACACCCCTATTTGAGTGAAAATTGCACCACACAAAAAGAGAAAAATGTGTAGAAACAAACAAATAAAATAACAATATAATGCAGATTTCAATTCACTTTTGCAAATGTTACATTATCTTCATTATGCTCTTTTTTATTTTATTTTTTATTTCTTGATTTGAATCTCTTTTTTTTCATGTTGTATTCATTTTCATGTAAAATAAAGTGCAATTGTAAAAATCTTTAAACCATAACAGAACTTAACCCGAAAAATGTATTAAAGAAAGGAAATCTTTTATCTTCTTATTTATCTTTAAGTGTACTGACATTTGTTTTTGGTTTGTGTTTTCATAAAATACAGAGAACAATATTAAGCTAATGGCCCTTAATACAAGAGTCATGTAGGTCATGATGAGAGGTTAATGGAGGAGGAAAATTAAAAAAAAATAGAGCTGCATTCAAACTTTTTGATCAAATTTGACACAACCATGAACTTTGAACCAGTCTACCAACGTTTATAGTCTTGATTTTGATAGTTTTTCTTATAATAAAATATTTAAATGTCAAGAAACATTTCAAGAACAATTCCAAGATAAATAAGTACAAAAAAAATCAGATATAAATAATAAAAAATAATAAAAGCACAAGAAAAAACAATAAATTTCATGTCAATTGCCTTTCAAACACTATTTTATTGTTCTTTTATCATAAAGTCATGTTATTTTTTTTCATTTTATTTAAACAAATATTTTCTTTTACAATTTTCACTCTAAAAGTCTTTATTTTACCATGATAATAATAACTCTTAAACGGCTTACACTGGTTCATAATGCAAACATTTGAGGTTTTTTTATGTTTTGTTTTTTAAATATAATCTCAACGTTTTTGTGGTAAAATATAAATAAAGAAGAAAGAAATTGTTCGTCTTCATATATTTAAAGAAAAAATATCTCATGCACTATTTTGAGATAAAAAGGAGATTTTCATGTTTTTATTCTCAATATTTTCATTTTGTGTCTGTTCAACATTCAACATCATTTTATTTAATCTGGCTTTTCGTTATTATTTTATATTGTTTATATGAAAAAGGCTTAAATTTATTGTTAATTTTAACACATTGCACATTGTAAGACGTATGCAATGCAGTTTTTCTTGGAATTTTTTGATAACATACGTTACGGTGTTCTTAATTCTTTTTTCACACTCAAATTGCACCATGAAAAACAATTTCATTTCTCGTAGATTCTTGTTGTAATTCCACCTAAATCCTTATGTCTTAAAATATCAACGTCTATTAGTATCACTTTCACCAGTCTGGATGTTGGCTATCGTTTTTCACTTATCTTTCTTAGTCTTATTATAAGATTGAAATAACACAAAAACGAATGTTTCATTTAAGACAAAAAACAATACAAAACTGATTATAATGTGATACACATAAGCGATAAGTTGTGCAGATCTGGTTTGTCTTGCTAAACATGTTTCGTTTTTTTGTGTTTTTTTTTACGTTTTTTGAAACAGTTTTCTTCTGAAAAAAGGAAAAATATACAAATAAAATTGTATGGAATGTTTATTTAAGCAAAGAAAGTTTATAAAGTTATTTGTATTCTAGTGCAGTAACATTTCAGTTTTGGTTTTCAATGGCAATCCTGTGGTTGTAGTTTGAGTGACTTTAAAATGCTTGACTTCATTCGAGTAGTGATGACGAATAAGTCAGAGAATTGATTTCTTATTCATAAAAGAATACTTGTAAAAAGTTAATATGAAAATTTGACCTGTGCAATGTCAGATGAGTCGTATAGTTTCGAGTTACCCCAAATATTAGGACTCGATGACATTGAAATATTCTGCTTTACATATTTTGTATTGATTTTCTTCAAAATTATGGCAATTTTATCCATCCACTGAATTTTACATAATTTTCGCACTCAATTTCACACATTCACAATTATTTATTTTTTTACACTCCAATTACACTTTATTTTCATTGTGCGACTTTAATTCACGAGCAAAAAAATTACATGTAATAATAAAATACTCGTGTTCGTATGTATCCTTTAATGAAATTTATTTATATCCATGAGTATGACGGTCAAAAAAAAATAATAATGACAGAAAATGTGTTTAACCGGACATTACCACAAATAACAATAATTATTTACGTCTGAGTTGAGCATCTGATTTATCTGATTATTATGTTTATTATTATCAATTGGTTTAACCTACTTTCAAAATATTTATTTTATTTTTATATAAATTTATAATTATAATTATCGTAGCATGTGACGATTGTTGTAAATCATATTCATGAGTGGGTGATATTGGCATGCATTCCAAAATTAACCAGGCGTTTCCTTTATTAAAATGATTTTTTTATATATCGCTTTTCCTTTGTATAAGCATAGGCTTTGTGTTTTTTATGCACAAAACAAGCGATATGATTAAATTAGAACTAGAATCCTTCATAATGAAATAAAAATACGAAAAAATAACAATTAAAAATTCCTGTGGTTCTTTTAACCACTGAATAAACACTGATACAATAACAATTTTCGTTACGGTATTTAAAATATTAATCACCATAAATAATTGAATTGTAATTTAATTTATTTATTTACATTTTCAGAACAAATAAATCTATAATTATATTTTCCTATATAAAATAAAATTCAGATTTTTTACTCACAAATTAAATTAAGCCATATCAACAATTTCGATACAGAACAAAATCCGGATTATACATTGGATGATTTGATTAATGTTTGTCCATTTAAAAATGTATTTTTTTTTTGCGAATTTTTGTGAGTAATGTTAACAATTTGCTTTCATTTTTCAGTGTATTGCCTTCCAAATATTTTACATAAATATTTGTTTTCAATATTTTTTCTTTGAATGCATACATTATTGGGATTTTATCAAAACCTCTGTCAACAGTTTTGGGATTAATGATTTTTTGTTTTAATTTTTTACCATCCTTGATAAATTTAAAATGCGTGGAATGTCACAGTTAAATATTTTAATTTCCTTTTAACTTCATCAAAAATTTACCATCCAAATGACGTTTTAATTATAATTGACATAACTATAAAGGTAAAATGATGATAAAATTACACATGTCTTTTAACATAAATATAAAAATTTGCAAAAAATTACAATCATGTCCTTTTAGTTGGTACGATAAACATATGATTTAATTTTATTTTTTATAAATACATGAAAAAAATAACATGAATAACCGCTTATGATGATCAAATGTCCCGGAGCTACACAAAAAAAATGTATATTAAAATGCTTGTAAAATATGTTATTTTCCTAAAATAAATAAGAGGTTCATGCTGTGATTTTATTTTTACTTATATATTTTTTTTGTGTTTCAATTTTTTTTTTCATTATTAAATTTCTGTGAGAGACCTTATAAAAACTAAATAACATACGATGTGGATGTGGTATGATGTGAAACAGAATATTTTAATAATATTATACAAGAAAAAGGGAAATTATTTTTGTAAATGGTCATTTTGAGTAATGAATGGAAATGCATTTTGATTTTCTTGGCCTTTTTTCAATATATTTCAGTTGTCGTTTTTTCGCCCGTAAACTGTGAGCTCATTCAATTCCTAGTCCTCAGACAGACAGACAGACAAAGTGTCCTTAAGAGCGCATTTTTCATGGAATCGTACCTTAAAGAACTCAAACTACACAAAAAAGACCAAAAATTACATTGAAAAACCTTTTCTGTCATGAACCTGATTTATTTTCAATTTAATTGAAATTTCTTAGACCAGATATTTCAAACAGGTATCATGACTTATCATCAGTGTTTGGTAAGTTTATGATAAGCACATAAAACATTAATAGAAAAGATAATTTAATGTTAATTTAATGCAGTCATGCATTTATAATTTTCAAATCAACAGCTTAACTGATCGATCACCTCATTGTTCTACACCAAAATAGTACACGACACATTTTAATGATAATTCAATCATATTTTACACATAAATCGATAAAGTAAATTGTTGATGAAATTAATATTCATTGTTTTGTTTGATTTGAATTTATTTATGCAAATTTTTGGCTTATAATCGTATAAGACTGCATCAACAGATAGTATTACAGTATTACTTTAAAAATGATTTATTACATTAAATTGACAGGAATTAACCTCTTTTTATATAAATTTAACCCATTATGGACTGTCAGATCATTTAAGTCAAAAGTTATACGAATATAAGACCTAAAATCGTATTTTTCAATCATAAAAAAATGATCAGAAAAGGTTACAGACAACAACTGACCACAACATGACTATTTGAGACTGCGGTGGTGCCCTTGTAAAACCTAATCCAACGTACAGGCAACATTGGGTTACAATCATTCTGTTTTAGTATCCTGTGAAATTTATGAAAAGTAAATAATGAAATCATGATCGTCTATGGATTAAACATTGGTGGGATAATTTAAAGGATAAGGGTTTCCAAAATTGAAATGTTGAATAATTCATGAAAAAATTATTTAATTTTAGATATAGTGGTCACTCTACAATTCAACATCCATGAATGATTGAAATCATTCAATATTTCCGGCATAACATAAATCAAAATCAACAAAACAATTGATTGGATGATTGTTGACATAATTGATTTGTGACCCATCTACAAACAAACAAAAAATATACATAAAAAAAAACTTTTTCTTTAATGTATTCTCTTTTTGTTTAAATTCAAAGAACCCCACAGTCATTGTATAATGTGTTCCTCAAAAGGAATTTCTTTTTTACATTTGGATCACTTTAAAATAAATTTATAATAAAAAATGTATACAAAAATAACTTTTCCAGTACAAATTTATTTTTCATTAGTATTTGTGTCGTTTTTCTTGTTTGAATTTTTATGCATGAATTTTTTTTTTGTATACTTTTACTGTCATTGTTTATTTTTCTTTTCATTTCACGGTTGCCCAAAAATTTTCAACGTATTATCGTTGAAAATTTTTTTGTCTGATTATGATTTTTATTCCATTACAAATGTTATATTTTGTGAAAATTTTTGTGACATTTTAAGATAAAATGAAATAATCAGAAAACGGTAAAATAAAAGTAGAGCCATAAAATTCATTTTAATAACAAAAAGTGAATAATTACTTTAACATGATGTCAAGTATGTAAAACCTTGTTGAAATTTCGCTTTATATTTGATCAAAATTTACGTGGATGAAAAAAAGGAAGGAAAGTAAGTAAGTTATCAGAATGTAGCTTTTTTAATATAAAAATGGAACATTTTGGTGTGCAAGTACCTCAACTTTTGTGTATTAAAGGTCATTTTTAGTTGATCCTTAGCTTGACGGGAAAAAATGTGAAAATGTAATTTGGATAATGAAAACATAATGGAGACCTTATTCAAAGTGGTTTTCTTTTGGATTTGGTGTTTGTCGTGATAACGTTAAAAATAATTAAATTAAAAGTTAAGAGAGTGTAAAATTCATGATTGGATGGCTCATTTAATGTTACTTTTTGATTCATGTTTCTTATTATATTAGTTTTGGGCTATGAAAGTGAAAAAAGGACAGCGAAGCACATTTCTGAATGACTCTTAATGGAGCTGAGGTAAAAGCTATCACTTGTTCTAATAGATCATTTAAGGTTAAAAAACAAAACCCTGTCTATTGACTTTTAAAAAAATCCTGGTAGCAATATTTCATTTTAAGAAGAATTTTCCTTAGTTGAACAATCTCTTTCATTGGAGAAAAAAATTTACAATTCAATAAATCTGTGCGCATTATCTTCGTATATGTTTTGTATTCTTCCTTCATTCACATCTGTATTGCAGATATAATATTATTTTACATTTTAATCACATTAACCTGATTATCTTTTGAATTTCATATCAACAGAAAAAAAAATAATTTGGCTTAACTCTCAAGTATGTGTATTTTGATGTCCTGCAAAATTGACGCTGTATAATGTAAACTCAACTATGATGACAAAAAACTATTTAAGGCCCGTTATAAAGAAACGCTTTCTATCAAATACAGGTCATAACTATTATAATTTTCCTGTTTTTGATTACAGCTTTCCACATTATTTCGTTTTTTTTTAAATAATTATCATAGCCTTTGCTTTTCTTTCTTTCATTTAATGCACATATTTTAAATACGGATATTTTAAAATAATAATAATTTTCATATCATATTATTAAGTTGGATAATCGCCAATTATGCTTGTACTTTGGTTTGCGTTCTCATAGGCTAAATTTTTGTTTAATAAAATTAACATAGACCGAAACATAGAACAAGGAAAAAAATATATACATATTTTTAAGAGCTATTAATAAGATGAATGGGGTTTGGGGAAGGTTTATATGATGTTTTAAAATTATGGAATTATGTTCTTAAATAATTATCTTTCTAGAATGTTTTATTAATTATATTGAAAAATTACTCTTTTGCTAAATCCTTATGAATAGCATTATAAAATTATTCATATTTTATGATCGTATGAGATAATCTCACTAATTTTATCCTTGATTATAATACACGTAATTGTGGAATCCATGAAATGATTGAATGACAAGGTGATTGAAAGGTATTTTCACCATTTCATGGAATTTACCTCATTTAAAAATCAAAACCAAATTATTTGATTGGGATCATTTTCTTTTTTGTTTATTTTAACACCACACAATTAATTTTTATCATATTTAAATTCTTTTGCAGTACTGAACCAAGCCAAAAAAAAAAAATCAATTGAAAATGGAAAATTGTTTTAAAACAATGAATCGAAAATTCATGCCAAAACTTTGTTTTTTTACTCCAATGAAATGGAATTCATTTAATTTTATATTTGATACATATAACAATAAATAAAAGAGAGAAGAGAAAAAAAGGTATAATGTTCGATTAAATTAAATTTATTATATTAAGTGTATCCCTTATAATTTGAGTTGAATCTCAACAGGAAGACAAAATAAATTCATTAATTTTAGGAATAATTTTTTAAATAAACATCATAATACTTGAAACCTTTCTGATATGACAGAAAAAAATATTGTGTGAGGAAAAAGGATGAAAATATTTGACAGTATGCATTTTATCATTGAAATTTGGGACAGAAAAAAAGGAGAAATACAACACGAATGAATAATTTATAATTTTGACACCCTCATTTGCATAATATTTTGTTCCAGGATGCTGAACAATGAATGTATTTGAGTGAGCTGAAGCTTAATAAAATTGTTTTTGTCTTTGCTTTGCTTTGTGAGAACTCGTATGTGATTCATTTTAAAAGTAAAGTGAAACATTGAATTGAAATTCTTTGAAGTGATATTTTTAAAGAAAATTGAATGCACTGAAAATGGGCCTGAACTTTGTTAGTCTTCAATTCTTCTTCTATTTTGATATGTTCACACAACAAATTTTTGCTTTTTCTGCCTATAACTCGATGAAAATACATTTCAAAAACAACAAATTTCCTCCTGCTTTTTACATGTAATTTTTTTAAAAAGTTTTTGATGTCATCATATTGCATAATTTATGTCACATAACACTCATTCATTCTTTCACTTTAACGTTTAAATAATGTTAGCATCTGTCATGTTTTTTTCTTCACTTTATTATTTTTTTTATCATATTGTACTTGAAACTTTTCACTGCACCAAACATTTTTATTAAATAATTTATTTTATTATATTTTGACTTGAAAATGTTAAAAAAATAACAATAAAAAATCTTGTATGTCATAAATGTCACACTTACCTGTCCATCATTATCCTTATCTGCCTTTGATCTTAATCCTTCCCAAATTTTAATCATAGTATCATATGTTTCGGCATTCTTTGGATGTCCAGCTGGCCAACCACGTAAAGCACATACCTTTTCAATGGCTAATTCAAAGTCTTTTTTATCAATTTCTCCGCTTTGATTAACGTCTACAAGGAAAATTGTGTATGTTTTTTTTTTATATAAGCACATTTAAAAGAAGAAAAAAGTTGAAAAATAAATAAAAGGAGGAAAAAAATAAATTGTGGCAAAATAAATAATTGTGCGGATAAATGATAAAACAGATCCTTGAAATAACATGTTTTATTGAGTATTGTGTTTTTTTTCTGTCTTCATTTCATCAGAGTTGAATTAAATTGGATTTGTTCCTGCTTAAATTCAATTATTTAATTCCTGCTTTTAGAGTAAAAATAGAATTGAATTGGGTTAAGATTTTTCCTACAGCAACTCCTAATATGAAACTACTTTTACTCAACTATTTGCTACGAAACTTTTTAACTTTTCCATAAAGTTTGGAACACACTACAAATTAGAGTGAAATATCTTTACCATTTTTAAATTTAATAAGCAACATCTAACCAGAGGTGGAATCAGGAAAAAGTTACTCTAAATATTAATTTAAATTTCAAACTTTTTACTCTTCATATGAAATTAATCATAAAAAGAGAGGTTCGAAAACCAAAACACGGAAAAAAATAATTGAAGACAAAGATCGCAGTAAATATATTCCACTGTTTTTGTTCTGTTGACATTTTATTATTATTATTTTTATAAACTTTTTCCTCGTATTTGTTACAATAAATGTTACAACAAAGCACATAATGTGTTATGCTATTGGAAAATGTTTTACAACAAATTTTTTCCTTCATTTCTCGTTTGTTGTTTTGTTTCTTTTTATTGTTTTATAAAAAAAATTCTGTTGAATGGAATTGTATATAAATATAAAACTAATGAAATTATTGGTTTAAATACTACAAAGCTTTTACATGTAATTTTTTTTTTTTAATGTAAACAATAAGTTGTCTGCAGTTTTTTACGTTTTACTCTTACTTTATGCTGTTATTATAAGGTTTTTTTTTCTTTGTAAATGAAAGTAAACTATCGAAAAGTTGTCAAAGATATGATTAAAATTCACGAGAAAAGTAAAAATGAGCAGGGAATTGAAATTGAATTGAAATTAAATCACGAGTAACCAGGCGTTTCCATTCATAATGTAAATTATGTTGTAAAAAACCGGGCGTTTCCATTATTATACAAAAAATTTAAATTAAAGACCTTTAAAATAAACTTTTAAATTATTTGATATCTAACATACAAAGTTTATCATCATTCTTCAAGTTGTTTGGCTTTCGGGTTATAAAAACCATCAACTTATTTTTCAACTGTAATAGTTTTCCTATAGCATAGCAACAGTTTGTTTGTTTGATAGTTGGTTTTTCACATGTTATATTTTTTTATGATTATTTTATTATGAGAGTTATTTATGTTGAAAAATGTAACAAGTTTATAATTTTTTTTGATAAATATGTGAGGAAAAGAAACTTTTATTATAACATTATCGTTAAAATTTATCATAACAGTAAAATATGACACCTATTTCGAAAAAAGCGACCATATGTGTCATGTTATGAAGTTAAACTTATGTGAGAAAAGCTAAAAAATGACCTTAATTTATTAACTTAACTTTTTAAATTGAAAAAAAAACACAATTTTAGTGTTTCCTTGTAAAAATTTTCTTCTGCATAAAATTGAATTTTTAAGGCTAGTAGGTGTTCAAGTAATATAAAATTTAAATTCGTGTTATGAACAAAGGACATAATGATACTTCTTTAACACATTTTATTATTGAAAATATGAAAAAAACTTCATTTTTAACACACACTCATTTAAGAGGATGACGATGATTATCCAGTTCAATTTTATACTTCAAACTTAATAGTTTTGTGTAACAATATCTACTTAAATGCTACTAAAGGGCTCAATTAAAATGGAATTATAATACTTTTGGTTGGCAAAATGCCATAATTTGGTCTATGTTGAATATAAATCTGATATTATTAGATGTAGATGTCTATAAATGGGAAAAATTTGTATTTTTTCTTCAATTTTTTTAAAGTTAACTTAGTTTTATATTATGCAGAATGAAAATAAAGAAGTACAGACAGCAAATTGAAGTCAAGTCCTCAAAGGACGTAAAGTTGATTTATGCAACCTTAACATAATATGAGGAGTTTTTAGTTTGAAATCTACTTTGCTTATGATTAAATTTGAAAAAAAAGGAATTTCAATTCGCTACACTACGATTCGTTCTCAGATTAAATGTCATCACGTCAAATTTCCTTTTTTTTATTGTTTGTTTCTCTCTCGTACCTTATGACAGGAAAAAGAAATACAATTGAGCGCAAATACAAATCTAGTTCATAATTTTAAAAATCAAAGGGAAGTCAGATAATTTATTTGTTGTCTACTTTCAATACGACAATATCGAGTTAAAACTACACTACAATAAATAATAAATACATAAAAGCGATGCCTTTCATTTTAGATTCTGAAAAGGAAAATCGAATAAAAAAAGTGTAATCGAAAAACAGGATTTTTGGTTGAATACAATTCCTGAATACTAATTATTTGGCACCTAATGCTCTATTTTAACCTATCACTTCAATTTTTTTAAAGTGTTTCTGTATTCTACGTGTTTTTTTTGTGTGTATCTAAAACTAAAAAAAATACTAACTAAAAACTAAATTTAAACTTCAAACAAAAGCGTGCTAACTCAATTATTTTAAAGTTCAAAGTAAAATGTTCAATTTGAATTCTAATGTGAATACATACCAAAAAATACGTTAAACAAGTAGAGTAACTTCTTTTTACGAAAATCTGATATCGACATGTTTCCTAGGATTGGTTTGGCTTGGCTTTGATATGAATCTGTAAGAATTAAAATTTTATATTGAATTGTAATCTGAAATGAAAGTAAGAAAAAAATTTCAATATTAGTATTCTGCTTCATTTTAATGGAAATAAAAAATTCATTTAAAGTTTCATTTAAAGGTGATTTAAAACAGAAAAAAAATAAATCAACAACAAAAACAATTTCATCATAGTAATTCAATTTCCACACATGCTGGCTTCAAGTTGTCAGATTTTTAACCGCGTTCTATCTTTGTGTGACATGTTCACACAATTTTAGTTACATGAAATAAATTTATCATGTAATTTGAGTGAACACAATGACACTGTGTGAAAATTTTATTTACACTCTTAAACTCGGATGTTTGGTTGATTGTCATGCATTTTATTCATATGTTAAAAAAAATAACTGGACTGTGATGCTGCCACAGGACAATCAAAAATGTATAATGATTTTTTGTTGATATTATTTTTATATTGTTGTGATTACACACACGAGATTTCAATTAAAATCTAAATTATGCATGAAAATTTTGTGAAAATTGACTTCAGATGCCTGCACGTAGTGACACACTAATGACCTAATCAAAAGCACTTATTTCAACACAAAAATAATAATAACACACTAGAGACATGCAAAAAAATGGAGAATAAAAGTTTGAATAAAACTGAAAATTTTCACATAAACACATGCTTTTAAATATAATTAAATGACCAATTTTAACTTTCATGAATATATTATTTAATTTTAAATTTTTAATGATTTATGCACAACAATTGTTCATTTCTGTTTATCTGCAATTTAAAACAATTCATATGAAAAATAATAAAAAGCGTAAAACCAAACAAAATTTAACAAAATTTATGATTTGTTTAATTTATTGTTTAACTTTTTTTATATTTTTGGTTTATGGATTTTCATGTGTTAGAATGAGAACTTTAATTGAATAACGAGAATTTGTGTTGAAAGTTCCATTCAATTTAAAGCTTTGTTTTGTATGAGACAGGAGTCGATGATGTAAAAAAGAGCGATTTTTCAAAGAACCAAAGCACATAGACATTAAATTAACATTAAATTTAATTAAATAAAAACAAAATACACTTTTAACCATTCCAACTCATTTTTTGATCACACATTTTCTTTTCTCTTTCATATTATTTTCCCACATTCCTTTCCACTTGTGTGTGAAAACAATAATATTTGCTAGAGTTAATTAAAAAATCATGTGTGTCTTTATTTATTGCTCACAAAACCAGAACTCTTAAAGGAATTTGAAGAAAATTTAATTGAAACAATTCTTAAATAAGCAGATAAATAATCGAAGAGAAACGACAATGAACAAAAGTCATGGTAGCATTTGATGTATTGTCTTTCTCTAAACTATGACCAAGGAAAATAACATTTTATTATAAAAACAGAGACACAATTAAATTTATTTTCATTAGTAGAATTGAAGTACTTTATTGTTTATTAAATGTTAATTATTTTTCCTTAAATACAAGCTTAGTTCATTCAATAAATAACTCGAATGAAGTCGCTTCTATAAACTTTATAATCAATATTCAAAAAATTTTCTCATAAATTTTACTTCACTTATTAAAAATACATAATCACTTTATAATCCTTCAATGATTTTTTTTCTTTCATATTTTTCGAAACAAAAACATTGAAATTAGGTCAAGTAAGCTTATAATTTGTAAGTATTTACCTTAAATTTATTAAAAGAACACCGGATGTAAGAAACTGATAAATATTTTCCTCTCATAAACATCATTTTACTCTGATTAGTTGTTTCATTAAAGTAATAACATGTTTATCAAATTTATGAGAAAAAATATGGAGAAAAAATGTTCAAATTACTTTTACTTAAATTTCTTGTATTTCACTAAATATAAATATTGCTAATATAATTCATGCTGAATCATTTAATATAATTTTTGTTACATTATTTTTTTTTCTTGTTTTGTATCCTCTTTTACGTTACAATGTTAATATAAATGTTGTAGAGAATTTATTACTATGAATATGATTTCCGGATTTTTTTTCGGTCAGAACAACAGGTTGAATGTGGTTCAAATGGTGAAAATCAATATAAATATTTTCAGTGTGTGTGAAGAAATTGTATGAATGGGTATTTTCATGCAATTTGTCGATTTTTTTTTTTCCTATACTACGATGTAAAAAATGCTCTTGAAGAACTGGCGATATCAAGTACAATGTTGGCAGATTTTCGAGGAGTATTCTAAGAACAAGCGAGCTGCCATCGAATTAAATCTAAGCATATTATATATCCATGAAGTAACATCACTTCTATTCTTCATTCCTTAAGATATGACTTAAAAATCTCATTAAAAACAGAAATTTCATACAAAGAAATCCCTTTACACCTGTATATTATTATTTTAGTATAATTTATCAACTTCAAATCATGTCAACGAATAACATTATGATATTATTATTAATCATCATATCAAATCCATATAAATTATGCATACATTTCACCGTGATAACAATAATTAATTATTCATTTTAACCGACAGGCAAACGATTAAGTTTAATTAGTGAATAGAAATTAATTATAATAACAGTCATTAGTATTGCTATCACATAAGTTTATAAACTAATATCAAAATAATCGTTCCAGGTATTAAGGGAAAAGTTGTGTAAATTTCAATCTCTTCAAGGATATCTAAAAATAAATCATTTCCATTCCACATCCAAAAGTGCTTTATTTCAATAAAACGATAATTTTATTACTAATTTGTAATAAAATTTTCATTTGCAACTGTTATAAATCTCGGTATGAACATATAAAATGCATAATTTCATCACACATTATTCACAAAATTTTATTATTTTATCACTCGTATGCACAGGAAATTTATTCAATGCACTTATTTTAACATTCAAAAGCAGAAAATCTGCACTTTATCTCGCACTTGTTTAAAAATATTACAAAAAAAAATTACATGTAGTGCTAAATGTAGCACGTTTCACGTCATTGTCGGTTAATGTGGCTTGACTATGACTTTATAGAGGATGTTAACTTTTTTTTTAATACATTTCTATATATCTTATTTTACTTTTTTTTTCTTCTTCCATTAGGGGATAGTTTGTAACACATGTTTTATTATTAAATCATGTCCTGGGTTCTTGTGCAAATTCATGTCCTGTGTTTGTTTCCAGTTATGTATGTGTGTATGTAAGTGAATATGAAATTAAAAACGATTGTAAATTGTTCTTGTAATGTGATATTGCATGTTTTACATCACATGAAATGACATAAATTTATATATTATTTCCTTTTCTTTCGTCAATTTACTTAGGATTTTAACTACAAGTTTAAACAAATGTTTTATTGTTTTTGACCCACAAATACAATAGCAATTACATCCATTGTTTTAATTGTTTTACTTGATTGTTATAATGGAAGTGCCTTAAGTAAGTTGTCAAATGACAATAAATTTTACAAAAAGTTATGGCTCAAATAACTCTTTGAAGTTGAGATGTGAGATAAAATGAGAAAAGTTTTGAGTGAAAATCCTCCTCTGTGACAAGAATTCTTCTGAAATTTTAGAACCATTTAAAGGGTTGCTGATATGGGTCGACTTGCAATTCATTTTTTTTTAATGAAAATGACGTTAAATGCGCTCAAAGTCGTAAAATTTAAAGATAATCACCTTGACTATGCATCAATGATACCAATTTAATGCATAGCACAAACATTTAACGATTTTCTAAAACTAGTCAACGAATAAAACATATCATGAGGATGATAAATTCAATTCAAGGAAATTTTATAAGACATTTTAAAAGTAAATTTTATTACTGAACATCCTTTTTATGTTGAAAATATAATATGGAAAAGCATTAGAATAGAAAATTTGATGAGCTCGTAATGCGCACACCTCTTCTCAATTTTATTATTGTACATAATATTATTTGATGCATATAATCTCAAATGCATTTTTATTGTGTCAAAACAAGAAGAAAATTGTAAGAAAAAGGAAATTTTATTTTATATTTTATTTTAAAGTCGAATAGTTGCATATCATCATAAAAGTAACATTAAAGGGGGTATTTTTAGCATTGAAGTGAAACAAGGAACGTCTTTGCTTATGTGATAAAATTTAAAGTTCTTATTTCTCTTTATTATTTTTATTATTGTATTGTTATAACAAATCTTAGTCTCTTAACAGTAAGAAGAAAGAAAATTACTCCAAAACGAATCATGATGATAATCATCGTATCCTATAAATGACATAAATCGAATGAAATTTGAAATTAAATCAGTATTATCCTAATAAAATTTAAAATTCTTGTATATCATTCCACCTTTATGATAATTTTAATTCCTTGCCTTCCATTTATTATTATTTTCAATGATAAAATTTAAAATAATAATTTCATATAATATGAGATTTATCAATATGTCATCATCTACTTCATATTGCTCATTTAAAGCACATTTCACATATATTTTGAACAAAATGGGATGTTTCGGATGATTGTGTCGTCCGTTCACTCATATACCTTGTCATTTGGGCCAATGGCACTTAATGCGTGTTGTGACCAAATTTATCGTATTTTTAAAATGTCAAATTTTTGATATCGAAACTTTTTGTATAAGAATGAAAATCATATCCCTGGAAATGCGCTAATGTTAATCGTTCACCGTGACTTGTCTTTTACTGTTCCTTTGTTCCTGAAACTGATGATGATGGTTTGATTTTAATGTGGCTTGAAATCTCATTCTCTCATTCAATTTAAATCTTACCAATCATATTTAATGCAAACAAAAACATACACTCATAAAATATGAATAAATAAATGTATTACAAACAGGAAATAGGGAATAATTTGGAACAACAAAACATATTTTAGTCCTGAATACACATTATTATTTATCGTACAAAATGTAAATGAGTTAGTAAGCCATCATAAATGATGTGTGTTAGATGGATCTTTTGTATGTTCATTGTTAAATTTCAAATGATGATGATGATGATCATTATTCTGATGCAGTATTTGGTTAAGAGAGAGTTTATTTTGATAAAAAAGAACGTGCTAACGACTAACATTGAATATAATTTTGGCATGATTTGTCATATTTTGTGTTATAATAATTTTTTCAATGTTAAGGGATTTGAGCAATTTGTCAAAATTTCGCTAGAAGTAAAATAAGATCGATGAATTGTTCCCTGAAAATTCATGTTCAATTTTTTTCCTTAATACGAAATTGAATTGAATGAGTTTCAGTGTTCAATTGAACGAATAAGCTTTTCAAGGTAATTCTCATCATAAAAAAATCATGATAAGCCGTTATAAATAAATGTAACAGGCAATTTTCATTTAAACTGTTTCGAAAAAAATTTTCTTTTTCAATTACTAACATCCGACAACAATCTTCTTGTCTCGTGATCATTTGAAATTCTATTTTTGTATCACTCTGCTACAATAAAAATACGGAAAAAAGAGTATAATGCAAGGTTTTGTTCAATCAATTTAAGGAATACACACATAAATGTAAGACACGAATACCTGCACGATATGTCTATTTAGTATTAATGCCAACAATATTTAACATCATTTAATAATATGAGAAAGAAAAATAAAAATATAAGAACAGTTGTAATATTTACTGACATTTTGAAAATCTTTTTTATTTGTTCATTTCTTTAAAAATTTATCGTCATTTCAATTTTGTTATCCTTTTGTTGAAATAAATGCATTTTTTTTTTAAATTTTACATCATCATCCCAGTTTTATTATTTTTATATTGCATTTGTAGATAAAATTCCATTTTTATGATATTTTATAACACAGAAAAGAAAAAAATGAATAATCTATCATGATTTTTTCGCATGACCAATTTTGATTTTCTCAATTTTTCAATTAAGTACCTTTATTTTTTCCTTTGTGTGTTTTGAAAATTTGATTTTTCGTGTTTAAATTCAAACTTGATTGATTTTTTTTTTGTTATCTCAAGGTATTTCTGTCTATTTTTAGATTTAAATTCAATTATTCTCGAGGAAAAATGAATATTTGAATTGAAATTAATTAAATTGGATGAAAATTAAAGAGGAAGCAGGTGTATTTACTTTTCTTTTTTAATTGTTTAAGAAGAATAAGAAAAGTTGTGATCGCTTTCAAGTTAAAAAGAAAAGGGAATGTGGTTTAAAGTTGTAAGAAAATTAAGAAAAATGACATTGAGAATTTAATTTAATAGGAAAATTAGGTAGAGAGTGGAAACGCCTGGTTATTTTTGTATTTTTACGTTGAATAATGGAAACGCCTGGTTATTTTCGCATTTTTACGTTGAATAATGGAAACGCCTGGTCATTTTAAGTATTTTTCAACTTTTAAATGAAAATTTCTGGTTAATTTAGTGTAAAGTAAAATTACACAAGTTTACTCATAAAATATTATTCAAAATTAAACAAAAGCTAAGTGCAATAAACCAAAAAGAATCCTCATCGTGGGAAAATGTCATAACTTTCTCTTTCTCAAAACATTTTGTTATGTCAATCACGTCGTGTTGTCTTTAATTAACATTTCATAAATAGTTTACTTTTAAAATAACAACAAGAATTATAAAGTTTAATGTCATACAACACGATAAATTGACACTCTTAAAGTGTTCTTAATTGTCGTCAATTTATCCACTTAAAAAGTTCACAAAGAAAAAGGAAAAGTTTCTTTTTGAAAGAAAAACAAATTAAAGAAAGTCAAGGAAAACTTGAATAGCCAAATTGTGATACTATAATTTTAAAAAATTTATTATAATAACATAGCATGAATTGTATGAAATTTAACTTAAAGCCATTATGATTTTAAATTAAAGCAAGAAAAAAAAGAGATAAAAGGATAATTTTCAAGAGACATCGTTTGTAGTTTATATGATTTATGTTCACAGTGATTTAAACTTTGATGAACAACTTTATCAGATTATTTTTTATAATTTATATTGCAAAGAAAGGAGTTAAATTAGCCTATTGTCGAAATGAAAATATGGAAAATTTTACTTCAATGTCAGCTTTGATGTTGAAAATGAGACAAATTAGATCAAAATGATGAATTATGAGATAACGAGTGTTGATTATTATCTTTTTTATACAAAAAAAAAGAGTAGACAACTCAAATTTTTACTTAAATCTTAATTTTGATAACGATTCGGTTTTTGTTTGTGTGCAACCCATAAAATAATTCATTTAATTGATACCCTTTTATTCATATTTTAAATGAAATACTCTTTTTCTTAATTGAAGGTCATCATACTTTAATCTTATTTAAATGCACTTGAATTTCACATGAGTGTACATTTAAGTGCACTTTAACTTATTTCTCTCTTGATCCTTTGTTATTATAAATATGAGTATTTTATATTCAAATCAAGCTCATAAATGCAATAAATTCTTAACCTAATTTACACACACACAAATTATTATCATTTGTATCATATCAATTATTATAAATGAATTTATCAATGCAACAATTTACGGTTATTCAATGTGAACTATTATCTCTGGTATTCAAATGCAATTGCAGTATAATGGCCGAATCCGTTTAAAGCTTGGATGCATTTAAGCAAATTATATGAATTGATCGAATGTTTCCTTTTTCATTGATAAACTTTATTAAACGGACTTCGCATGATATGTGTGAGATAAATCCATGACTAAATTGTTAACACACCTAACATCAAAACTACAAGACAAAACATGACAAGATTAGATTTTCATCTCACTTTGTTTATCCTGTTAAATGTGTGTTCAATGACAAAGAAAATTGTTATTGCCATGAAAATTTTAATATAAATGGTGTTGTGTTAATGTGATGCCATGTCATCATGAATATTAAGAGAAAATTAAGAAAATGTGCTTTGTGACTTAGATCTAGATTGAAACTGGATTTGATTATAATGAAGGTGAGATGTCAATCAAGGAGATTTGAGATAAGAAAAAATTCTTGAATCAATTCAAGGTGGAATCTTTAAATTTACTTTAAAGAACTGTCGCATTGTAAACCGTTAAAAATGCATTTCATATTTTCAGTAGTGCAATTTACTGTGAAAAAAATTCAAAATTATATAAGGCCATAAGACTCTCAAGCAAAATGAGTTGTGGTTATTTGTCTTAATTATCTCATTTGTATTCCTTATGCTCTTTCATTTTTTTTCTCACATTTTATCTTCTTTTCATATCACACCATGCACATTCTCATATCCTTTTTATAAAATTTTCAGTGAGCTAATTTAATAAATGTCTGTCTTTTATACGGCTAGCTTGAATATGATCGTTATAAAATAAATTCTCGAGAGACATGGAAAAAATTGCATTTTATTAGAGACAGTATGTAAAAAATGAATTAAAAGAAGAGGTAAAAGGATGAAAGGATTAAGTGCTAATCAAATTGTTTGTTCTTAATAAGATTTTATCAGTAATGTCTCGTATCTATATGAAAATAAGTTAATTAACGAGGATATGTGTGGGAAAGTTAATTCAATTTTTGCTGACTATCCATGTTTGAAATTAAAATCAGAGAAATTTAATATTTTAATTTTCAACATCGATACATTTCATTTATGTATCACATTTGACACAAAATATTGAATGCATCTCAAGCATTACTTATTAAATTCAAACTACATTGTTGTCAAGTCAAGTCAATAAATAAAATATGATAAGTCACATAAACAACAAAAAATAACGATATCAACAGGGAATGTTTTTCATACATTAAGTATTATTCAATTTATTCCATTCTACAAAATAAGGTAAAAGATTTTCTCTATTACAAGTTTTGAAATCGTTTTACACAACAAAACACACTCAACAAGACATTTTTATCATAAATTTCATTGTGAACACATTTCAACATCATCTATCATCTGGGAATTCTGTCAATTTATTCAATTCATACAATGAAGAAGAATATAAAATGGAACAAAAAATAACAGGATACACACGTGTCAAATCATGTAGAAAGAAAGTCAGGTGATAGATGTTTTCAAGTTGCATTTGCTGCATTTTCTGTTGAATTGCATTAAAAATGAGAAAACTCGAACGTCTGATGAATTTTTCAATCCACAAGAATGAATTCAGTCACTAGAAATCCGCTTACTTTACTCGTTCAATGTCACATGACTCAGTTTTCTGTTTTGTTCTCGATCATTGAATGCACTTTTCGAATACAGCAAAATTCTATTCATGATACGTCAAGTGCCTTTAAATTATGATTGTTGACTTTGACATTCGCTCAATTTAAATTACAAAGCATAGTTAGGTGTTATAAAAATTCAAAAATACATTTAAATACCAGCCATGAAACAAACGAAATCAAAAAAAGGTATAGAATGGGATACATAAAACCCAGATAAAGCATTATATTCAGTTAATTTGAATCAATAATAAAATTACTTTAAAAGCTCTTATTTATCTAGGTCTAATTGTATTAATTCATGTAATTAATTTAACTCAACCTTATTGTTCGCTTTCTTGTTTCAGGTGAATAACATAAAAGGACGATTGTTGTTATCACTGTAGGGAGCAAATTAATTATTTATACGTTTTTGTGTTACATCTTCAAATATGACTCTTAACTTCCATTCAAGATCTTATCTCATGGAATTGAGTTTCAATTGAATTATAATCCAATAATTTAAATAACTTCAAAATCACTTGAATTACTGACATGATGAAGTTAAATTACTTCTCTTATCTATTTAAGCTTACTCAAGCTAACGTTGAGTTCATTTTTCAAAATATTTTGTAATGTGTCTACCTAATACAAGGAAGAAGGAGAAGTTAAATTTATGTTTTTAGACACTGATTACAGACAAACAAAAAAAATATAAAAATAAAACAAAGGAAACCGAAATCTTACTTAAATGGGATGAATGTGGTATTTTTTTACGTTGCGGTATGAATGGGCTGACAGACATGAATACTATCATTCATTTATTTACATTGAATAGAAATGAGAGATTTAATCAGAATTTTGGGTTATGAGAAGAAGAAAGGAAAGTAATAAAAAAAACCATGGAAAGGGGAACAAAAAAGTGGTACAGGTGAGAAATGATAAATTACTGTCCTATTTTTTTCCTCATAAATATTTCCTTATTTCAAGGAAGCACGCACAGTTCATTGGTTCGTGCCTGTTAAAAAAAATTCATTCTTCAAACATGAACTTGTCCATATGAGATTCAATTTAATCATCACATTTAATGAAATTTAATTATTTGATGACATAAAATGTCACACACTCGTAATTCCTTCCATAAATATTATTTAATATTATAATTTTATACTCAATTATTCATGTTGATGTTCTCATAATAGCACACAATTTTAAATGTTTAATTAAATAATAAAGTCGCGCGCTAATGAACTGCAAAAATCTATTACGGTGTGTGTGTGTGTGTGTGATGTATCTGATCATGTATCATAATTTATGATGCACCAAAGCATTGCATTTAAGTCCAATTAAGTATCACAAAACAAATTAGGATTATTTGAATTATTTTACTTGTGAAATGAAGATAAATGTAGTTGGATTTTGTGTTTTCATACGGTAATTTTATGTTATGCATTGAAATTATTTTAAATAATGTCATGTAAATGTAATTAAAAACTATTTTCGATGCGTAGATTCAGATTTGTCCTGTCAATTTTGTGGTCAAATGAATATTCAATTCAGTGTCATCAAAGTTGTGTGAAGTTTGCACAGGTTTCAGTCCATATCTACTTACGGAAGGTCTCTTCTATAAAGGTTTTAAGAGTTTGGAGGCATATTTCTGATCCTGATAACATAAATTTAAATTAATGTGCAATCTTCACACTCATAAATTCAATTTTGACTCAATTAAAACTAAATTAAATTTCGTTAATTTACAAAATTTTCAATTCAATTTCATATAAATGACTAATTATCACCTGAATTATTTACTCAATAAATTAAATTGAAAAAAAAAATTGATTAAATATAATTTTTTTCTTGAATTGAAATTTAATCACATGTAAAAACCACTGATTTCCCAATGCTATTAATTATAAATTCGATAATATATTTTTTTGTATCATCCTGTATTCGACATCTAAATCCGTGTCTATAATAATTTAAAAAACACCATGCTAACCAGTGCTTGGAAAATGGTAACACAAAAAAATATTCTTTGCCAAATTTAACACACAAGCACAAACGTGATTACCACATCTAAACAACATTAGCGGTCACTAACATGAAATTGTGCAAAATGCATAGTCTAAAACTGTTTTAGGTGTTTTCCTATTTTTGTTTTGTCATATAAAATTTTTCGTATAAGCTTGAACTGAATATGGATTTTTGTCACTTAAAAGCATGTATCCGTTTTCTATGAATATTTTTTTTTATCATATCACAATATATGTATATTCCGGTTTCATTTGACATTATTTAATATCAAAACATTCTACAACGATAAAACAAAAAAACCTTAAATGTGAGGAAATCAAGGTGCTCGTTTGCAATTTTGGACTTGAACTCTAAACACCGATAGCATGCAAACGATATAAATAAATAATATTTGTGTATTGAATTAGTGTCAAATATGCATTAATTGTGATTGAAACGGAATAAATAAGTGTAGAAAATGCTCACATATAGAAGAAAATAAGTGAAAAATGATATTTTGTTTTGTGGGATGCCGTAAAAACCGAAATGACACAAATCTAATGTGATTTTATCTTTTTATCTGACAAAATGAATTTTTATGGATTTAATTTCGGTATATCTTTTAAAAATGAAATATAAATTTTATAATTGAATGTTTGGATATTTAATTGTGTGGATTCGTGATTCAATGTGTGAAAAATTTCAAATTTCGAGATTTTCGTTTCTAAAGAATTAAAATTTGATCAGGATAATATACAAATGTGGTTTTCCTTCCTTCTTTTGCATGAAGGCAATGATAATGTTTTTCTAATATAAGTTTATTGCATCCTATAACAATAAGTTTTAACATTGCTTATTTTGTATAATTCGGGTTCTCTGTATTAATTTATTTTAATAGAAGAAAATAGTGTTATTGTGGAAAGATATTGAATTTATTATGTGCTCTAATGATAATTGTACTTTATATGTTTAAAGCTTGTTCGATATTGAATAACTCAGTGCAGCGATTAATGATATTTTTAACTGAAAGGGTTAAGTACATGAAAACCGTGTAGTAGTTGATCAGATGAATGTGACAAGTCAAATATTTTTTTTGAAATTCAATGACGAACGTCCTCAGTCCTAGAAGACAGCTTATTTCAGGTCATGCGAATTATCAAAAAATTTAATCAATTTATTATCATTTTTGGCTTGCTCTTTATAATTTTTCAATCATAGTGCCTTTATGCCAACTCATTCAGCTCAAACCCGGTTCATACCCGTTATTTTACAGCAAATTTATATTTTTAATGTAAATAACATGCCATAACGAGCACTAAACAATAACATGTGCATTTTATTAGACTATTAACGGTGTGGTATGACCCAAATCTTATTTTTACTTCACACTTTTCTAAAGATAATTTTCATTTTAATGCAATAACATAATGAAATTTACTTCCATGCCATATATTTCTAAACCCTTATTGTGCTACTAATAATAATAGTAGTGTATTATTTACCATTAATATACTAGTAAAACCAACTCGTAACTGTCTGTTATAAACCGCAAAACTTTGTTCCGAAACACACACAATTATTATTATTATTATGATATAGCACCTTTATTATCGTCAAACTACTTTACAATGAAATGAATGAAAAGATTTGGTGACATATTTTCCATTTAAGTCTTGTACCGTGAGATGAAAAATATTATTATGAGGAAATTGTTATTATATTATACCCTTCCGTTAAATTTCACTGTATACAGACTTGTCACTTCTTTTGAATATATTCACACACACACACACACACACACACACACACACACACACAGACACACATAGTTGAATGATTTACCATTTCACGTTTCCCATTCAAAGCCTTTGTCTCATGACTTACTTATCTAAAAATATATGTAATATTAGGAAATTTTGTTTAAAACTACCGAACCATTAATATAACTGTGTGTTACAACTTCATAAAAGTTAGAAAAGTTAAACTTATTTTTCATTTTTTTTAGTGGTGACACGGTGTGTTAAGCTTTCACAAGATGCGTGAATAAAAGCTAATATTAATGTGTCAGGTTTCACAATAGATGGAAAATAACACCATTTAATGCATATTCTATATATTTTATGTGTGTGTGTATATGTGTGTGTGTGTGTATGTGTGTTTGTTTATAAAATAAATGTTTTACAACAAAATATAATACAAAAACAGTTTCATTACAGCTATATTAAAGGCTGGTGTATTAGAAAATGGTGTTACGATATGAATATCAAAATATTATTATAAAAGGCATATTAAAAATCTAAACAACAAACATTACAGGTAATAATAAGAGAGATAAAAAAGAAAAGTAAAATTAAGTCATTATTACTTTTAATGTCAGGTGTTATAAAGTGAGATTATTTTGATTTGAAATATAATGATGGTATTTGGAAATGTTTATGGAAGGAAGATTTAACTTCATTTGAAGCTCAATTCAGAAAATTAGGTTAAGGCATGGACGTCAAAGAGTTAACCCTCACCTGGTCATCAAAATAACCATGATCCTTAAAATTTCCATCGACATTAAATTGAATTTTTAGTATCTGACAAATAATTTTAATGAAAAAAAAACGCTTCATCATAATAAAAATAATAACAATTATGTGCTCTTCAATTTCACAAGCTCATACAATTTTATCTGATATATTTTCCATTTTGATCATGGGCCAAATGTTAAATTTTATGCAAAAAATTAATTCTTAAATTTGTGTTCTATCTCAAGGGAGGGTAAATTGTTTTTATTATGCTAGATAATTCATATAAATATTATTTTTTACTTATTTAAAATGCTTTCCAATTTTTTATTATTATACAATATATTGAATATTGTATGATTTTTGAATTGAATTGAATTATATTGAATCTCATTTAAGAGCTTTATAGGAAAAAAAATTGGCAATTCATAGAAAATGAAATTTATGAATTTTTCATAGTCGTTTTATTAATTTTTTTTTGTGTGAGGTTGAAAACATGCTATAAAATTCAAATTTAAAGATTTGAAAAAAAAAGAATTTTAGAAGTTTTGATCTCAAAAACTGACCAATGAACGTTAAATGGGTTAAAAATTGATCCAAATTTTAAAAATCTGACATAAAACACTTAAAATTTCATAATTTTCAAAAAATAACTCCATTAAAAATTTAAACAAATTTACGTATCTCCTTTAATATGATATTTTTTTTTATTATTATTATTGTCGTTTATTGCTGTTTTATTTATTATTAAAATGAAATAAAAAAACGATACTTTATCAACATCATTTATCGTGAACAATGAGTGCATTAACATAATGCGCAAAATTTTTGTCCTCATAAATTTTTTCACTTATTTCTTTTTATTGTATATCAAAACATATTAAAAGTTAACGTGTGTTTTTTTTTCCTTTTTAATCATAAATATTTTTATCGAATAATTCAATATTTATTTATTTATTAATATACTGACATAAACTCATATTGAATGAAAATTTTATCATATAAATCATTATTTTTCCTTTTAATGGATTTGTTTTTATAATTTTATTTTAAATTTTATCTTTTAGAATTTTTATTGAAATCATTTTTTTTTTTATGAAGGAAAAGGAAGTCAATAATAAAACTTTTAATATTTGATTTGATTTGATTGAAAATTAACTTACCTGTGATTTTTATATTTCGTTAAACTTTTATATTATGATTGTAATGATAAAAATTTTTGTTTATTATTTAATTTAATATTTTTGCGTATAATTGAGGTAAAAGTAAAAGTTTTTTTTTTGATTATGTTCTTTGTTAGGAGTTTGAATTGAAAAAATTAATTTATTTAAATTTTGATTGAATAAAATAATTTTCAATTTAAAATTTTGATATTCAATTTTTCACTTCCTTTTTATTGTTGATATTTATTTTGCACAGAATATCTTTTGAATTTCACTTGACGAAGAAAAAAAATTACGTTTATTCAATTCAAATTAAAGGATTATATTTTTTTACATTAATAAATTTTTTTTTTTTATTAAAATTTTTACCTTTTAAAACACTTTTTTGATTTCACTTTGATTTAAATTTTTTAATAATTTTAAAAGATAACTGCCCGATTTGAATGATTCAGAACGAATGCAGTAATTTTCTTCTCATGAGATCCCTTTTATACCTCCACCAAAATTTATAATACACAAAATCGTAGTATTCTGTATGTTGTTGATAATATTAATGTTCTTTCACTACATAGTATGTTGTATATACACCTTCATTCGGGTCGGTAGCCACCTAAAAAAAGCTATATTGCGATCATATGCATCACATTGAAAGCAAGTACCATAAAGTTCGGCTGCCTCATCACAATCATCATCATCATCATCGGCATCATGATTGCTGTATATTAAAAATGTTATGTTTGTTACTTTACGATTACTCTTCTCTTTATAATAAAGGCTAACTTTGCTTCATATTTTATGTCTAAATTGAAAACGAGTGCAAAATAAATGTGTATCATCATCATCATATGTGTGTGTATGCATGCATGACATGTGTGTATATGGACAATTTTGTACAGTGTACATGTTGTACTACAAACTGGACTTCTAATATTTTGTCAGAACTGCACTTAAATGGACTATGGTGCTACTTCTAACAATAATGATGATGATGATGAAATGATGATGGTAAGTGAGCGAGTGTTTTAAACTGTTTCATACTGTGAACATCGTGTGTGATCTTTCCAAATGCATCTTTAAATGGATTAAGAATGGTGGTCATGACACATGATTTAGATTTAATGCTGACTATGTGGTGACGCCTGGTTTCTTTTAAATTATTATTTTTTGAATAAAGTTTATAGTACATTTAATGGAAATAAAAATAAAAGGAAAATATATAAAATTTTTACCTGTATAACGGATGAAATATAAATTTTTCTTGGTTTTTTGCATATATTTTAACATATCTCTCACTTTAAAACTAGGCTAAATGTTATTAATTGCAGTTTTGTAGCTCTTCTATACATGTATTAGATAGTTTTAAACAATTCAAATCAAATTTGTGTATCTTTTTGTCTTTATTTGGATGTGAGAATGAAAAAGAATAGCAATAATTCAACTAAATCTAATGAAAAATATCCTTTTTTTTTGTAGTTTGTTTGTTACAGTTGTAAGGGGCTCACATTGAGAAAAGTAAGTTGATAAATGAAAATATATGTAAAAAATTATTTACATTGAACATTTCAAGACCTTAAAAGAATTTCATTTCAGAGAATTGTTTTTCTGTAAGGCCCTCTTATGAAAATAATGTGTATGCTCAATGAGTCTGATGCTATTTTGATACTAAATAGACTAAATAGCCCAAAGCCATTTGATTTTTTCAAATTGCATTTGATTATTTAACTTGAAAATTTTTTTAAAGTGATTTGTCACAATAATTCAAATATCAAATCATTTGCATGCCAAATTTTCAAAACTAATTCTTTGTGAACCATTTTTTTTCATATTCTCACATTTTCACAGGCAAAGTTTTAAACTAATCACGTTTAACATTGTTTGCAGGTAATCGTTTAAACATTTTTTTTTGTTATTTTTTGCAATGATTTTTTTATTTTAGTTTTTTTGTGCATATCATCAGCAGTTGAACATAAAATTTGAATTTAATTAAACAAAAAACTATTTTTTTTTGTTCTTGACCTCCTTAAATTTTTGTCTTTATATTGAAATGAAATATTTAACATTAAACTCGATGTATGATTTATTATGAAAAAAAAACTAATGTTTTATTGATTCATAACCTTCTTGGAAACTTTTCAAATGAATTTTCAAATAATGAATTTTTAAGTTATTATTATTGCAAATATTATTCAATCTATTTTTTTTCTTAAAACAAAACCAAAATTATACAATAAAAATCATGAAAATAAACGGTTATTTTATGTCTCATAGGTATTTTCTTGAAATCTGGTGAATATATGTAAAAAAATTGTATTTTACGATGCAAAAGTGACCATTTCATGTTTTCTTTTTATCATTCATAGAAATTGCATACATGTACCCTCTGGGAGAAACGTTTAGATTTTATTTGTCTGTTCTCATAGCATTGAACATTGAACTTGTAATAAATATGAATGAGAAAATATAAACATTTATGTTATTTCAAAGAACATTTCAAAGTTTTTTTCGGATAAGAATTTCAGAAAAAATTATCATTTAAGCAAAAAAGAGGTATTCGCTTAAAACCGAATTCTATTTTTATTTTAATTTAACTTGAAAGACACATTTGCAACATTTTATCTTAATTTTATTAAAAATACTGCAATTGTATCATCGTTTGTATACTTAAAGCTCAAAAAAGTGAAAATTGATAAGCAAGTTATATAACAATGATAAGATAATGCGGCTTTTTCATATTTTTGGAAGGTTGATATTAAAATTGCACTAATTTAAGGTGACTTTGATAAGAAATTTAAATTTTTATTTGTAGAATGTATGAAATTGTGTCATTGGTCCACGTTACTTATTGTTATCATACAACAATCATTCATAAGAGTAAATAAATAAAAGTAAAATAAGATTCTTTGGAATGTAGCCTCAGCATGAAACTTTATCAATGACCTTATTCAAATAAGGCAATAATACAATTTAGAGAAGGCATGTGTTACTTTTGATAGTTTGTCTATGCAATAAATGTTTATCCCTTTTTATAATACTTTTATATATAGTCAGATCGACGGCTCAACCTACGAAAACACCGCTACAGCCTTTTTGAGGCTTCGTAGACCCATAGTTTCTTCTGAAACTATGCCTTATTTTCGTTGGCCGAGGTCCGCTGAAAATTTGGACTAGGGTGTCCATATAAAAAAATAGGGTTGCCATACAACTTTTAGTGAAAATTCAAAAAATTTCCACGAAAATTCCGGAAAATTCAAAAAAAAAATATTTTTTCAAAATCTCCTTTACCTAAGCTACAACTTTGCCGAAGACACCAAAGACCTAACACGAACATGAAAAAAAAATTTTTTTTTACACACACATGAATTCTCTTATTATAATACTTTTATATATAGTCAGATCGACGGCTCAACCTACGAAAACACCGCTACAGCCTTTTTGAGGCTTCGTAGACCCATAGTTTCTTCTGAAACTATGCCTTATTTTCGTTGGCCGAGGTCCGCTGAAAATTTGGACTAGGGTGTCCATATAAAAAATGGCTAACTAAAAAGTGAAAAACAAGAAGCTTTCAAACAAAATAAAGTATTTGAGATTAAACACAAATTTGTTAAAAGTTGAATTTTGAGTATTAACTGACACATATTTTTTAAATAATTACTTTTGCCCTCACTCACAAAACTGATAGGTGTTTTATCAGCAAAATAAGACAAAATTCAACTTTTAAGAAATTTGTGTTTAATCTCAAATACTTTATTTTGTTTGAAAGCTTCTTGTTTTTCACTTTTTAGTTAGCCATCTACTTTTTATAAAAGTTTATTTTAGAAGTTAATAACTTCCTAAGAAATGTCCAGAACTTTGTTTTTCATTCAACTTTTTTTATATTTTTTTTTTTAATAATAAATATTTAAAGTTTACTCAGAAAGTTTTATCAAAATAATCAACAGATGGTCACTTTGATAAAGAATTCAATTTTAATTTACTTTATCTGTTAGTTTTGACTTTTAATTTAAAATTTACTTCCAAAACAAGTCAATAATATTAAATTTCTTTGAAATTTACTACAAACTACGAGACATTTCCATTATGAGATTGAATTTTATTTTTAAAGAATAACCAGGCGTTTCCATTATGAAATTGAAATTATTGTGCATTGCAGTAGATGAATCTTTATAAAATACCAGGCGTTTTCAAAACCATTATCGAAATTATTTTATATCAGTGTTTCAACTTTAACGGTTTCTTATTTGGCCGAAAATTCAAATTATAATAGTAAACTATACAAAATATTTTCGATTTTCCCTTCTCTACTTTTGTTTATTTATTTTTGGTTGTAAATATCAATTCCTTTTTGAGACTTTTACAATTAAAATGCAGTTTTTACATAATGAATTAAAGTGAAAATTTTATCGTAACCTATTTCTAGTCATAAAACTTTAAAAATTATAGGAAAAATGTCTTCCACAGATGAAATACCATCAAAAAGTATTCCTGTTCCACCTCCATTACCATTAAAAGTTGATTCAAAAGAGAAATTAAGTATCAAAAGCAATGATGTATCGAGCTTTCAACCAAATTCAGATAATTTATGGGGAAGTAAATTTCCTGAACTACAACGAGCTTGTTTCTTCGCTCAAGTTTCCTTGGAAGACTCACCATTGATTTGTAAATTCAGAGAATTTCCTGGAATCATACAAGAAGGTCCCACATGCGGTCTCGTTGCATTAAGTATGTTATTCAACAATCAAATCCATCCCCAAGCCTTACTGGAACAAGCAAAATCAAATAATTTCACAAACAATGGTGAGATGTTCTCTGCTGCCAATTTACACACCCTCCTAAGACTAAATATCAATCACCTTCCTAATCATGAGAATGCTGAAACGTATCTTTACACTGGCCTACTTGACTCTGATAAAATTAAAACTGAACTTGAAAGTGGATCAATGTTGCTTGTGCCATATGATGCTGATGTGACACATGCACCAGCCGAGTTACATGGACATAAAGCACACTGGGCACTGATAATCGGTTATCTGCGAAATTCTAAAGGTGATTTTTATGTGATTGCAAGACATGGCAAATCTAAATTTATGGCCTTATGGTCATTGAAGGCTTTGAGTGATAGTAACAAGGGATTGTTGGAGTTTGCTCAACCAAAACAACATGAAAATGCGATATTCTTATTGCCTGAAGGTGGAATCGCTGGAGAAAATGGGTTATGTCAGAAATGTATTGTGATAAAAAATGTTGGAAATCATCAAATTGTATTGTGAGAATTAAAAATAAAAAAAATGTATTTGATTTTCATAAATTTAATTTTTTTTCTTCATTTATTTAATATTATTATTATTTTTTTTTTAATATTTTCACAGCTTTAGCTCTTTTCTTTCATTTCATATTATTTCTTTTATCTAAGCTTTTGTCAATTATCTTATCATTTTAATTTAACTATTGTAACATTAAAATCTTAGAAATTCATTCACATAGATTGATATTGTTTGTTTTTAGATCTTTTTAATATTAATTCAATCAATCAACATAATTTTTGTCATTTTTTTGAAGTTTTCATATTGTGTTAAGAGTAAATTATGTTTTTTTTTTTGTTTTAAATGGAGCATAAGTAAAATTTCTCTATTTTTGCTATGGATAAAGGTTAAACATTACATTAATGGAGTAAAATGCATTAGATTTATTTTTTTTTTATTTCATTTTATATTGTATGTGGTTTATAAGTATATTTTAAGTATGTTTATGGACTAATGGGTTAAAATAATTATTATTCTGTTAAAAGATGGCTGATATTCTATCACAACATTCATTTGATTTGATTGGGTTCGTTTTTAAATACTATTTTTTTTTTATTCTGCTAGGAGTTAAAATGTGATGTTTTTCTGTTTTCAATTAAAAGTCTTCATTCTATCATATTATTTTTAAAATGTAACTGTTATTCTATCAAACAATTTATGGCAATTATGAAGTTAGAATATCGGAGTAACTGAAAATGAATCGATATTTTTCATTATTTTGATTATTTATTGAGGGACTAATAGACAGCTAAGATTACTTTTGGTTTAATATTGATTTATAAAGATATGCTTGTTAATTGATATATTTTTTTTTTACTTCTACCGGTGTGAAGATAATGCCAGTGTTTAATTTTCGATTTTAAAATATTATTAGATTCCAGTTTTTGTAGCGACCACAGGTTTGTTTCAATGCTATCGCTTTAAGCTCGCTTTAAGTCGAGCCTTACAACGACGACCGTCATGATCGTTTTTGTTCTAAATCGTGGAACATCTTCTTAAAAAAATTACCCCGGTTCAATCTTCACACGAACTTTTTCTTTCATTTTACTCTCATTTTATCCTTCAATTTATGAATTTGTCTTAATTTAACGGAGCATTTAGTCAATTCTAATTATTATCATTATTTAATTTTAATTTAATTTTAACATTATTATCAATGATATCATTCATATTATTTTATTGTAAATTGAGTAACTTTTATTGGTTATTTTAATATTTTTATTTTGCTTCAATGTTTAAAAGAGTTTAAACATACATGTGTCAATGGTATATGTATTTTATTTTTATTTGAATCACATTTAGCTTATTTATAGTATTGAAAATTTGTGACCAAATCAAAATCATAAAGAAAATGTTTAAATCTTCAATCAAACTACTTTAAAGGTCACTTTTACCTCAATCAAGTGAAATTTTGCGTTGAAACTCAATTTTCCATTATCAAAAAAGCACTTTTCAATCTAATTTCAATGCTGAATATACAAAGAAAAACAGCTAATTATTAATATTTTTTTTTTTATCAATATTCATATTTAATTTTAACACAACAAATACACTCACACACAAATAATATGAGTAATGAATTAGACAATTTTCTTTATTATTTATTTAGTACATATTGAATTTTAAAATATTTAATTTTATATTTTATAATTCTAGGAGCGAAAAGACTTTTGTGATATTCAATTCACTTACACATGTATATTTTTTTGTTTAAATTTTAAATTATGACACGCATTTTTGATGTATAACATCTTTTAAAAGCGTTAACAACTTATTTTATTTTAATTTTAGTTTAATTTTTGCTTTAATATTACTTGAAAATTGTAAAAAACAACTCACTTACTTTAAGTATGTAACAATTTTATTGTATTATTCATTTAATTTTTATTTTAACTTCCTGTTTTCAGTTCACTTTATTTTTCGCTTAAATTATTCAAAAAATTATTACTTTTTTAATCAAAATTTACTCAAAATATAAAAGAAAGATACTAAATTTCATGAACAGACTAGTTCTTCTTGAGATGATTAATTTTTCATTTTATTTTTATAATATGACAGTACACTAATAATTTTAATATATAATTTACAATGACAAGACAAAAGACTTGCTTTCTCAAAATCTGAAGAAAACTTTACTTTTAAAAAAAAAAATCCTTGAATCTCAAAAACGTTACAAATATCAAGATAAATTTTGGGATGACTAGTATTTTTGATTTGCTTATTAATTATTTCTTTTTTACTACACTTAAAATTTACTCAAATTTTTTGCTGTCAGTTCACTTTACTCAGCCACGGTAGTGGTTGATGTTCCGATCAGAGCAATTGGGAAATTTCTCACGTGAGTTTGCCACTGTGATGATAATTGGAAAAATTTAACACCAGTCCATTCGGTTCCATCAATGTAAACTGAAATTTGGAAATGATTTGAATAAGAATTTGAAATAACAAGGATTTTTAGTGTGAAAAATTACCTCTTAATGGTGCTTGATGTGATTTTGGTGAGCAAATTAAACGAGCAACGCCATCTACGAGTTGTTCCTTTTCCATATCACGATCTTTTTCTTTTTTCTTTCCTAAGCGCATTACTGTAAATAAGGGTTAAATTAAGTATTTAATATTAAATTTCAACTAAGGATTTTTTTCTTTAAAACTTAAATAAAAATCATGTATCATCTTTTTACTACGTCGTACATACGATAAAATTCTACTCAAATAATTCCTATATTGAAAAAAACAATTGAAATTTTCCACAGATCTAATAAAATTTCTACCCTGTATAACCTTAACATTTTTATTTTACACACTAAATTAAAATCTTCTCAAAGTGCAAAAAGGTTCATTCCACAAACGGACTCTTTTGCTTGAAGAGCGTTTGCGAGTTTGAATTTCTACGTGTACCATTGTGGATTTTAAATTGATACAGTAAATAGATGATATATTTTTTTTTGTTAATGTAACCTTTCTTGAATTAACAGACAAGAAATATTTAATGTGAAGTTAAATGTTTCAATGAATGAATGAATGTGTAAAAATGAATGATTTGTGATTGAATACAATAACAACAACAACAAAAACGATAAACTAAAGTTAAAATTAAGTGAAATTTCATGCAATGTACAAGAATTTCAGAATTTTAGTGATTTTCAATGAAAAATGCTCTTTTGGGAACATGTGTGTTAGTATTCCATGTCCTTGATATGGATGGAAGGGTGCATTTTCATGAAAATTGATTTTCCAAAATGAAAAGACCATCAAAAGAAGTTGTATTGTGAGAGGGAGAGTGAGAATCTTATCGCCCAAAGTCATTTTCATCCTGAAGTCAAACTGAAATGCACTCACTCACATCATTTAATGCTTTATTTTTCCTAATTTTTTTTAAAGGATGATCGCCTGAAGTTAAAACTACTAAAGTAAAATAATAAATTTTCTTTATGACATCTAACAATATGAAAATTTAGATCGAAAAACTTATGAAGTATCAAAGTGAATACAAATAACATGAGAATAATAATACTAAAGCTATGTGGAAGGAAAAAAAATTGCCTTCAGGGAAATTCTATCTTTATATTATTAAGTAATATTGAAAAGCTCATGAGAATTTAATATAGTTTAATGTAATTGAGTGCTTCATTATGAAAGCTAGCAGGATTTGAATGAGTTCATTTTCAAGGACTCTCAAATGGTAATTTTGAGAGTTTTTTTTAAATTAATAGTATGAAATTTAAAAAAATGCTAAAACTACATTGTTGAACACAAAAACAATCGTTAACAGTCAATCAAGAGACAGTAAGTGTACTTATGACTGTCATCACAATTTCGTCCTTGAATCATGTTTCAACATCTAATTAATTAACACTTTTCAATTTTCGTCTCAACGTTTTACTCTAAATTCTTTCTTTTGAATAAAATTCCATTGTTTGTAAAAATAAAAGTTTACAGAAAAACATAAACAAAAAAGTTGGAAAACGTTTTTTAATGAACAAAAATAAAAACAAATTATAAACAAATAAACTTAATTTAACAAAGAATTACAAAGTGTCTCATGTGTTTTTTTTTTAATTGTTTTTTCATTTTCTCTACTAATTTAATTGAAAAACAAAAAAAAAGGAACATAAGAAGAAGAAAACAAAAACATAAAATTGTATATGGGATTTAAATTCGCGCACTTTACTTACATTTTTGCTGTACATAGGCATTCTCAAGAAGATCTACTAGGAGTGCTATTTTAAATATATATAAAAATAAATATAAAAGAATTGTTGGAAAAATTAAGAAAAAAATATTTAAAAAAATTTCTAAGTATTAAGATGCGATTTTTATTTTTTTCAATGTAATTAATTTTAATCTCTTTTTTGTCACATTTTGAAGATAATTTTTTTCCTAGAACTCAATTAATTAAATTTCGTTCGTAGATGTCGCCAAAATTTTCATGAATGAAGGTCATGTGTAAAGAAAGAAATGTGATTAAAATTCTTTTAAAAGACAAATTTCGTGTCCAAAAACTTTTGTTAGACTTTAATTTTAATGTCAAAAAGGAAATTTGATATACAAAAACAACAGTTTAAAGTGAAAACAACATTTAATTATAGGAAAAAAACACAATTTAAACATTAAAACACAAATTTAACAGCATGATGAACTGTTTTTTCTTGTACTCTGTTTATATTTTTTTTATTTTGTCGTCAGAATACACACAAAAAAGTAAAACAACATCAAAAAACAAAAACAAAACAAAAAATGGAAAAAGAAATTATGGTGCACATCATCATCATTAACATCAGCACAGTGAAGTAAAATGAAGAAAATACAAAAACAAGTGAATGATATGCGTAATTGAATTGATATGGCTGAGAATTTATTAGCATGATTCATTCTTGGTGGTGTGAAAAAAATTTACAAAAAATTTCATTTTAATGGAATGGAAATAGGAGTATGATAAAAATGAAAATCGTTATTCAGTGTAAAATGATACCTGAATGACGCTTTAATTGAACGTTAGTAGTAAATGAAATTGAATTGTGATATGGAAATAAAGGTACTTACTCTTTTGTTTCTTTTCTTTGGTTGAGTAGCTCAGTGTGAGACCACTTGATATTTCACCAGTCAATGGATATGGTGGCAAACGCCATACCTATTGAAATTTCAAAAGAAAATTTAACACATTAATGGGTGAATGAAATTTTTTGGTTTACCTGTAAACTCCTGAAAGTACTTTTTATACTGTTTTTTCCTTGATCCTTGTCTTTGGCTTGGCTTTTCTCTTTGCCATCGATAACTGGCCTTGCAATGAGCCAATAATCGATTTGCAGTTCCACAGCCTCTTGGGAGTTTGTTTGATTAGATGATGCAGATGGAGTACTTGGCATTGGTGGTGAATTTCGACCACTTTGTGGTGGACTACCGGAAGCCGTTTGAGAACCAGGTTGTGAAACACTTGTTGACATAGACTCATCCATATCCAATGAAAGGACATTTGTATCAATGCATGTTAGTTTTACATCCTGTTGAAAATGAAATTGAATAAATTTTATCATGCAAAACATCCAATTAACTTACACTGATAAATGGTACAAAAATTTGGCACGATTCTTCTTCCTTGTAATTAACCATCGCTTCTGCAATGGGCACTTGTGTGCATGGTCCACTACAAAAAACGTATTTGTGAAAACGATCTGTGATCTCAATTCCATCCATTTTTGTGTCAGTTGCATCCAATGTGGCTAATCTATCACACAATTGTTGCCATGCCTCGGTACCGAATAAGGAACCGTATGTTGTGTCAATTGAACTTAAATATCGTGCAATTGCACTAGAGCCTGAAATGACAAAAAATTAACAAACATTTTTAAATATAAATTTAAATCGTAATTACCTATAGGAACTATATAATATCTAATATGGTTTGCCCAATCTGGTGGTCTTACACCTAAGAGATCAACATAATGTCGTAAAACAGCACCTTGTAACCAGTCTCCACCAACCAATACAACTTTTATTGTATTTGGTGGTTTTGCATTTGAATTGCAACTGTAAAAATAAAAATTCATAATTTGAGATTCAATGTAAAAGTCAAATAAATGCTCACTATTTTTGAATTTTGATCATGAGTGCTGATAAAATGGCCTTAATTTCTGCTGTGTTTTGTGGTGAAAATGTAACTTTAAATGTCCGTGACAATAAATCACTTATTTTAGGGGATGAGGTACCACCATGTGGTTCTTGGGGTCCAACTAGCACAACCACTTCAGGTAATATGCTTATTTCAGTGTTAAAAGTCTTTGTTAATTGATCAAGTAGTGTTTTACGTGGTTCCACATTTGTAGGTGAAAGACATGCATCTAGCACAGACTTTGGCGGTAATTGGGAAAATTGTTGTTGTGATAATTGTTGTTGTAATTGTTGCATTGGCTGTGGCTCACCACTATTTGTCAAACTAAAACTAAGTGATTGCTTTTTCTTGTTACTTGGTGTACTGCTTGATGTACGAAAAAGACGTGATCGACGATCACCGCCACCAGTCTCATTTTTAGCACTAGAATCTTTGGGAGGACTACTAGCAGCAACAGACTCTGTTGCATTAGGAATGTCAGGATCAGTTGAGGGAGCACCTTCATTACCAGAACTATCATTTCTCCATTCGCCACTTCGATCTTTATTTGAAAAAAAAAAAATGTAATTTAATCAAAATAAAAATTGCTATTCATTTAAAATTCAAAATAAAGGAAAAATACATGAAAAATAGTCATGGATGAAACGTAAAAGAAAATCTCACACCAAATATAACTCTAAAGTTAACATACATCAACTAATCTACCTAAAAACTATTTTTAAGTTATTAATAAGATACCAGTCGTTTCCATTAAAAAAAATGTTAGTACGTACAAACTCCTATATAATGGAATGCGATTATAATAGAATCAATTTATAGTGGAACCCTATACAGTGGAAATCTTGTTTCCTCTATAATAGAATTGAACAAGATTGATTTTTCGTGTTGCCAGTTATTAAAAAAACAAAAATTATTTTGTCAATATTTTTTTTAAATAATGAAATAAAATGAAGAAAAACTTAAAAAAAGAAAATAATAGACCCGCTCAAAGAAGAGTTGTTGAAATTGAAATTGGAATTGTTGAAAAAATTAACTTTGAGTACCCTTTTGAAAATTATTATTGAAAAAATATATAAAAAGAATAAAAATAATTTTCAGTAATTTTTTTTGATTTTTCTATTAATTTTAGTTATTTTATCTATTTTGATATGCTATTGATCTATATTTAATTTTTATCAAAGCATATAATGTTTCAAAAAATTTTAATTTTTCTGATTCAACATTCAACAGAAAAATAGCTGTTGAAAGTTGAAAATAATTGTTGAAAAAAATACGCGTATACACTATATAACTTAAACGTCAAAGTTTCAACAGTTTCAACAAATTTTTCAATTTTAACAGTTTCAACACTACTTCGAGCCCCACAAATATTTAATTTAATATGTAATGACATTTTTGGAGTGATAAAATGTATTGCAATTTTTTTTTCGTAAGAAATCAATCTACAACGCAATGCCCAGTTCAGCTTTAATTCTCTTTTTTCTAAAATTGAACGGATTTGTAGTTTTTAATTTTGATCAAATTATTTTTTTATACAATTTAATTGAAATAAGTGGCAACACTTCAAATTTCCATTATACAGCAGTTAGACTGCTCTATAGTGGAATTCAGAGACAAAATTTTTTCCACTGTATACGATAAACTACGTATTGATTTATTAACATGTAAGAAAAAGAAATGCAAAACAAAAATTCCAAATTTCATGCAATACAAAATTTAAGTTAATAAATATAATTACAAGCATTAACTAATCGCAATATAGCATCATCTACATAGGGATTAACTGAGACCACAAACCCATTTTTTTTGAATTTTGATCAATTTAACAACCTTGCTATTGTTTAATTTTTTCATTTTATTTGAAAGGTTAGAGGATTTCTAATTATATATTTTAATTTTTAAATTTAAATTTAATTTAAAAATAATAAGGAAAATAAAAAAAATTAATTGTGAGAGTGTAAAGATTTTACATGTGTGAAGAAATTTTTTTAGATTTATTTGAATTCTAACAGAAATAAAATAAAAAAAAAATAAGGAAGACGAAAATCAAAAGAAAATACAAACCTAAGCTAACTGGCGATGATTTCTTATTAGCATTATTAATCATATTAATATCTTGATTTGACATTATTTGATTGTTTATAAGTCCAGTATAATCCCATTTGTTTGGATTGTACTCATTTTTTACACTATTGTAAGCATTTCGTTCCCAAACTTCTGTAAAACAAATTATTTTTTTTTGTTTTGATAATAAAAAAAAAATCATATATAAAAATATCTCAAGCCATGCATAAAAATTGTATATTTTTTTGTAATATTTTTAATTTTATTGCTTTTTTTCAGAATTTAAATAAAAAAAGACAAAAATAGAAGCAAAATCTTGCAAAATCATATTCGTATCTCAATAAACTTAGTTAAAAAATTATAAGAAAAATACTTTGAAAATAAAAATTTTCACACGATTAAAGATATAATTTTATCGTTGTATTTAAAATTTTAATAAAAAATAACAGACATGCTTCATTTTAATTGTTAAAAATTATTACTGTCATTTGTTTAAAAATGAAAATTAAATAAATTGAGTATTTAATTTAATTGAAGAATAAAAATGAATGATAAAATAAATTTAATGTCCATTTGCGTCACATACCTGCTGAATTGTCATGAAGCACCTGTCGAGACGACGTGAAGAAAGGTCGAAGTGATGGTTTGGGTGTTGATCCAATTGATATGCTGTCAATGTCTTGTCCTGACTCTTCACCTTCACCACATGACAAGGACTCGAGTTCTTGAAAGAGAGCATCAAGGTCACGTTCGCCACCAAGAGTTGCATGTCCACGACCTCCAGTTCCACCTTCAAGTTCTTCTGGCACTTTGAAGCGTTTTAAGAGGGCGACGATTTTTTGTTTGAAATTTCGCTGTAAAATGAGAATTTGTTAGAAATTTGGATATGATTATGAGTGAATATGATTTACTCGATTGAATTTGGCACGTCCTCCCTTTTTACGCTCAAAATTGTCCAATTCACTGTCACTATCACCATCATTTTTCACTAAATTACCATCATCAGGATCGACATCACCTTGAGAAAGTCCCATTTTAGAATAACTTGAACGTTTTCCGTTATATGATCTCTTGTATCGATCAATTCGATCGTCATTATCTTCATTTGAGCTAAAATCTGGTTCTTCATCGTCATCTGAGTATTCATTTTGAACTGTATTGCAATTAAGTGTCGATTAATTTCAGTTAAATTGTTTTATGATAAAATAAGTGTACTTACGAGCAACTACAACACTATTATTATTTTTATTGTCAGAATCAACTGGTATGGAAGAGACTTGGGTAGCACGTACTGTGGCAAGACTTAAACCTTGTCGACCTGCCTTCCCGGACGCAATCAATTCAACAGTCATGTCAACAGATTTTTGTAATACATAATCCATTCTTATCACACCTTCGGCTAACGTCTTATATCCTAATATTGTCCTAGACTTGTATTTTTTGCGACGTTGAAGTAATATTAATAACCTACATGAGTGTGAAACAAGGAAGAAACAAAAAAAGAAGAAAGTTTTATTAATAAGACACATTCACGACCCAATTTCAGCAAATTCATTGAAATTGTTATTAAAGTGCTTTTGAAACCGGTTCAAAGTCTGTCCAAGCAGCATCACTTTGAATAAATTTTCGAATCAAGTTACGGTAGTGATTCGTAATTACGGTTACTATGGACTTACATTGTTTGTTTTTCTTATAAAATGTAAACGGAAAATAACCTTAAATGAAAATAATACTTCTAAGAGTTAATTGAAAAAAAGGAGGAAGTTTTTCCTTCATATAACAGATGTAATAAATTTACAAAGCACTTTAGTATTAATTTAATAACAATAATAATAATAACAAGTTTCCTGTTGCAGTAACATAAGTTTTATTATTATTATTATTAAATCCTCTTTTATTATTAGATCAAAAGGCTTCATCGCATTAGTTGGGATTTATATGAAAAGGAAAGAGAATTTAATTTAACAGGTAATTTGATTATTTTGTTATTTTTGTAATATTAAGGCTTTTTGATGTTTAATTAAACTTCATTCAAGGTGAAATTATTAAATTAAAATAAGATCATTTTACCTGTTTCCATCCCGTTTCAAGAAATGTGGGTACTGTAAACTAAAATGCAAATCCAAGTCTGTTTCAAAGAATGGTGGACTTCGTAATTCGCCAGCGATGCCATTTGATTGAAGCAGAACCTGCTGCTGTTGTCCCAAAATACCGGCATTGCCAACATTACCGCCACCACCTCCGGGCGTTATAATTTGTGGCACTGGTATTTCGTGTGAGCGTAAAGTACGTTTTGAGCTTTGCATTTTGACTGCTAATGAGAGTGATGTCAAATCTGGTGGCAGAGGTGTCATCAAGGATAACCGTGTGATTTTTAAGGAACATAATCTGAAAATAAAATAATATAAAAAAAATTGAGAGTTAATATTTCACTTCGATAAACTTCACTTCATGAAAACTTTCATTACTAAAAATATACAATCAATTTATGACTCAACCCATATCAGATATCTAAATTATTAATATTCATATTGAATAACTTGAAATTTTAATTTACTATTAGCTCAAAAAAGGGTAGTAAAGAAATGCATTTCACTTTAATTTTACTGTAAAATAGTGTGCTTTGACTTCAATTATCAAGATTAGTTTATCACGTTTTAAATGGGGGAGGCTAAAGGTAATTCTATATTATTACGTGAGGTAGCAGACTGGCGCCCGTTATTTTAACACACACTTTTAATTTGCATATCATCATCATTTCAATGTTGTATTTCATGTTTTATAATCATAAAGTTATTTTATTTTATTAACCAAATGCAGTTTTCGATTTAAGTAAACGATTTTACCTTCCTTAATATCGTTTTACAAGTGCAAATGTGGTTAATGTGTGATTTCTAGTAAAATGCATTGAATTTGAAAATAATTTCATTGAATATTATTGTGATAGCTTTTTACATGAATCGAAATTTCTGAAAAATCCAGAGAGGGTCATTGCACTGAAAATTTTAACCTCATAATTGGACCGAATTCGATAAATAACAATATTTTAATATTAATTTACAAAAAAAAGCATGACATGAAGATTCTTTTGTTACATTATTTTTACATTTAACATCCTGGTTTCTCTTTATTATTTTATATTCATTCATTCATTCATTCATCTGGTGTTCTCAGAAAAAAATTAAGTGAAAAGAATCCAATAATTTCATTGTTATCAAAAAATTTATTTCAGGTTTTTGACCCTTTTTTCCACATTCAATGCAAACAATTGCCATTTTATTCCATATATGTAAATATTAATTTTTATTTTACGATTCTTTTACCATTTCACCATTTTATTTTATTATTATTTTGTGTTATTATTGTCATCATATTATATTGTTTTCTTCCATTTTTATTGTGTGTAAGCCATGATCAAAATTGGTTACAGTCTTGTTCTTTTAATCGTACGTCCATTAGGTTTTTATTGTGAAACATGTTATCCTTTTTGAAGCATTTCCTAGTAGAATTGGGAAAATGCGCTTAAAAGACACAGTTGGGCTTTGTTTGAGGTCGTCCATAGTACGACTGCAATCTTAATGAGGGCTATTGTGATTACCTCGAAATGAATTGAAATAGTTAAATATGAAAATACGCTTACATAACAAAATTGAACCATGCTATTACCATAAAATCCTTCCGTTTAAGTGAATATAAAAATAATTATAAGTGTAAGTTAATTGAAATCCCAGCACTTTCCTTTGAAAGGCCTGATGTGTGAAATCGACACACCTCTGAAATGAAATAGATTTGATGCCAGTGAAGTTTTTTCTACACCTACCCCTGATTTTATGCAATGTGCTCAGTTCGTATGTGGATATTTTCCAGAGTCTGTAATTTAAAGAATATGACCGTTGGCTCTTCCATGTGTTCAAATAAAGTCAGTTCCAAGCTCAGCATGATTGGTCTCGAAGAACCCTTTCAATGTGTTCAGAACTGATTTCATCATTCATATTCATTGTTATATTTTTTTGATATGAACCCTTTTTTCATTACATTTTCCTATACCTAATCATAATAATGCATAATTGGATCAAATATTAACTTTAATAACAGCAAAACTTTATTTAATTCGAATGTTATAATAAAATAAATGGAAAAAGTAGAAACGCAATAAAGGAAAATTAATTTTTTTTATTTTAAATTAAAGTTGCGTGATTTAAAGTAAAAACTGACGTGTTCTGTAAAAATATAAAAGAGGAGGAAAAATTTTTCGTAACCTATTTTTTTCCTTTTGTTTTGTACTTTTCGTAATCAAGGTGTTTCTTCCGCTTGACACACTTTTTCATTTAAATTACTTTTAATCTTCACTTCATTTATTAAAAGTTTTACAATAATTTTTTTAAGTATTAATTGTAAATGTAAAATGTTCTGAAAGGTGATTGGACATCATGACATGGTTCCATTTAAATTTAATATGACTACTTAAATTTGTATTGTAATTCATTTTATTTAAATCCCTCTTTAAAGTTCACATAAAATGAATGAAAATAAAAAATAAAATTGTTCGCCTACGTTTAAAAAGTTTGTACAAGTCTAATTTTATTTTACGTAACTTTGTTCATCGCACATTTTCACCTAACATTTCTTTTGTATTATTTTTATTATTTCTTTTCCTTACTTATAAGTTTTATTTTTATAATAATGAACAAGTGCTTATTTTGCACATGTTTTTCTATTGTCTTGCAAATAAAACTACCGTTGTCGAACTAATTAGTCGAAGTTATTCAATAAATTATACACAGATACATAAAACAGATATTTTAAATTAAAATTTTACTGTTAAAGAAATAGAAAGACAATAATTGACTTCCTTTTGGCTTACTATTATTATTATTTATTTATGTTTGTCATACTATTTTATATGTTTTGTAGTGTTCAATTGAACATTTTTTTTTGTGTTATAAATGTAATTTCATGATTCAATCAATTAAAAAGAGGAAAAGCTGAAGGGAATTCATTTTAATTCGTTTTAAATTGAAAATTCACACACACATCGCATCGGAAATCATCTGGAATCTCTCTCACTGAAATTGAAGTCACTTTGAAATTTGGATCCCCCTGAAACTAAATTTACTCAAAATATGCATACAATTTTCGTCAATTAATCAGACATATGGCCTATGATATCAAAACTGATTTGCTACTGTACAGAATTAAATTATCTGATAAAACGGTGTCAAATTAAAAAAAAAAAGTGAAATTGAATTAAAGCACCTGTAAAAACACCATTAAAATAGTTCATAGTCATAATAATGATTGATGCGAATAAACAGTAATAATCTACACTAACACACCTGTGTTTCACGATTAAAATGCGTGTTTTTTTATTTAAAAAAAAATATATAAATATTGAAATAAAATCAGCAAAAAATAATATAAATTGTGTCATCGAAAGTTATTCTCATATTTTTTGTTTTTTTCTAAATATGAAGATACAGTGAAATTGTGTGCTTAGAAAAGCATGACATGACTGTGCTTTTGATATCATTTCAATTTTATTTTAACAGACTATTCAATGTTATTTGTGTATATTAGATAACTAAAACTATTTTTTTTGTATTCTTTTTTGTTGATTTAATGTTATTTTAATGTATTTTTATGTGCTGAGACACAATTTGTCAAGCCATTCCATTTTTTTTATCATGTTTGCCATTTGAAAAAAAAAATGGAATAAAAAATAATAAACAAATAAAAATATGTGTCTAATTCGATTTTTTCAACATTAATAAACCTGAATTTATGTGAATCAACTGCAATATGTATAAAAAAATATATTGATTCTCAATCAAGTTTGTGTTGAGTCATGAAATGTCCTTATCAGTGTCAATACATTTAATTTTTAAATATTTTGATGTTTGATCACAGCAATATGCAAAAAAAATAAAATAATAATAATAAATTCACTGATAAGATTCCCACATAATAAAAGTACCTTGGCGCCGATTTACACATCACATGCATATAATTCAAGTGATTAATTTGTGTTTGATTTTAAATCACATTTCATTATTATAACTGTTTATTTGCAAATATTAACATGAAAATGTCAGGTGCTGTCTATGCAAATATATTTGGAGTGATTAAATTAAAAATTATAAAAAACGAAAAATAAATCCAAATGTTTGCCAATTTTATTTGTATTGAAATGATTATCATGAGAAATTTATTGCAAAGTAAAAAGGAAAGTGATTTATAATTTAATGGCACACGCTGTAAGTTTTGTTTTTTTTTTAATTTTATTGTTGGTTGATTTAATAGAAATTTAATTAAAATTTTATTGTTTTAATTGCGATGTAAATTAATATTTTAATGACAAAACAGAAAAATGATGAATCTTATTTTCATTTTGCAAATATTTTTGATGTGATTGCCAAAATATTGTGAGATTTGTTATTGAATTTTGTTGGGAAATTAGCTAATGAGCGAAAATGTCATCGATACGTTAAGAAATTGTGATGAATTTGCTAATTTGGGTTTGTGATTTATCGTAACTGTGATTGAAATTTCCTGTAAACTATAAAAAGTGGTTCCTTAAATTGTTTTCAGAACTTTTTTGAATGATTAAAATGAGTATCGCTTGATCGATGTAGGATTTGATCGTTAATTCTCTAGAGACAATGAGACGGACGATCAAAGTGTCCTCAAAATCGCACTTTTTAAATGCCATCAAAAAATTTGATCTTAAATTAGTCAGAGTACAAAAATTCCCAGAAACAATCTTGGTTCATATTTAATTAAGCTTATTAAATTTAATATCAAATTCCATGAAATAATATCAAATGTAAAGATTGACATTCATAATTATATTTCATATCAGAAGCATCACCATAACATCACATCAACACAACACACAAACAAACAATAAATTAATATTTAATTAAAATTACAATTCAGGGATTTTGCGAATGTGTTCAGTGAATTGCACCATTCTATTTAAGGAAGTAATTTAACCTGTCCTGTGCCAAGGACAAAGTGTCATGTTACATTTAAGCAAAAATTAATTTTAATTTGGAGTCTATCCAAAATAAAAAGCAGAAACACAATACATTTGAATATCCATAGGCAATTTTAATCAATTTTTGGTCAAAGTGCATCCAAGTAATCAGCAAAAACACACCTTATCTGTGTCTCCCATTGTTATTTCTCTTTGTTTACGAGCATTTAATATACTAATAAATTGCGATTAAATATACAAAATGGTCATAATTAGTATGCGTGAACATGCCTTTAAATGAAACTCAAAACAAAAAAAAAATGAATATGTGTGAGATTTTATACATGTATCAAATTATTAGCATTTTTTTTTTATTTATTACTATTATTATGAATATGAATAAAAAAAAGTATGGAATAAAATAAAATTATAATTTAATGTAAATTTATGCAAGATTTAAATACTACTTTAACGTTCTCTGTTTTATCACAATGAATCTGCTTATAAGAGAAATATTGCAATAATAATAATAATAATAATTTTGCCATTCAAGAAATTTATTACTAAAGACGAGACATGTCCCATAAAATTTGTGTGTTTAAGGGAGTGTGACTTAATTGTGATTGAAGAAGTGTGATTATTTTGAAAGGAAATAACTTGTAAATTTTATAACATTTTTGTGTGTAATTTAAGTAATTTAGTTTTATTAAATCAAGAAAATTTAACTTTTTACATACTTTAACATGCTCTAGGATGATTTTCAAGTGTCATAATCATTTAAGTGCACTCATAAGTGATAATTTCTTCACTAGAATTCAAAATGCAATCTCACAAGTTATGAAATTAACATATGTTGGTTGTCTTAGTTTCACACATGTGCTATCAACACATCATAATGTTATGTCAAAATATGTTAGAATTGATGTCAGTTTGGTATGAAACCATTTGTGTGTGAGATGATGGTTTTGAAAATTACATTTCATATTTAGTGTAATTTTTTTTGAAACGTCTTATGCAAGGCATGTGCCATAGTGCGGTGTCTTTATCATGATTCTTAGGAATTTCTATACCCTGGCAAGGAAAATTTCAGTATAAACCATTCAATAATCAATCGATTCAGAATAGTTGATGGCCTGGTGTTTTCTGTTGAATTTAAATGGCAATATATTAACTCTAAATACCCTATGACACAATAATTTCAAATCAAAATAAGCTACTGATAACACTATTGATTGATTCAATATTAAGGAAGGAAAAAAAAGGTTCATTCAAATTAAAATTAACATATTTTCACAATTTCGGGTCTCGTGTAGTTCATTCATTGCATTTCTCATAGTAAAATCGAGTTATGTAGAAATTGAATTTCTTTTCTGATCAAAATTGATAGTCAAATTGAATCAAATATTATATAAAACAGCATGCTACCTCTAAAAACCATCAATATACCAATTGTGTGTATATTTACATTTAAATGGAACTAATTTTAAATAGATTTTTATCACGTTAATGTACAGTATTCAACTTAGGAGCAACAAATAAATTGCTACTTTCAAATCGAGCTTCCAAAACTGAAATGTAACATTTTTTTTTTGGTTGTGCTCGGCACGCGTCCGTTGACCCTAACGATACAATAATTGTATATATTCTTTGTTATTTTATATATATCATGATTATTGTTTGTTGTTATATTGCTTGATAAATGCGTATAACCGGTTTTTATTTTATTTTATGATATTTAAATGTAACATTTTTAATGTTTATTGTTTGTTTGATGTCCACTGCTACTGTTTGGAATATTAAATTTTGAAATTCATCTTTACTTATCCTGTTCTTGCTTTAAATTGAATTGAATTCTTATCTGTAAACATCTAGAACGTCTTTGACTCACCTAGAAAGATACAAAGAAAATGTAAAAGGAAATCATTAGTTTTGAATTTCAAATACATTAAAATGAATTACACACTGAAATAAAAATCAAGGGAACTTTTGAACAGAGAACTTTTCAAAAATATTGGTCTAAACTGTTTTTGATTATCAAAGTCATACCAAAAGGACGGTAATCTGAGGACAATTTAACAGTCCCTGTCATTTTAATTGCAGTGTGTTAGAATAATATTCCTTTTCTGATATCGTCACACCTTTAAAATATAAACATTACAATAAAAATATTATATTTCAATTACGACGATCAACTACATTCTAAAATTGCTTGAATATTCATGTTACAATATTGTTACTTATAACAAGTTTTATAAGCACACGCCATTAACTTGAACTTGTCTTTTGTTTTTTTTTTGTAATTTTTATTCAATTTCATGGACCTTTGGCTATCTTTGCGTTTATGATACTCTTCAAAAAACGCGTCATTTCAACTTTATTTTTCAAATTACACAAGAAAAAATGTAACATAAACAGAATTCATTATCATTAAAATGTTGCTTGCAGTTACGCATCATATAACGAATGGCATGGCACTCATTTTATTTTAACATAAACCTTCAATACCGAGTCAATGCATAAGTAATCATGATGATGATGTATCAAATTATCATTTAAACTGCTTTCACTTTCTATTGAGAGAAAAACGGGATCGTAGTTTATCATTATTTTACTTAACATTAAATAAAAAAAAAACATGATATGAGACATTAATTTATTTATGATAAATTTAAAAAAAAAAATAAAATTAAAAGAACCAGTTTACTTATTATTTCTTTCTTTCTTTACATACATTTATAAATATGCGCTCTGTTAGCTATGAAACAACTCTTAGCAAGTGAGTGTGCAGAAATAATGAGAAATTGTAATTGTAATTGAAATTGAAATTAAATTTAAAATCGGCATGTTATGAAAAAATTAAATTTATGTATTGTGATTTTTTTTTTGTGTTTTTTTTGTTGTTTCAAAAGATTAAGAAATTTATGACTCTTTTCATTTTCAATGTTTTGTAACCTACAATGTAACATTGTATAATATTAATAATAATATGATTCACGATTTGACATGAATTAGGTGGTACATGTTAAAATTTAGTTTTAATTTTTCTTGTTTTGTCTTTTATTTCTTTTTCTTTTCTTGTTTGTAATTGCATCACATTCGAGTTTTATGTCTTAGTAAGTTATGAGACGGAAATTGATGTCTTAATATTATTTTTAAAAATAAGTTTTTGCATGAATTTAAAGATTTTAATTGTCATTCAAATTGTGACACTAAATTTTTACCCAAATTGAACGAGTGTCAAGATGTCTCATATTCGAAATGAAAGCTAAGCGAGAACTTGGGTAAAAAAAGGTTTCTTTGGCTGATTTCGGTTAATAAGAGATTCAAATTCATTCTCATACCACTCATAGAATCATGATTTTATTGGCAAATTATTTCCAGATACTTATCCTACAGAGAACATCATTAAAAGATGATTCATAGTAAAGTACAGGCGAAATTCCTTCAAAACAAAGTTTTATTTTTTCATGTAAATTCTTCATTTGTACATAAAAAAAGTATGATTTACGGAATCTTCACTGTATATCACATAAAAGAAGAATGCAAATCTTTTCAGATTATCATCATCATCATCTATGGATTTGCATTAAATTCATTCTTTTAAGCAGAGGATTTTGATTTATCATCAAGAATTTCTTTGTGACAATAATTTAACATTATCCTATCGTCATGTTAACCGTAGGTGGCATGACTGTTGTAAGGCAAATCTCTTTATCTGTAGAGAACAGACTTTACATACTCACATTTTATTATTGATGCAACATCTTTGTTTCAACTTGGCTTTTGATGACAGACAAGGCATTTTAACTTTCATTTACATACAAAACTGCTCAATATCATCAAATTTTATATCACAAGTAAGTAAGAATTTTCTCAAAGGAATTCACAATTTTATATACACAAAAATAAAAACACAACTCTTAGTTATTATTCTAAACCATAACGAACAATACTTGTACAAATACTGATTACAACAGGAAATTTAATACTGATTCATTCAAAATAATATTTAAATTTATACTTATCACGCCTCATTACAGCTAGCAATGACCGGCTCAACGCAATAGTATATTAAAAATTTTTTTCTTGACGTGTTATTTTTGTTTATATTTATATTTATTTTGTTTTTCATTCATTTTTGCATTTTTATGAATTGACCAGAGTTAATACATGTGTGAATTGATCAATGTCATAGATAAAATTTATTTTAATAATTTTTGTAGATGGATGTTCCATAATAAAATTTTTTCAGTTTGTAAATGAATAGAATCTGAATTACTATGAGTTATTTTAAAAGAATTCATTTGTACATTATTTGTTTGACTAATTACGATTAGAATTCTTAAATGATGAGTCAATTTAATTAGTTTTATTTGAGAATTAAGATTCGTTTGTATTTTAAGGCGATTTAAGTTTTTGACCCAATTTTAGGGCATTCAAATTGCAATTTATGACTCAAGAAATACAAAATTAAAGGCATGAAATGAATCTATTCCTTACTCATAGTCATAACCGCCTTGCTAATGTCAATTTAATGTGGGAGTAATCAAATAATATCATTTTAATCGTTTTATTAGTCATAAAATTCAATTCGAAACAAAAAAATTGAAACCCATTTAAAATTTCTTTGAATCAAGTCTATAAATAATTCGTATCCATGAATTAAAAATGAGCTCATATCATTATTATGAATGTAAAGTTGTAACTGAAATGAGTTTACATGTCATATAAACACGCATGAATATTTTTCAATAACTACCTACATTATTTTCAAAATTTATATCCTTTACTAATCTAATTTAGGATATTGTTAGTATTTCTGTGAGATAACAGATGGTTGGTTCATGCATAATTTAAAACACATTTCTAGTTAAATTTGATTTTGAAAGTTGAAAAGTAAAATAATGTTTTAATTTTAGATATTATAATTCATTAACTCAATTGCTTAACTCAGTTTTTGAAATTCGCTGCGTCTCGGTGATCGATCTTGACCTTGATCGATACTCATCTGTGTCTGGTTTCAAGCAAGTTTTCGTTTCATGACGATCAATGATTTCCTGAATAGTTCAAAATTCCTCATGATATTCATAAAAAATACCTTCCTTTGAATTTACGTCACATTTCTTATCATTTCACTTCCCTCCAAACATATTCTATCCATTTCTTCAAACAATAACTTGACTGCACGCTTTTCTAATTTAAGATTTATTATTATAAATTTATAGACTGACTCATTTCAATACAAGCTTTTTTTATATAATATACTAAAAAAAAATAAAGTATGAGTAAAATAATTTTCCATTTAAATTTTGTTGATTTTTAAAAATAATTTATAATAAAAAAATGTATAAGGGTTACAGGAAATTTATTTACTTTTTACCAACTGTTACATTGCAAAAAAAAAAAAGAAAATTTAAAAGTTTGTCCTTTTATACTTTTTCTTTTATTATTATTTTATTAATATGTTGCATGAAATTTTCGTATCAATATCGCTCATAAAACCAAAAAATAATAAAATAAAAATATATTATTTATGAGAAAAGCTTTGAAAAGAAAAGAAAAGAATAACTTTTTTTGTTATCATTACGCTATGTATAGACAGTAATAATTTATAATGGAATGAGGGAAAATAAATGTAAACAAAAGTTCTTATAATGATATTTTTCTTTTAAAATAAAGTAAAATATGGAATAATAAGAGAAACATCACTGTTCGTTTATATTATTAAATCAACATCCATAGAACAAGACAAAACAAAATATAATGTAAATTGTGGAGAGCTTTTATGTCTTTTTTTTGTGATAATAGTAAAAGTGTGTGTTGCATATAAATAAAAATATTACAAAACAGAAAAAAATGTTTGTAAAAGTCTAGCTATTTGCTTGAAATTGAATCAAGAAGGAAAATGAGTAAAAAAGTGCGTCATCACAACATTGTTTGGGTGTTAGAGCTCTTATTATTATTTTTATTTGTAACATTGCGTGTGCCTGATCTGACGGTGTTTGATTAGGGCTTGGAACAGTTTTTCCTCGTAAGGAATTTTCTTTCATTTTGAACATGATTAAACGAATAAAAATTGGCAACAAAATTTCCGAGCCACGTCCTTTGATTACTCCCATAGTGTAACTTATGCTATAATTGAATATTTTTGTGTGTTTTGTTTTGGTTACTTATTCACTCAATTTTCTTCACAACCAGTCTTTGTATTACACCATAAAATTTTGTATTGTTTCTTTTGTTTTTTGTTATGGTTTTTTTTTTACTTTACTTTACTTTGAACTTATAATAAAATATAGCACATGAGACGTCACGCATGCAAACCCCAAAAGAACGAACCATAATATAACAAAAGTTGATTGTGAATGATTTTCATAAGCGTATTACTATAAATTTTGATGAAAAATAAAATCGATTTCGTTGACACAGACACTCGACATTGTACACAAAACTCTTATATTTTCCACATCGACATGAAATGTGCCAAAAATGTATATTTCATGTATATAATTTGATATTTATTTTTATTTTGCTTCAATAAACACAGAATATATTTTAAGAATTGGTGCAAATATGGGTAATTATCGCTTTTGGTTCATTGTGCAGAAGAAAAAAAAATGTATGAATTATTTTGTTTAGTCTTGCGTTAATTTAATGAGTATGTTCAAGTAATGTCTTTCATTGTAATTTTCTGTTGTCATGATTACTTTGACAATTTTAATGCTCAAGAGATTTTCATGTAACATTTAAATGAGACATTTTACCATTCATTGTTTTCCATTATTTTTACTTGAATCCTCCTTTTCAATTGCAGTTTTTACTTTGCATTTTATGTGTGTCAAGTTATTCTCTTGAGAAAAAAGATGTCAAATCAATTATGCAACAATGTAATAATTGAAGTTATTATCTGTTATTATAATTATTATCACTTTTTTTTCAAGGTTCTTTGTTATTACTATCATTATTTTAATTTTCAATCCTAATTCATTTCGTTTTTTCATGATGTATCTCGATGGTGATGTGAAAATTACTTTGACCATGAACTATTTTCATGATTTAAAAAAAAATTGTATTGATTCTTCTGGGAAATCAAGGCTCAAATTTATCCTTTCAATTTAAAGCAGTCCCTTTTTTTGTGTTACCATGACACCATGAGGCATTTTCATTGTGAAAATATAACTTTGTGAAATATCATTACAAAAAATGTTGTGTAATATTTTCACGACTTCGTAAACTCGTGCAATCCACACCTCTCTCAATTATCTGTCAATAATTTAAAAATAAAAATCTTAATTTTTTTTGTTTATTTATTGCATGATCGTCCATCAAAATGTAATTTCATGCTATGTTATAACAATGACATGAGTCACTTGTCTTAACTTTATAACAAAAAAAAAGATACCTTAAGGATGTTTGAACATCCTCATCCTACACAAATTTTAACAATTCATACCCTACTTCAATAAAATCTCATCCACTTCACTGTTCAATGCCCATTTTTAGTGGGATGTTATTAAAAAAAGTTGTATAATTATAGAAAGATACAAAAATTTTAAATTTATATTTATGTCAATTGAAGATAAATTTAGCACTGTTACAAAAATAATAACGCGTGCATAACATCGACAACATTCCTATTCGTTTTATTATTATTATTTTTAATTTTGTATGTAAATAAACAAAATAGATTAGTTTTATTTTCTATCTGCTGTTACAATTTGAATTGATGATGATGATGATGATGAAGAAAATGATGAGTGTCTTGGCCATGATATTGAAAGTGAATTTTTATTATGATGACTTACTATTGAGACATTTCACGAGCCAGTTTACATTAAATATTTGTTTAATACGCGTACTTTAAATTTAATTCTTTTTTATTTTATTTTTAAATAAGTTTTGTAGAAGTCTTACAAAAAAAGAAACGAGAGGCAGATTTAATTTTATTTTAATGTTCAATTTTTTTTTTTCATTTTTCATTTCATAGTGGTATTTCCCAGATGATGTCTTGATAAATTGCCCTGTTACGAATTCATATTTTAAAATTACAATGCAGGACCGAAATTGAACCTTTCTTAAATCAAAAAATTTTGCTAGGCGGTTACAGGTCGTGAAAGGAGTCGACTTGTCACTTGTAAAGTTTGTATAGCACTCCAGGGTTGTTTGCAGTGCGGTTTCAATTTGTTCTGCTCAAAAGTGATTCATCTGGATTTTAAGGATAAAAATTAAATCAATTTGATCCACAAACAAGGTTAACAAATCAAAAAAAAAATGTAATCTTTACACATGTATCTGGTTTTAATACACATTGATGGATGTTTTATTTTATTTTTTCTTACAATATTATCATGTGATATAAAAACACAAAAGACACACATACTTTTCTCATGTAAATAAAAAATATTGCGATTCCAAAACAATCTGTTTTCTGTCAAATTTGCATAAATATTTGTTTTTCTTCTTAATTTTTTTTTTCTTCTGTATCTTGTGCACGTGTCTCTTATTTATTATTATTATTGTCACCTTTTTTTTTGCTATGAACTTTTATTTATTAACCCAAATTCTTATTTACTCGTTTTTCTAGAGATTTTCAATACAAAAAACATTTAAAATAAAAAAATAGACTTACATAGGGAACGCCTGTTCGCACATACCACTCACAAATCAAATATCGCTTTAAAATGATGTTATCAAAAATAAATAGTAAATTAATGAATGAAAATCGTTTTCTACAAACTTAAATAACACATTTTTAATATTAAACTAATGTAATTTATTATTTAAAAGCATAAATTTTCAATTTCAAAAATCTCACAAATGGTGGTAAAGCTTACAAATGGTGGTAGCTAATGTATTTCATTTAGAAAATAAAAAAATACATCGCAATTCGATTCTTTGACCCAGTAAATACAAAAAGACTTATCTTGAGATTATATCAGATAAGATAGGCATTTTAAATGGTAATCAGTTGGTAAAAGCCCACATATACAATAATAAAAAATAAAAAAAAGGTAAGAAAATGTGATACGTTATCAGTCATTTTTTGCATGTTCACTTTTTTGAATTAAATGTAAACAAAGAACTTAAAAAAATAAAAAAGATTTTGTTTTTCTTAGAAGGAGGTACATTTCAAAATTGGATATACTTTTAAGTGGTGTTTTGAAATTTTTTGCATGGTCCAGTCTGTGCCTTAAACTTTTGAAATTTCGAATAAAAATGTGAAGCGTACGCGTCCATATCACAATTTATAAAAGGGATTGTCATGAAATAGTGAATCATTCTTGTAGTAAGTAAATTTTTATTATTAACATAAGTTGGCAGGTTATTTTCATTAACTTTTATCAAGGGATTATCTGTAATTTGTTTTTTTTTTTTATTTAATATTATTTTTTTTCATTTATACGTTTGTTTTGTTTTGCAAATATTTTTCTAGAAGTGAAATTGTTTTCCACTCACAGTTCATACAAAAATGTCACGTGCCAAGTTTCTCATCCTTTTTATGTAAATAATGTTTTTATTTTTTTCGCAAATCACATTATTATTAACCTACTTTGCTAGAACTGTATGACAATTGATTTTAGATTTTTATATATAAAAAAAAAAATATGAATTTATCATGACCAAGGTTACATAATTTTTATTAAAATATTTGATGTCAAATCAAAATACATATAAATTGTGTTTTTTTTGAAGTTATATTGAATTTTTTCCTTTAATTTTTTTGATATCGAAAACTTGCTGTTTCCCTATTTTCTTATTTATTATGATATCATAATTTTTTATTTTCATTTCATGTTAAACGTATTTTGGCAAACGATCCACTGGTGTAGGTAACTAGTTTTTTTTCTTATTATTTTCATAGAAATAAAATAAAAATTATGAAGTGAATCAAATTTATGGGACCTTTTTTCATGTAATAACAAAGTAGAATTACATGAAAAAAAAAAGAAACGTGCTATTTTATTATGAAAACCATTAAATTTGGTGTACGTGATAAATAAAAATATATTTAAAGCACCTAAACAGTAGTTATCTGGAATGGTACAAGTTCTAATTATTATTATTACTTATGCTTGTGTTATTTTTCTGTGTTTATTTTTATGTGCAAATCGTTTATTACTTTTCTTGATTTGTCATTGGTGTCCCTTAAGAGGAAAATTTGATTGAAATGTCATTGAATGTGATTCAAGTGTAATCAAAATAATAATTATGAGTATTTTTTTTTGTGTATGATAATTTTGTGACATATTTTGATTGAGGAAAGTGGATTAATCTATCTGAATTGTGATTTATTTAGAGTTTGTAGGATTAATTTCAAAAATACAATCAAAATTTAATATTTTCTCAGCGTAAAAGGGTGATGAATCATGTATGGAAAAAAATAGCCTGATCCAACATGGAATATAAATCTCATTTTAATTTCAAAGGAAATATCAAATGTGAGCCGAACCGTAAATAAACAAAAATTTAATAAAACAGTAAAGAAATCAAGTCATGTGTAAATTCAGCAACAATTTAAACAAGTCCTGCGTCTAGTCAAGATTGTTGTACAAGATTATGGTTAACTTGCGTGAGTGTTTTCTGTTATAAAATAATTTCAATTTCAATAATTTTTTTTTCGACTACAAATCAAAATCAAAGTGAATAAAATTAAAAAAAAAAACAAATTTATATTTCAACGGAAATACGAAGCAAAGTGAGATAATTTTATTTGATTACAAATTATTCATTTTAACAATATAACAATATTTTATTTCTAGTGTTTCAAGAAATTAATGATTAATATTATTTGCAAGGAAACATGAAAAAATAAAAGCAATCAATTCAACACCAGCTAGGCCTAAAGAGACATAACCTGCGTAGTTTCTGACCTTTTTAATATTATTTTCGATAGCTTCGTGACATCCCAATTTGAAAAACTCGACACGTTCACATCGTTTTGCCTCAGGACAACAAGAAAAATTTTTATTATAAATTTCAGCAGGTACATCTTTTCCACAGCATTGAAGACGTGTTTGGAGTTCTTCGATTTTTGTATCATTGACAAATGCAGTCTTAATTTCCTTTTCAGTGTACTCATGGATTTTACTTTGATTTAGGGAAGCAAATATTACGATTGCACCTATAACTTGAACGACGATGATACAACCTAAAAGAACTGAATATGTTACAGTCATACATTGAGACTCCATAAATGCTCCACAACATCCTAAGAATGATATAATTATGGTAATGCCACCCAAGGCGATAAGTAATATTTTTATATTTTTTAAGTTCAACTCTTCAAGTGATTCTAAATTTTTGATCAATGAGGTACCGATAATAACACAAATAATACCAAAGACAAACCACAAAAAGTTGAAGAAAAATAATACGAATTGTACTAATTTTGCTCCAAAATTAAGACCCATATTGAAAGATAATGAAATAAGGTGTGGCTTTTTAAATTAAGAAATTATTTTATAAATGTAGTGTTTTTTTTAAAGTTTTACTAAGAACTGAGTGACTTAACCTTAACCCGTTGTATTTTTATACAAAACGATAGTAAGTAGGACAGGATACGATTCATTGATTATTTCAAGCCATTTCATTAGTTTTTAATCATTTTCTGAACAGGAAGCGTGACGTCCTGTTACTCAAGATGGTGCAAAAACATTGATTAAAAAAAGACTTACACTCTAATTGGTTAATCTAAATAAATAAATTTGAAAGAAAAATGGACTCGATTAAACAATTTCTTAATCTTCATTTATTCGCTCATGTAAATTTTTTTTTTAATATTTTTTTGCAAGATAATATGAACAAATAAAAAACATCATCTCTGCACTTCCGATTCCTAAAATCAAGTATCCAATGATGTTACTATATTTCAAAATAAAGTCATGAATCGCTTCAACGCATCCCAATTCAAAATACTTCTTTGCTTTACAGGCCGTTTCATCATGACAGCATGACTCTGGGATTGTTGCATTCCAATAGCCTGATCCAGTTGTACCACAACAATGGAGGGATTTTTGTATGTAATCATATGAAAGTGGATCCTTAAACGATGTGTCAATTAAATTTTTAACAACTTGGTGAATGGCCGACTCCTTGTAGTAGGTAAATATCAAAATACCGCCAATACATTGAACAAGGATGATACAACCCAGTAAAATTGAATACGTATATGTCATACATTGAGACTCTGAGATAACACCACAACATCCCATGAATGATATAAAGACAGTTATTGCACCTAAGACGATCAAAAATATTATAAGGGGTTGTAGAAACGACTCTTTGCTGATATTAATGTTTAAAATCACTGCTCCAGTTGTTACGAAAAACACTCCGAATATGAACCATATGAAGTTGAAGATAAATATAATTGTTTGAAGGAATTTTGCACTAGTGTCAAGACTCATTTTTATAAGATATTTTTTTATTGAAATTAATTGAGATTTTCTTTTAAGTCTTCAAAGAACACTGACGTGTTGTAAAATGAGTGATGAACGTTTATATATCCTTGAGTTACTGAAAATGTGTAATGATTAGGATGTGGCATCATTATAAAACCCATGACGTCATTTATAAGATAACTGCAGTGCTAGGTGATTCACTCTGTAAGTGATGTACTTTACTTGGCGCTTAACGGGCATCTGTTGAACCTTTTATTGAACTTCTTGTAGATTTTGATAAAAAATGCGAGTATTGTGGTCACACTAGATATAAGAAAGAAAAAACATAAAAAGGGCTATTCAAGCACAAATAATATTTTATTAAACATCTTTAATATCTTTTACAATCATATATTGAAAAGCACAGAAAACTATCTCAAATATGCCAGTTATCAATAAAAAGTTGGCCAGTACAAATTTACAGTGGACAATATTTTCAACAAGTAATTTACTGCATCCGTCTTCGTAAGTTTCACCTTTGCACATGTCATATGGCTTGAAATCTGTAGTCTGATCCTTACAACATGAATATGGAATTTGATCTAATTCATAAAAGTCAGGTCCAAATACACCACAACACTCATAGTGACTATGAATTTCATGAACTTCATCATGAAAAGTTGTCCTATTTTGACTTACAGACCCAGGAACTGTTGTAACACTTGTTCGCTTCAAAATCTCTGTCAAATCTTGTACAATATTTGTTTCAATAGATTTTTCCGTAAAGTGTGCATAAATCACGATAGCAATAATTATTTTCACGATTGCCATAACCAAAAATGCAGCAATACATGAAATGGTGAATCGACGTGATTCTTTAATTACAGCAAAACACTCAAAGAATGAAATAAATATCAAGATTGATCCAAGTGGAATAAATGAAATAGCATATCCCGGTAATGCAATACTATGAATATCAAATGCCTCAAATTGCGAATGTATGTTAAAGTGATTCTTACCACCAATTAACATACAAGTTATGCCAAAAATAAAGCAAATGCAACTACAACCAAAAACGATTGATTTACTTTTTTTGTTACGGTTATCGCCCAAGTCCATGTTGGATGTGGTAGGAAAACCAGAGAACGTGTAACTATAATGAAAGATTAAACTGAAATGTGTAGTAATTACATTAACGTTTTAACACAAAAGGAAGCATCATCCATTAATAAGAGATAAAAAAAAGTGCCGTGTGCTTTAATGATAAAATTTTATTCATTATCTCTCTTCCTGAACACCCATTTCATAGGATACAAATATCAGGTCATTTGATATAGTAAATCATAAATTTAATGACCACTCATTTTATTTTTAACATTTTTGGCGATAGAAAATACAGAAATAAGACTAAAAAGATCACTAATAGCAAACCCGATAGTTAAAAAAAGTAAAAATTTCTTTTGATTTTTAATTGTATCCAAAAGCATTGTTAAGCATCCTCGGAAATATGCGCGTTCAACTGTACACGTCTCAACATTTTTATCAAAACAACATGATTTTGGTAGATTCGTAATAGGCCAAGGATTCCACTCAGCCAGTCCACAACATTGATATTTTTCTTGAATCAAATCCGATTTTTCCATAAATTGAAGTTCAAAATCTTTGGTAATTGTCTTGTTAACCAGCTCATTATTTTGATCTTTAAATAAAACAAGAGCAATGGTAATTTGACTTAATATTATCATAACAAGTAAAATTGCGTAGTGTTTTGAAATAAAGTGCCTTTTAACACGTGACTGATAGAAACCAAATATTACAATTAAAATGATGAAACTTCCAATACCCATCATAAGAACTTGAGATGCAACTAAATTGATTTCCTTAATTGCAAGAGTTTTTTTCAACTCTTCCATATTGACATAATGGATGGATCCAAAAACTATGTACGCCAGACCAGTAAAAAACCAATTGAGATTATGAAAAATTTGAGAGAAATTTAAATAATTTGCACTGTATTTGACACTCATTTTGGAGATTAAAATTTATTGGAACAAAATAACAAGACGATAATGAGTTTGTGAGTTAACAGTTCCAAGTGTTTTAAAATGAAAATTCATATCTAAGTAAAAAGGAGACTGTTCATGTGACATTATGACAAGATGATTGTAGTTTCCTGTCACGGGTAAGCAGCATGACATCCTTTTGATTAAAGAAAAGAATTGAAAAAAAACAAGAAATTGAAAAATATAAATAATTTTATTACATTTTGAAATTATCAAATCACATAAAATTTAATGAAATTCCTCGTACAATTGATTTCTAGTACGAATCTCCTTAGCCAAATAGGTTGAAGACATAAAAGAAACGATTTCAAAGATAATCATTCCCAAAGTTACACCAATGAACCAATTTCTCAAGTTCTTGAAATAACTTATCAAGACCTCTAAGCATCCTGTCTTGAACGCAGTTTCTTGGGTACATGTCTTAGTTTCAGCAGAGCAACAAGATGCTGGAAAAGTTTCATTCCAGAATTTAGGTCCGTCAATTCCACAACACATGTATTTGCGTTGAATGAAATTAACTTCTGTCATATTAGTTGAGTTTCCGAACTCTTCGTGTACGAAATCAGTTAAGTTTTTGGTAAAATCATTTTTGTGATGGATTGTGTACCCAACAACAAATGATTGGATGATAATTAAGCATAACAGTATAAATGCGTAGCTTAAAATGCAATGAATTTGCTCACGCCAAGATCCAAATGAGCCCATTGAGGAAATAATCAAAGTGATTACACCCACAATCAAAAGTAAGTATCCCAAGGAATAGGGATCGATGTCACTTGGGAGATTGTTGAGACGGCCACGCTTTGAAAATATAAAACTTGCTACAATGAGACATGCCAATGCCCAAATTAAACAAATCGTGTTCACTATGATCAAAGTATGCTTCACATAACGTGATGCAGGTGGGAGGGCCATTGTGATAAATGGAAATAAAAACTTTTATTAGAAAAATTGGAGAATGATCCAGTCAGTATAATAACGTTAAAACAACTGACTAACTGTCACTCATATTTGCATGATGTCGACAACAGTTTTATCTCAGTTCCTGAACACATGATTCTGCTTAAAAGCGATTAATAATTTTTTTTTTCGATAATTCGAAATATGAGACATTTTTTTGTAATTAATAGGAAAATGTCAATTTAAAATACAAAACATGTTAGAACAGTATTATCATGTCCAAACATTTTATCAACTCAAATGCACATTTTATTGACATGTATAATCACATCACACCACATCTGTATAACACAAATCAAACAAATATAATAATAATGAAGAAAAAAAAATAAAACAACAGACACAAGATTCGTTTCACACGTGATTCGTTTAGACAATTGATTGTGTAATAAAATAATAATAATGATAGCTACACTTGAATTCACATATGTGTTGATATCTCAATATTTAACGTGATGCATTGATTTGAATTGATATCGTCATTTATTTACATGAATTTCTTTGATTTGAAATCTTTTTTTTTTCAATCATACTAATCAAATTATGTATGATGTCTCGTTGACTGGTTAAAATGACATAGAAAATACATTTTTTTCACATTTCGTTGAACATGAGTCATATAAACATACGATCATTAGACATTGGGTTCTTTATTTTCTTTTTGTACAATGTAATGAAGGTTTAAGTTGCACAACACATTTTATTATTCAATAACGTCATGCCTGGTTCAAGACAAATGACGATAACGACCGACAATAATAAATATATTCAAAATTTATGATTTAATTAAAAATAAAAACTTGACAAATGTATTACATTTATTATTACTTAATACGATTTTGAAGTATTCATATGTTTATGCGTTATTTCTTGACGTTCCTTTCTTTTATTTAAGTGCGTTTCATGAGAAATTTAACCCGAATCGGCCGAATATTCAAAACCGTAGAAAATTATTTCTATTGACACTCGCATGGTCAGGACGACCTTGGACCTTAATTTTTTTGAATTTTCATACAAAGGTGTAATTTGTATTTGAAATTCGTCCAATTAGGGTTAAGGGAAATGCATTTTTTCATTCTTTCACATTCAAATTAACAAATTCAGTTAAGTCAATAAACCAGAGAGAGAGAGAGATATTGCAAAATGCATATTACTGTAATGAAATTAAATATACAAAATCCATACTATTTTTAGCAAGTTTGAATTCAAACAAACTTAACATTCATAAGACGAACCTCTCTCTCTATACAAAAAAAAAACAAGAAAAAAAACACAATCCATTATTTTACAAGTTTATGGCCAAAGTGGCACCTAATATCCGCATTGCATTGCTTTGTGTTATTTTCTTTATTATTGTTATTATTTTTATTTATCTGCTACTGCTGTTGTAATAAGTGATTGCAGACTTTTGTTTCATATTTTTTTTTTAGTAATGCATTCAAATTTTTTTTATTCAACATGAAACAAAGCTGGATCGTGACATGCAACTGTTGAAAATTGCATATATGACAAAGATTCAAGATTAATTAGGTTTTTTTTATTCATATAAAATTTTAGAGAACAAAAAAAAAATGTACCATGAATATTTAAATCTGTATAAATTTATGAGAGCAGTACCATGAACATTAAATAATGAGTTGTAACAAAATTTAAGAACATTTTTCATATAAAATGCATGTTTTTTTTTGTTGTTATGTTTTGTTTATGATCAGAAATGTGTAAACATATGCATTATAATAAATTAAATAAGATAAAATATATGAGTGTCTGCATATTTAACACTTATCACAGTAAATCTCTTGTATTTGTTTGGATTTCAAAAAGTATTAAATTAACATCACCACACTAATATATAAAGACAAGTTTAAAATTTTATCGGTCTTCTTGAATAAATAAACAAAAAAAAAAAATATAATGTTTGAAGTAACACGTTCTGTTTAGTTTATCTGCATATATTCAATGTGTTACAGAAAATAAAAAGAGATAAAGAACTGTCTATGTCAAAATATTTATCTTTCAGTGAGTTTTATTGTTTAATCTGGTTGAAGCACGAATTGCATTTCAATACATTTATGGTATAAGAGTGATAAATTACTCAGAGATGGATGAGACCGGTTTTGCAATTCAACGACATTATTGAGAAAAGCTCACATTTTGAATCTTCTGTGGTGTTTAAGAATAAAAGTGATTCATTGCCGGTATTTCTAGCGCTGTATTTAATTTCCATCACTATTTTATTGGCATTTCATTACCATTTAAAGAAAAACATTTAGTTCTCGATCGAAAAAACATTCAATTGAACAGTAACGTCACTAGATGTATAATTGATTCGATCTCAAATTATTCATCATTCATAGTCACTCACATACGAAGATTGAAAAATACGACACAATACAAGGTTGTCGGAATCATTTGTTTTTCTGCTCAGAATCATGTTACAAATTTATAATAATAAAAAAAAAAATGAAAAAGCAAATAAATTGAAAACAATCAGTATTGGATTTCTAGGTTACCCTGTATTGTTATTGTTTTAACACGAGCTTCTACGTTCTTTAGAATTGAAATTACTCACAAATTGTATGGATTAATTTACATCATGAAATTTTATTACATACCTGAAATGAAAGAATAAAAAATGTATTAATATAAAAATATTCTATAAAAGTTTTAATAAATTTTACTTTAAATATCATTTCTCAGACACATTTTAAACACGGAAACATATTCTTAATATGCATATTAACATACAAATCATGGATCATTAAGCATAAAAGTAATAATAACCTCAGTTATTATCATAATTATAATTATGATTGTTACCTTTTTTTCATTTAAATAGATTTTATAGTTTTTTTAGAACACGCAACATTGAAATTTTCATTCATTTCATTTGAAATTAGAAGATAATAATCATTAAAATTGTATTAACATGAATAATGAGGTGATTGATCCTAATTCTATCATTTCAGGATATTAAATATGTGAGAGAGGACCAGTTTCAACATTTTGTGGTCACATTCTATCTAAATCCTGAAGTGTTAAGAATTTCTTGTTTTGTTTTAAATCAAAATCGTTAATTTTTTTCAAATTACAGTGCATTGAAGCTACCATCAAATGCTCTATGTGCCAGAAACGACTCACATTCAAGGAAATGCTTCGTTTACTTATTTAATCCATGAGCAGTGTTCAAATGAAAAGTGTATAAAAATATAAATAGGGAAAAATCACGTTTCCAATATCACTTAAATCCAATCTTTTTATTGTAAATGTACATGTAAAGTAAAATTAAATTGTGATTATTTTTGATTTATTACAATGCTATTCACACTTTTGCTTGTTCAGAGATAGGATTGAATGTACAAACAATGGATAAATAATAAACATAAAATATTGTTAAAGCTTGAATAGAAAGAAAGAAGTCAATTCTATTGATTTTAGATTGTGAGTATCTGATTTATGGTCAAAAAAATAAACAGTAGTGAGTCTGGTCAGTATTTGACTTCATGTCATGAAATTGTATTGTAATAACTTTTATGAATGGATTTTATTGTTATTCATACATCATTTAATACACAAAGCGTTTCTTTTTTTATATTATTATTATTATTGTTAGATTTTAATTTAAAGTGTAAAGAAATTTTATTACTAAACAGAGATGTCACGTTAACGTTTCCCAGCCTTGCCCTTTCCTAACAATCACTTGCTTGTAACTCACATTACAAATATAACAAATAAAAATATCGAATTCAATACTTTCATCAAACAATTCATAGCAATTAAGTGGGCTTTACTCAGACATTTGCTTACTCATTTCATTCACATTGAGAAATTTGTTTTTTATTGATTTTGTTCGTAACAACACTTGAGAACCAAACAACGAATACCTTTATACATGTAAAATGTATGGATATTAATGACTTTTATGTGGGTGCACAGTAAATTATAGTTCTTTACTCTTTTTTTTTCATTTAAACTTTAATTTAACATTGTAGAACAAATCTGATTATGCATTTAAATTGTAATTTTAAATTTAATTTCCTGATATTGTTTGCTTATTATGAATGTTATCAAATGAGTAAGCAAAATGAGTAATTTTTACTACTTTTAATTAAAAACCTTTGAATTGAAATTGTTTTATCATGAATGAGCTTAATCGATATTAAATGAGTTACCTTAAAAAATGGTCTCATTTAATATTAAACAGATAAAATTAACAAAATTGATTTATTGCTTTACAAATAAATGTTTTCGATACCCAAAAGTATGGTCAAGTCCCATCATGATATTATATTTTGTTTTTTACTGTCAAATAACAAATATTTTTGGAGATGGAATGCTGTCAAGATTGATTGGGGATCATTTATTATCTGTAATATTAATGAAAAGAACATTTTAAAGGCAGTTTCTTGTTCTACAGAAATAAATCCAATTTTTTTTTTTACATTTATTTTAATCTTTATTAGCTTGGAATTGAAATAAAGTTCAATACCCTTGTAATTCCTTTTGGAATATTATTCATCATCGTTTGCTTTTTTATACGACAAAACATGGGTTTATGTAAGAGGAGGAGAACATAAGAAATATGTATTGGAAAAAATTTTTAAGGTTTGATAATAAAATTTTTCTTATTATTATTAGAAAATGATGGCACGTGTAAATAATTATCTTTACTTGTTGCCGGTTTTTTCCCTGAAAATGTTTATAAAGTATTTTATACAGTCAATTTGATTTAATTTAATTTTAGATTAATTTTTGTTAAAATATCTAATTAATTTGAAGAACATTTAAATTGCGTTTTGAGTAAATGAGTACATGACACTTTAGATCCAGAATGTCTCAATGTTGGTTGCAGTAACAGTGAGACATTTGAATAAAAGTACACCAGAATCACTCTTTCTATCCATTAAGTTCCATGGGTCAGGAAATCCGAATGATTTTGGCTTGGAGTTCACAGAAATTTCATTCATTTATCAAATTTCCAAGTCAAATATTTGATTGCCCTTTGAACAAAATATTTAGATGTTCACTCATTCACTTCACTTCACTTTGAGCAATTTGTACTATTTGTATAAACCTTTTATCATCTGACCGTATCATGACATGTCATGTCATTTGATGCTTCTTCTTTATTTTAAAGTCTTTTCCCATTAAATGTTTTCTTTAACTCTCAGATACAAATCATGGTTTTATTGTTATTATAATCATCATTTAATTTTTCATGGGAAATGATTTTTTTTTTGTTTTTTACTTTTCTTCGAGCAATTTTAAAATAATAATAATAATAAGAGTAATAAAATAAAAATATTCATATTCCTTCTCATTCTTTGCCTTGAATATACATTGAAATTTAAAATTTAAATGAAATTTTAAGTGAATCAAACCAGCTGATGACAACTGATCAAACATTTTTTAAAAAATAGTCTGTTCCAAGTACCGTGTGTACGTGTCTTGGCATAAAATTTGTTATTGAAAGAAAAGATGAATTCTTTTTGCATAAATTAAAGTTGGAATAGGTCATGTCTGATGGATGATTTCATGCATTGAAAGATTTTGTGAGACAGAAAAGTTATTTGATTAATATTTAATTTAAAGTTAAATACTAATTAATTCTATATCATGATAAAATTTTCAAGAAAACAACAGAATTTCATCGTTTTCATTTCTTGTAATAATTGAAAATAACAAAAGTTTCAAGTCATATAACCTTGAAACGAAAGTATGCGCAACAAATCTAATGTAAAGTAATTTTTTATTAATATTCAATCAACAAAACTTTATCGTCAGACAATATTTGAGAAAATGAGATATAAATCTCAAGAAAGTTTCAAAATATTTCTTTATCCAATTAGAAGGCAGTTAAGAAGAAATTAGTGAAATATCGATAATTTTCTACTTGAAAATTAACTTTATGAGAAACACACATACAAACTTCAAAGATATGTTAAATTTATAAAAGAAAATAAAAAAAAAAACTTTATCAAAAAATATTTGATGTTAAGAAACAAACTTTGTCATATACTTTTCAAATTTATTTTAAATTGTATAAAAATTCATTGATTATAGAGAAAATGTTTGATGTTAGATGAATTTTTGTGTGTGTTTAAAATTCATGGAATTACCATAAATAAATTGATTGAACATTGAATATTTTGTTACAATCAGAAGTTTTTGATATTGAATCCTTTGAAGATAAATCGGTAGCCCGGAAAACATTTTTTCGACTTCAACTCACACACAAACAAGAAATTATCCCGGTTTTGAACTCATATACTCACTACTTAAATAGAATAAAATCATTCAATTTGTAGTTTCAATTAGATAGTTTACATGTCATATGCTAAATATTGTTATTATTGTAATTTAACAAAATAATAATAATAAGCGAATTTGTTTACTAACTTATTTACTGTGAATTCCTAATTGAATTTAATACAAATAAACATTTACCATTCATGGCAATTCACAGGCAATTCAATATTCAATAAAATGAAATAATTTGTATTTTTCCATGAAATATTTTTATGAAAAATTAATTGAGTAATCCAATATTTATGATGAAATATTAAAAAAAAAATGAAAGGAAATCCTACTTTTATCAATTTAAAATAACGGTCTTTTTTTGAACAGGAAACTTCGTAATTATGAAGGAAGGTTGAATGAAAAAAGTAAAATCAATGAATGAAATTTAACCTAATTATATGATGATAACATCACTTCATGCTTCAATTCAATCAAAACACATTTATAAATATTCTATATAACCGTAAATAACACCTCTCACCTCCAAATCTTATTGAAATTGAATTACCGACCATACATTTGTCGAAACAACTACTGACCTAAATCAATATATAATTTGAAACTAAATATTTGCTTCCTATACAATTTTTTTTTTATTTTCTATGTGAATCGTCATCATTGTCTGCACTAAATAATTCAAAGGTTAGTGACATTCAAATCGCATGAGTGCTTGATGATGCCAAATGATTTTCAATTAAATTTTTTTTTTACGATTCTTTCATATATGAAATTTTTTTGATTTGATTTGATTTATGTCTCAAATTGGATGAGAATTTTTCAATCAAATTCACTTTTAATTTTATGCAAATATTGTGACTGAAATTCATGTGTAAAAAAAATGAATTATTTACTTGTGAATAAAATGTTTTTAAAGTATCATCATCATATCATGGGAAATTTTCTTGATTTATCATTTTCAACTGAAAAATAAACAGCACGAGTTTGATTTGAATTGGATTAAAGCCAATAAATGTGAGAGGCAAGAAGGAAAAAAAAATGTAATTTAAATAATTATCGAATGTAGTCCATGACAACGAAAAATGAGCATTTTTCATGGGAGAAAACATAAATTTTTCTTTAAATTGAATCGAACAACAGAAAAATCAGCGGGTGTTTGGTATGTTCAAAGTATTTTTTACACTTAAATCAGGTAATTTTTCTTTTATAAGTGAAAATGTGCTTTAAAGCTGGGTTATTGTCAGATCATCATGTGATTTTTATACATTTAATATTAAAATGCACTCAAATCATTCATTTATGAAACATTTTTTGTAAAATTTTTCAATTTCATTGTTCGTACTTGATATGAAAATGATGAGATTTAAAATGAAATAAAGGTAATTTTTCTTTTTCATTGTAGATTGAACGTGCAAAATGCAGACAATGCTAAAAGAAATTTGAAGAAAATTATCCATGTATGAAATTAGAAAAACATTTAAAGGGATAACATTTTTTTCAAGGTTTCCTTAAGATTTGAGGTCATTTCGGCATCTTTCATGGTAAATGTATGAACTGAATTCAATTTCAACAGTGAATAAATTTAGGAATACTGGGCCAAAAATTAAAATTAATGTTCTTAATATACTATAAAATGCATCTATTTTGTTATTCAGCTTATTGCAATTTTTTTGAAAATTTCTCTTTTGTTATTTTTTGTGCATACACTGTAAGTTGAAAATGCTCCTTGTTAACCCAAGTGCCGACCATATTCAATTTTCTCAGTTTTGGTAAGTAAAACTTTACCTAGCAAATGACTTCTAAGCGCCTGGTGTCCAATCCCATTTGTGAGACTTTACCCAGCAATTCGAGGCACTTGCTACTATGAGTGTAAATTTTTATGCATAGACACACTTAAGAGGATATAACACATGAAAAAAAACAAGATAAATTGTTGCTGCAACAATGAAATTCATTTGAGGTAAGAGCCAAATTTTTTTTTTATTTTCTCTTAAAAAAACATACATTGAAACCTTGATAAAATTATGTACTTTTAATACTATAAGTGCTCTGTATTTTTTTTTGCAATGCATCGTTGAAATTGCATTAAATGCATGAATTTTACTGTAAGTGTGAATTTTGTTACATATCATCACAGTGCAGTGATGAGAACATTTAATGTTATTTTTGCAATGTAACATGAAAGAATAAAAGAATTTTAGATGACAAGGTCAAGGGTATCAGAAAATTTAAAATTTTTACATGGAAATAAAAAAAAATTAAATGCATGTGATCTTATACAATGTTTTTTAATGACCCATCACAACACACACAGACACACATTTTTATACATGAATCGTATAATTAAAATTAAGAATATCCCATAAAGTAAATTTATGATGTTTTGTGTTTTAAAAGTAATGGAACAAAAGTAAATAAATCAAATGCACTAGTCAAGACACACACAATTCACGTCTCACATTTAAATCATATTTATTTACCTTTTATATTTCCTGTCTATGTTCAGTATTAAAATTATTATCATTTCAATCATCATAAACTTATTTTAGACACAGCATAGAAATTTATAGAATGAAATAATAACAATGTGTGTAGTTCAGTGTTGATGGTAATAAAATTTTATTGTATTTAACGAGTTATCAAGGTATGTGCTATGTGTGTGTAGATGTAAATGTAAATATAATAAATGTACAATGGTAATTCAATTAAATTATTATTTCCGTTTATTTTTACTTTATTAAGGTGATTGTTTTTAGGATAGAAGACGATGAAAAAGATTCTCGTTGACTCAACTCTTATTTGAAGAAGGTTTGAAAGGGTATAACTTGTAAATTTAAAGTTCTCCCCATTGACTTTGATTGTAAAAAATAAAAATTAATCTTAAAATAATTCTTAGGGTTAATCTCGGAGATAACCTTTTTTACAATAATAACTCATTAATTTTAATTAAAAGTTAATTTTAGTATCATAATCAATTTTGGCATCATAATACGCTTAATTAATTTTATTTTAGAATAAAGTGTTTCTCGGTATTTGTAGAGCAAGAAAAAAAAACAAACAATTTACAATCAAAATATTTGCACGATCATAATGAATGGAATTCATCTGGTGTTTTATTAATTCTTACAGAAGTGGATGTTATTGCGATTTAATTTAATTTATGACTTGCTCTATGAAACAAGACAATAAAAAACTTATAGCAGAAAAAAATTATTATTATTATCAGTTAATTACTTTCAAGTGACTATATTCTTGAATTTCAATTTGATTAATTAAAAAAAAAATGAAACATAAACTTTAACAAAAAAAAAAAAAACCGTTAGCGCGTTCCTTGGTGATGACATTTAATCGCTGGAATGATCGACAGACATAAAATTGACCTCAAAAGTGTATTTTCATTTAAAATTTCTAAAAAAAAAGAAAACGAGAGATATGTGATGTGTCACATGGTTCACATACCCAATGGATAAACAAAATATTACGATAATCGTTTTGTATCTCTAATTTTTGTTTAATAAATAAATATTTAAATAAATTTCAACGCACCCATGTGCGAATATTTTTTGTTGTTATTCATTAAATTACTATGATTATGTTTATTTTTTTTCTTATCTTATTTTAAAAGCCACTTGCCATTAAAATTATAAATAAAACAGAAATTTAACACATTTCATTCTCTCAACTCTTAAATAACAAATAAATAATAATATTATACGCCAATTATTCGAGCATGAAACAATTAAAATATTTTGTGTATGAATCGTATGTGGTTTGGAGATTAAAATTATTATTAATATCGATTTTCTGGGTTCTATTATGAATTTAGTTTTTTATTATATTTATATTTAGGGCAGTAGCTGCTATGTCATGTACATTGTACAGGAAAAACAGATGTAAATAGAAATTTCGCATCGCTTATTATTATTTTAGTTAATGGAATGTCAAGGACTTTCTAATAATGTTTTATTGTTGTTTTAATTAGATTCGTTTTTTTTTGGCACAAAATTAAATGAAATCAAATTCAAATGCAAAACAAAAAAAATTAGATCAGTGGTTTATTTTGGTCTAGATTTCTTTTAATTCTTTTAATTTAAATCAAATTTGTTAGGTCAAATTAGACAGGTCACACAATTTGAATTTTGCTTTCTTTTTATCATTATAATTTGAATAATATTTGCATGCGATCACGCTAAAGGCAAATAACCTTCCATTTTATAATAATCGAAGGTCTACCGTTTGATTATAATAAATTCAACAGTGCTGTGAAAGTGATTCAATTTCAATTAGTTCAATTAAGTCACAATGATGATGTGATAAAGCTCATCCATCAATGAATGATATATTTCATATGTGATTAACAATGAAAAAAATGAATGAGATATGTTGAGAAAGTTTACATTGAGTTACTTTGAAAGAAATAAGTGCAAAATTTTACATCACATCACAACAAAAAATAGAAATGGATTTTTAATTTTCAGATAATAATGACAATTATATGATGAAAGGAAGATTTTTTATCTTTTGTAATTCATTTCTAATTGATTACTTTCATTTTTAAGTGCAGTAGGGGAAAATGAGGTAAATTATTGCATCAAGTGAACTCCGAAACCTTACTTGAAGCCTGAAGGAAAATAAAAATTCCCCTTTTCATCTACAAAGAATGAAACATTCAAATTTTCGATCGACATGAAACTTCTTTTTCATTTCAAAGTCATACATAAACCTCATCTTCCCTTATATTTTATAATTTTTTTCATTCACATAAGATCCGATAATAAAATTATAATTGAATAATGATATTCAATGAGCACAATGACTTTATTTATTCATTTATTATTATTGTGATATCATGGCATGAACACTCAAGAATGACTTTTGAATAGAATCTTAATTTCTTATTATTTTTCCTGTTTACTTTATTTTTTTTCATATAATTTTATATATGAAGTGAGTTGAGTGATCTTTTGATAAAGCGCATCTCATTCATTGTGTCAACGTTTCATTATTTTTTATTCACAATTAATTGATAATGAGACGTTTTTTTCATAACTGATTTGATATACGGGTACATGTTAAATGAAATTGAAAGTGCATCATATGGCGGTATGTGATTATATTTTTATTGATATTTAAATAGATATAGTCGCGCTGTATGATGATAATAATGCTGTAAATTTATTTTTAATGAAGTTTTTTTTTTTAAATTGAAAATACTTGATCTCAATTTTTTTTAAGGTTGAATGTAATTTCAGAACATATTTTTGCATTTATCAATCAATAAAAAAAAAATATCATGAATTTCATTCAAAAAATTATGTCGTACCATTCTGTTCAGATAGCGTGAATCAAAGCAATTAAACTAAAATAGAATAATGATGAAAATAAAAATAAAAACGTATAAAATAAAAACAAAAGAAGAATTTCTTCATTCATATTTTCTTCTTTATACATTTTTTTTATTCTTTTAACACTTCTATTGTCAGATGATTACGTTTTTCTATTCAAAGTTATGAGCAGGACTCGAAAAAAGTCAATATCACAAATTTCAACTGTGAGCTTGCCATTGTGAAGGTGTAGTAAAATTTGAATATTTTTTAAGCCCTATTCTTGCATCAGGACAAGCAATGAAAATTAAAAGAAAATAAAAAATAAACAAAAAAATAAAAATGTGTATAAAAAGGCAATAAAATTATCAACAATAATGTGAAGCAACATCCGTAAGTTAATAGTATCAGAGGCTTGTCATAGTTTCACATGAAAAGATATTAATGATAAATTATATCCTTCTAGAAAAAGGAAAGACAATAAAAAGACATTCTAAAGTACGATTTATTAATTCATTTCCAGACACGTGTTTGCTATGTGTATTTTTTTCTATCATGTGACGTCATTCGAAAAAAAGTAGAAGACCAACACCGAAAAAATGTGACGCAAAGTTATCCTTTTTCATTCTATTTATAAAAAAAGTAAGTTAATATTAAATCTCATGATTCATGCCAACTTAGATTTACTTAAATTCAAATAACAATAATTCAATTTACCAGTTAAATTTAAGTCAAAAATTGACGTCACATAGCATTTTCAGTTTACTTTCAACATTCGACCACATTTTTAAGCTCATTACATTCTTTTTTTAGTCCGACACGTGTTTTTTATCAACAAATACCCGGTAACACAGCTCTCATTATAAATGTTATGATATAATTCCGGTGAAATATGGCAAATATTCATTGAAATTCAAATATTATACACTTTAAAATAAACACATAAATGAAAATATTCATATGGAAGACAGGTGAGAGGTGATACAATCTATATTTTCACGTTTATGATGTGTAATTTTACCGTTCATTTGCGAAAACCGCAAATCATTATTGTTTTGTTGCTGGTCGATGTTTGTTGCTGTGAGTACAATGAAATCTGTTTATTTATTTAATTATTATTCTTCAAAAAAAATTGGATATTAAATTTAATTTTGATAATCATGGTGTTGTATCACTCTTAACAACAGTTTTTTTTTTGAATTGGAACTTTCTCTTTCATTACATTTCATTTGAGCTAAAAAAAAACATAAATTTATCATTTTATCAAACGAAATTTATGGCTCAATAAACTCAACTTCCGTAGATTAATAGAACATTAGTAGAAATTGTAACAAAAACGCCTCCACACACACACACACACACACTCACATGTTTAAATCATAAAACAGTAAAAGTACATTCCATTTTAACATGATTGTAATCTGTCACCACTATTAGACTAACATGTGCCTTAGTATTAAACCAAAAAAAAAGAACAGTCTTTTAACAAATTACTTAATTGATTGCATTGTATAATGTTTGGCCCACATTAAATCGACATAGAACAAAACCACAGAAATTTAACATGACACTATAATTTCACTACTTTGTACATGTATCGGATTAGTTGAGAATGACCAATTTTATGTCGTAAATTTATTGCTATTATTATTATTGTTGTTCTTTTATACACAATTCTACACAAATATTCAATTAATATCATCATAAATGTGTGCATTTTATTAGTGTGCCTTATAAGACCATTCACACGAGACACGATTAAATTTACATTTAAATGTTAGTTTTTTTCTATAGCACGTTTTTCTAATTTTCCTGTTTAATTTAAGAAAGGTGTTAGTTGTTTTAAAGTGATGAATGACACATATTGTATCTTTTTGCACATGACATGACATGAAATGCCATGACTTATAGAAAAATGTCAAGTAATTAATGTAGAAGTTTTACTAACATACATACATATATGTGATGTGAAATAAATCAAAGTAATTGCAGAAACATTATAATTTATTGCCATAAAAGGGAGAATGTTTTGATACATATGAAAGATTAAAAGAGTTATGAATGAAATGACATAGAACATAATAAAAAAGGGCAGGTTTGCTTGTTATTGTATGTTAATTGGATCAAGTTTTTTTTACTCCTATTTATGTGCAAATAAATATTTGTTATGAGTAAAAGGAGTGAATATTTAAGTTAAAGGGTCACATTGAAGTGTATTTACATCAGGTTCTGGATTTCAAATTCTGAATCACAGCCTCGGCCATGAATGGATTTTTCATTTCAAGCAGATAGGTTCCAAACCGTTGCATGATATATGGTTATAGAACCGAAAAAGAATGTTACTAAGCACCTAGAGACTATCCATCGTAACATGACAAGCAAAATTTTGAATTTAAGTCAAGTTCTATTGAAATTCCAGTAGCACTTTCATACAAAAACTCTCTTTGTCCAAATCCAAGTCTTGTTAATTCCTTGTCCTGTCATATTTGAATGATATTCTTTCAAATTTAATCTTCTAATCATTCTTAAAATTTAATAAATCTGTAATTGAAGATGAATAGATAAATTAAGTTGGTAGCAAACTATCACACTGTGTTGCTATCTTCTCTTTTATTAAAATAAAATTCATTTATTATTTATGATAGCAAGGCATTAATAATAATAATAATAAAACGTATCAAAGCAGTAGAATTTGTTATTTGCTTTTATAAGGTCTAATGATGCGACAGTTTTAGTAGCTATGGGTATTAAAGTAAAAAAAGAAGAAAAAAAACGAATAATTCAAGATAATAACCTTTTTTCTCTCATTTCTCGTTAGAATTGAATTTAAACGGATGAAATGTAGAATAATTTCATATAATAATGGTATCATTAAAGACACATTCAAAAAAAAATATTACTCTATAGAACATGGAATGAGATTATTCATTCATTTTTATATTATTTATGTATTTTTTTTCGTTGAATTATGTTTTAATCTAGTATGAGATTTAATGTATTTAAAGAGTGTTGTATTTAGAAAAAAACGAAAGAGATTTAATTTTTTTTAATTTATATGATGAACGATTATTTTCTCCACATTTCTAGCAGTATAGTAATGTGATATGATTTGACTAGACTTTTGAGCGTAACAGCTTATTATTCTGATTATGTTTAACAAGAAAACATGTGAAAATTTTAATATGAGATTAAATTTAATTACATCATGTTGCCTGTAGCTGTCAAATGCAATCAATTTAATGTAAAAGTGTTATTTCACGTTTTAATTAGTTTTTAAAGTGCTTTAAATCAGTTGAATTCCATTTTCCAGTCTCATATCATATGATAGGACTTTGACTATATTGAATTCTAGTGAGTGAATTCCAAAAAAATTCTGATGATTGTTATCTGAAAGTACGTCATTCGTTTCTCAATTAATGTTCTATTATTTTCCATTTCTTTCCTTAAAACTTCTAATTCTATTGACCTACATCACAAAAATAATGATTTTTATAGAAAAATGTATATTTTTATGATAGGCACTCAATATTTTCCTTTTTTTACTCCAATTTTCCTTTTAATCATCTTCTTTTCAATAGAAATCTATATTTAATGTAAAAAAAACAATAATAATATCTACCCACGTTCTAGGAAAAATGACTTATTCATTAGTATTTATAGATTCAGAAACGAAAAATAAATCATAGAAAACATAAATAAATATGAAAAGGAATCAAAGAGTTCAGATGAATGGTATTTAATGCCCATTTAAGTATTGATGCGCTTCTGGGACATAAAAAATTTGAGTCAATCGTTTTTGGTCTTTCACCACTTGACGGCTACTTGTACGTGAGAATTAGTGGGCTGTAGAGTCCTCTGCACCTTGTTCAAAGGACCCGAAAATGTTACATGGAGACCAAAAAACTAACTTTTTAGATCAAAAACCGACCAGAATTCCATTAAAAAAATTATCCTTGCAAGTCCATTTTAAGCAACAAGGAAAGCACCTCGTCAGCCGAATGAATCAACCATCACTGCGGGACATTTTCAAGTAAGAGTGCGCGGGTGCGATCAATATCGTCAATTATGTATATTTTTTTATAGGAAAAACCACACAAATCCATGAAAAATACTGAAAAGTCCATTCACATATTTCATAATAGTCAGCACCAACAACCATCATTTTCTCGTTAATTTTTTTTACCCGGTTTTTTTTCTTTACCCATTTTTTTTCCATTTTTTATATGTATTTCATGTATAATCTATTTATAGTAAAAAGTTAGACATGCATAATCATAAAACATATAAATATAAAAAAAGAAAAAATTTCCATTCATATATTTATAAGGACTCGACTACATATCGACTATTTATAGTTATTATGTCTCATTACTATTACAAACTGCGATATGGCTACGATACAATCATGAATAAATAAATAATAAGAATTTCATAGTTTATAGGAGTGAAGTGAAAAATAATAATATTATTGTTGATTACAGAAAAAAAATAAAGGGGAAAAACCTTTTAAGTTGTTTTCTTTTTAATGATGATAATGATGATGATGATGTGATTAAATATGTCGGTTGTAGTAAAAACTGATAACACCAAAATATCATCATAAGTTGAAATTAAGTTAAATTACAGATAGTATGAATGAATCATGGTGAAATGATAAAAAATACCTAAATAAATAACAGAAAAAATGTGAATTATTCATCATTCATTCACAAAATTTCAATGATGAAGAATCAAGATAAAAATTGTTAATGTTGGATGATGATGATCATGATAAATGAATGAAAAAAGTAAAATTCCAAGAAAAATTTTCATGCAAATATTTTGTTCATTAGCTTTTTTCTGAGAATGAGACTCAGTTCAAAAAGAATTTGTATTGCGATGTTAAAAATTAACAAGAATTAAAGAGACAACGAGAAAAATGTTTAATGAGAGTAAATTTATCAGTTTTTAATTAAATTTGTCATCTCAAGTAAATGTCAATTTTCATAACAAAACGATTATTATTCATTTTTTTTTTTATATCAGATCGAACTTGACACCTATGCGATGGAATATGAACGATTTCTAATTGTAAGTGTTCAGTCTTAACACAAACTTCAAAATCAGCTCACAGTCAAGCAAGTCATGTTTAAATATAATCGATTTTTCAGATTTCTTTTTCTTCCTGTTTACCGACAACATAAAAAAATACTCCATTCTATTCACTTTGCTGTGTATTCACAATATTAAACACAACATTGATAACTAAACCACTCCATTATTATATAAAGTTGATAGACATTTTTTATATAACAGACCTGTGTGTGTCTTTGTGTGTGTGTACATAATGTAATACATGCGATAACAATTTTTCATTGTGGATTGGGGAAAAACTGGGTGTAAAGAAATACTTTTTTTCTTGAATGAATGAATGAAACTATTTTATTTTGTATGTGGTTTGTTATTCTGCATTTTACATGGAGGCGTTTAGCTAGAAATGGTTTGAAAGATCATTTAAATTGAATCTCATACTGTCCTCAGAGAAAAATTGCACTTAAGCTTCAGTATACATTCTGTGTTGTATGATTTGACAAGATAAAGACAGGAAAAGGTAGGGCATTTCCTTAAAAACTGGGTCATTTCATTTTAAATTTAATTGAACTAATCATTGGTCGAGTGCAATTCGATTAATTCTTTACATGCCTCAAATTTTTTCGATTCATTTTCACAACCAATTTTACTTGTGTTCTACCGTGATAATGCAACCATTATATAATCAACATTCGTGACATAAAGTCGATAACAGTCTTACACATACTTCAAAATAATCAGGAAAAAAAACTAGCTCAACACATCATTCTATCCCATTTCATTGTAGGCCATTATGTATTGTCTCACTACTCCCATTTACTGTAACACTCTTAACCATGTTCTATTTCTAACAGAGCAACATTTCCTCAACACAGATTTTAGTGTGAATGGACTTTAAAACGCAGATGCAAAATCCCCATACAAGTACTCAACTGACAATGAAATAGACATTCTCATACTTATATACGCAAGTTTTGTGTATCTATTGAAAAGGTATGGAATTTGCAACAAATAGCAATATGATCATCGTTCAGCTACTTGGAAAAAAAATATCAAAACTTTTTTTTTTTGAATGAATCAAATTTCTGAATAAATTCACTTCATTTTCTTACCTTGGAACACAATTGGGCGGTGTTCGGTCAACTTCCCATGCTGCAAACAATTTCATGGGAACCGGTTTATTAGTTCCAGATGATTTTTCCATTTTGCGATCCATCTTCACTTAATATCACTTAACACACACTTTAAAATGAAACCAATGATTTATTTAAATTTTTATATTATCAAATATACAATTCAAGCAAAGAGACACTTGTCACACTTTTTAATTGTTTTCTCTGTGCTAATTTGATGTGTGAATCACTTTAAATTTTTTTTTCTTTATCTTTACACTTATTCATGCAATTTTTGCATCATCTTTTTTATCTTTAACTGATTTAACACGTAATTGGACATCATTTCCACTTTTAAATTACATTTTTATGTTTCAATATCAAATATTTTCTATATTTTTATCATATTTTCATTCTAAAAAATTTTTTTTTTTGAATTGTCAAAAATAAAATCAAATTTTGATTAAAGAAGAAATAAATTTTTAGGACGCAAACACTTTCGCGCTACATAAATACACTTTATTTTACAATTTTTGTTTAATATTATGTGCCAATTGAACTGTTGTGGCAATTTAAAATATGCACTTTGTGTTTTTCATCTGTTTTCATTTATTTTTTTTGGCATTTTTAGCCATTATTTGTAATTTTCATTGTTTTCATACGCGATAAAATATTTATTTTACGTCTATTATGAATGGCGTTTGTCTCACAACTGATTTGGTTTTATGTGTATATTCGTGAATGAAATGTTTATGTGTATGTGTGTGTGTAACAGTTGGAAGCGTAAGTCACGGTTTATGAATCAAAATGAGAAAGTGGACTAGGAAACAGAATGACGTACGACCAGATTTCTGATTTTGTGAGTCTGAATTCGACGGGTCAACAAAAATTTATGAGAAAAATCAAAAGTTTGAGTTAAATTTTATCAAGATCCAATAAAGAAAATTTTCAAGGTGAAAATTTGAGAGATGACTGTTTATTTAAAATATCCGTACTCGTATTTTATCCTTGTGACGACTTTTTTTATCTTGACATATCTCGAAAGGGAACTGTCGGTACTAAATTATAAACAAGAAAAGATCACTAGAAAATTTCAATACAAATTTACAGAGTATTAGGACAATATGTCAATTGTAAATCCAGCTATTGAACCAATAAAGTTCCTAATTGGAACATGGGAGGCTATCCAAGCAAAAGTAGATCTTCAATTGTAATTTTCCTTCAAAATTGTATCGATTATTTTTTTTTCTCTAATTCACAGGGACACTATCCAACAATTGAAGATTTCTCGTACAATGAAACCATAACTTTTGATTCAATTGGCCAACCACTACTCAATTACAACAGCAAATCATTCCATCCTGAAACCAAGAAGCCAATGCATTTTGAGAGTGGATTCTTACGAATCAATCCTGGAACAAATAATCTTGCATTTATGGTGTCACACAATTTTGGTCTTGTCATTTTGGAGGAAGGTACTGTGAGTCCTGATGAAAATAAAATTACACTCGAGTCAAAGACAATTGCTCGCATGTCATTTTCAAAAGATCCTGAAGTGACTGGACTTCGTCGCACAATTCAGCTGTTAGATAATGGAAATATCAAAATATTGACTGACATGAGAACCAGTCGAACAGAGTATACGAACCATTTGGAAGTTAACTACAAAAAAATTGAGTGATTTGATTAAGATTTTGAATCATAATTTAATGAACTTTAAAAGCATTTATTGGTGATTAGTTTTGAGCTTCAAGCTCTTTTTTTCTGAATAAATAGTCATTGTTATTATTTTTTTAATTATATCATGATAAATCATTGAAGTGCAATCAAATAATAAAGAAATGAGGAGAGAATGAAAGCAAATTTTAACAAGTTAATTTCCTAAGGCTTAAAAATTCATCTAAAACTTGATCTGTGACATCTTTCCGTCTAGCTTGATGTTCAGCAACAATTGGTTGCAATGTTTCAATTGCTATTTTTTTCATTTCACCTGATAAGAGTTCTCCTTTAGTGTAAGCGACTCGAATTTCCTCTAATCTAGCATCATCTTCCAAGAAAAATTGAAGCAATTGGAATGGAACATCGATATCCGGATCTCCACCTTTCGCTCGGTGTTCTTCCAATGTGGGTTTTCCTCCAGAAAATGCATGTTTATTTATCTTGTCTTTAATCTTTTTCGGTGTATCAGTAAGGAAAATTGCTGAATTCACTTCACTAGCAGACATTTTCGATTTAGCTCCTTGTAGTGCAGGGAAAAATGTTGAATGAATTAGAGCTGGTTTTGGAAATCCCAGCCTAGGACATACATCACGTGTCATTCTAAAGTACGGATCTTGATCAATTGCACATGGAATAAGGCAATTAACTTTTTTGTCCCCAAATATGAATGGAAAACACGTTGAAAGACATGGTGCTGCTTGAACAGCAGGAAAACCAATTTTCCCAATTGGATCTGAATCGGTAAATCCAAAAATACCTTTTGCCTGGTTAAATGTCACACATTTTTGAATACGAATTATATTTTGGTAAAACGATGGACATTTTCCCATAAAATCAAAATCATGAAAGATAAATGTTTTGTTAAGGTCAAATCCCATTGCGATGATATCTTTTGCATTTTCACGTGCCATTTTCATTGATTGTTCAACAGTCAAATCTTTCCAAAGTGTTTTCTCATCGTCAGTTAATTGGATCACCAGTGGTACATTGAAAGTTTCTTGTAGCCATTTTGTTACGATAAATGGCACTAAATGTCCTAAATGCATTGAATCTGATGAAGGACCTCGACCAGTGTACAGATAAAACGGTTTTCCCTGTTCATATTGCGTTAAGATTTGTAAGAGGTCTCGATGACTGAAGAAGATTCCACGTCGAATCATGTGATGAACCGGCTTCCCACTAATTTGTTCCAATTTTTGGATTATTGCGTCATCGATTTTGGAACTTCCGAACCTTTCTGAAATTTCATCATAAAAAATCATTATACTTTCGTTTATGTGATTAGTAATTTTTGATTTACTCACTGATTAATTTATCATAATCGACACCTTTATCTGTGGTACTTGTTACCTCCCATGGATTAACGACAAATCCATCATCTTCTGAATTTAATTTCAGATTCTCTGTACTTTTTTCTAACGCAGGTTCACTCATTTTAATAGATTTTAATTTTATTGAGATCTAAACTTTTAAGATTTCGCGTGGCAAAAATCAAAACAAATCCACACAGATACAATTTCAAAAGTGATCCGTTGTTTTGAATCAAGTTTTCTATTCGCTGTTTTGATGGCACCGCATTTCTCAATTCGACAGGTCTGTACAGATTTCTGTGCAATTATATGGGGCAATAATAACAATAATAAAATTCTATTCAAATGACAGTTCTAAGAGTTATCTGAATTTTCATAAACATTCACAAAAATTTTTAATTGTTAAAATTTATAATAAAAATCTATATAAATTTAATTAAATTCATCAAACATTTGATAATTAAACTTAGTTCTAGAGATTAATCAAATTTATATTTAAGAAATTCAATTATTTACTTCACTGTTTTGTCAGAGATTTGGATGAATGCACTTGTGTGACCGCATTTAATTTATTTTCATTTAAAAATATACTAATTACATGAGACATGAGTGCAGTAATTACAAGCACCCTGGAGATTACCAATCTCGAACAGCAATTGGAAAAGGCAAAAAGTAACTTGAAGGGATTAAATTCAGAAATTCGGCGAATAGTCGGTCGTCCGGTGGAAGAAGAGAGGTAATTTATACATTAAATTCATGTTTTGCAAATTTTTTTCATTGAAATTTTCGTTTTATTTTCAAGAAATGATCGTAAAAGATCATTCAATCAGTTCAATAACGATTCCTCAAACCGAAGATTTGGAAATCAAGATGGTCCCCCTATGAAAAAGTGGAATCAAGAAGGAAAATCTGTATTTAGTCGATTATCAGATCCACCGAATCGGCACAGATCCAATTACGATGAAGATGAGGTCAAGCCAAGAGACAGTTCACGTGTGATTAAGGAACAGCCAACTAGAGAGGATATTGTTGCTGCTCAAGGTGGTGATGAACAGACAAAAGCAAGACATAGAAGGATTTTTGGATCGTTGTTGGGAACTTTGCAAAAGTTTTGTCAAGAAGAGTCAAGATTAAAGTCAAAAGAAGAGAAAAAAGCTCAAATTGAAAAGAAACTTGAAGAGCAACAGAAAAAAGAGCGTGAAGTATTGCGAAAGGAAAAACAGAATTTGTTCAGTGATCGAAAGAAGCAACAACTCGAAATTCGTACAATGGAAATTAAAATGCTTAAAATGAAGGACTTAGCGGCATGGGAAGCATCCAAAAAACCATTAGGTAATTTCATAAAAACACGAGCAAAGCCACATCTTTATTATATACCAAAAGTTTTGGATAAAAAAAGTCAGGAGAGACTTAAACGTTCCAAAGATGATGTCGATCGTATGATCGAAAAGAAACGAAAACAAGTTGAGGAAGAAATTGTTGCCTTGGAAAATCGTTTTGCAGCAGATATCAAAGTTCTTGAAAAGAATGGGGATGCCATACTAGATAAAAGTAATCGCAATGACGATAACGACTTTGATGAATATGAAACAGAAGTAAGTTTCGTGGATCACAATAACTCAAATGTTGCTTTTGAGGTGGATTATGATGGAGATGAGCAAGAAAACGAAGAAAAAAATCATACAGTTCCAATAAAACAAGACACTGAAATCGATGATCCAAGTCATTTAGGAACCATTGTCATTAAAAAAGAACGCCCTGATGACCAGGATGACAATGCTCATGATGTCTGACTTTTTCACATTTTAGTTGGTGGTGATCCGGTTTGATGTTTATCCATATTTAATATATAATGTTTTCATTTCGATACAAAAATACATTTGTAAAAGATAATTTTCAATTAAACAAGTTCAATTCATGAAATTATTCATGTAAGACGTAAAAATAAAAAGTCAAAAGTAATAATTTAATTATAATAAAAACATTTAATAAAATATAAAAAAAAAAATTGTGGCATTTCAATCAAAATGCAACAGAAAATCCGTTATATATGGGGAAAAACGATGTGGAATATGAGAGGAAATGCAAATAATGTCATATTTTCCATTCACTACCTTATTCATTTCCTTCTTCCTCATTTCATTATTCATTTATATTATTATTATATTATTTCTTTTTTTTCTCACTTGATTCTACGTCAATAAATTGATGATGGCTTTTCTTTGACTTGTATTCTGTCGGTTTTTATGGAAAATATAGAAAAAATATGAAGGAAATCACACATCCCTCAAGCAAATACACTTTTTTATTATAATTTAATGTAATAAAGTGTCTGTGTGTCGCATTTTAAGTGTGCTAGAGTGTGATTGCATTTTCTTGTTCCTGTTAAAGCTTTAAATTTAAAGTAATTTTTTTCTTCAAGAAATTAATAATAATGACATTAATATTTTTTATATTCAATTCATAATCTCAATTCCTTTAAAATTTTTGTTAAACTCTGATGGGCCTCAGCTTTTCTTAAGCTTTCAATTAAAAAGCTTTAAAGTAAGAGAAATTTCAATTTTTAAACAGTGAGACTTTAAACAATAATCCAACAAATATACAAAATAAATCTCTCAAATTCCTTTCTTATTGTTTGTTTATTTCAATAAAAAGTTTAAGGAAAACTTTATATAAGATTTGTGAGAAAAAAATACAATTTCATTGATCTCTTACCAAACAATTTCCATATTTGTAAATAAATAAAATGAATTCTGTTTTTCTTTTAATATTTTTATTTTATCTAAAAGTTTGAGATTGTATCTGCATATTGATAAGACCTGATTGTGATTGTCTATCTTTTAAGTATCTGTTTTGTGTGCGTGTGTTACTAGAAAAAAAAACTTTTATTTCTTATTTTATTCAAATCTTTTTATTTTTTTACACTTTTTTGCAAAATACACATTTTACAAGGTCTTTTTCTTCTTATTTTGATATTGACAAGACAAAGTAAAGGTCCTTGAAAACTTAAAATGTGTTAAAAAGATTATTTTCTCTTCTCATTTTATTTTTGAGGTAATATGGTTTATCAGATTCCTTTGAAAACGGTTAAGTACAAAATGAGAAAAAGAATTTTCTATTATCACCTTTTCTTAACACCACTATACACATTTTTTTCTGAAGAATGTTTGTTTTCTTTTGAGAATTTTTTTTCTTTTCTGTCTATTTTTGTCTACGATTTTCCTTTCACACATTTTTGAACATCAAATCTGTTAACATTTGTGCCTTTTTCACCTTCGTTTCTTTTCTTTTCCACTTGATTAAGTTTAATACCTTTTAAAAGTATTTTAAAATTGTTTTTTTTTCTGATAGAAATGTAAAAAAGAAAACTGATTTTGGTTCAAGTTTTAATGTGAACTTTTACCATTTCATACCATCTTAAAAAAAGAAATTCCAAGATTTTAGTTTAAAAATATTGTACTTGAATCATCTACATGTCTATCAAATTAAGGTTTTTTTGTTGTTCAAAACAATTATGAAATCCAATGCGATCTGTTATTTTTATGAAAATGAATCTTTTTTCTTGGAATTTCATTTTCTCTTCTCAAATACAAAAAAAGAAAAAAAAAATTATCAAACAAAAGATCAATGAGATACCAAAAATAACAGATAAAAAAATGAAAGATAATCCAATCAAATCAAAAAATGTAATCTAGAAACATGATTTTGTAACATAACACAACAATTAATAAGATTAAATCACATCAGTTGGTCCTATTAACATTGATGATAGTCATGTAACTAAATAATGATAAGGACTTTCATCTAAATATAGGATGAAAAAAAATATCTTTTTATACGATTTTAACTTATTTTCACTGAACAATCTCATTGAATGCCATGTTTCCATGAAAAAGAGAAGAAATTGATGTAATTTTATATTGATAACCAATGAACCGTTTTAATATGTTCATTATTATTTATATTTGCTTATGTATGGTTATTACCTGGCGCTTGTACTCCCTCTTTGATTATAATAATCATATTATCTATACTTAAAGTGTTGTGACTGAATGACGGAGGTGACGATGACGATGATGACAAAAAATACATTATTTCTCAATATGATGGGAAAAGTGTTATACATTGCATATGTATTTGAGTAAATATTATGAAAATCCTCTTGAGGACATAACCCTATTTGGCACAATACAAGTGATATTAGAGGTGAACAAATTTTATGAACTTTGTTAACTTCTGGCTTCATGAAGTCACCTGGAAAATCATTCATTGATACGAAAAAAAACAACGATAAAAGATATAGATCGAGGTGAGAACTAATTGACCCTCCTTTTTCACACCTAAACACATTACCAGTTATACAAATCAAATTCATTTAATGTCAACATTTATAGAATTTGAATAAGTAATGCTCAATAGAATGCAGCAACCATGTTATTCTGATGCATAAATAGCTTTAAGCTACTTTTCAGTTCACATACACACACGCCGTATAATAACATAATATAAAATGTATCTAAATCCGATATAGCATTAAAATACATTGGTAGAGAAACCCAAAAATAATGTACGTCCTAAAATTGTATCAACAAATGTTTATTTGGGCTCGAATTTTATATGAATGAATATTGAATCAAGTGTGAAATGATTTCATTTTACTTTTTTATATTTCAAATAAATGTTGTTTTCAAATAAATCTTTATATGAATTTAAAGGTGTGAGATTTTTTTTCCTTCGTCTTTAAAATAGACGTGCAAAAAGGTGACAACAGACATCAACACTATATTATTTTGATGTGGCATGGAAGGGCATAATTTGATGTGGGTGCAAGATGATTTTTATGTGTATTTTTTTTTTCATTATTATTGGAGGTTGTGAGTTTATATTTTAAGGATGACAAAACACCACACATATGATAGATATTCCCAAGATAAACAGAAAGAAAATGTAATTTGTATCCATGGAGAGTTGTAGGAGGTAAGAAAAAGGTTAAGTAGTCTCAGTTATTGTAAGAAAAACTAACAAGGTGTTAAGATGAGGGATTTTTTTTTGCCTATCTCAAGTTTTAAAATATTCATATAAGGATACATGGATAAGGATAAAAAAGGACATGTGTTTACTTAAATGAATTAAAAAACAAAAGGGAAAATTCACTTGAAAAGAAAAATATTTAGAGAGTGTTTCTATTTATTATCATATTACGATTAATATACCATTTTTGAATAGTTGTCAGTTAAATTGAGAAAACTCATACCAAATACCACCAAAAAATTACAAATTCAAGTTCTCTCACTTTCCCTTCAAAATGTAATAAATTTAAATATCAAAAAATTATTCAACGTAACTTTATTTATTTATTTATTTATCATTGCCAATTCTAATTTAACTGGTTTTTGTCCAAATTTGAATCACACCAAATAATAATAATAATAATAATAATAATTTATTTTACAGGAAAATCCGGAACGTGCTCTAATATAAGCCTGAAAACAAAAAAAAAGAGAAATAAAAATGTCCATTTAAATAAATTTTAGATTGTTCAATTTATATTATTTTTTTGTTATTTATATTTTTACACCAAACCACTAAACATACAACAATCCATGTATTGACGTTACAAAGAGCAAACAGAATTAGCAAAACGCCAAATAAAGGTAACCTGAAAATTACCATTAAATATTTAGATTTGAATAAACCATTATTTTATTTTTTTTTATTGTATCGCGCGTCACATTTATTTTTCTTTTTTTTTTGTATCGTATGTGACTTGATATTTAGTGTGTGGAAGGAAGAAGGTGATATTTTTTAGCATATTGTAAATTTTCATAATAAAACAATTTATGAAAAATATGTTACATTTGATATTAGAATACATGATTATGGTGGAGCAAAAAAAGAGAAAAGGATTTGGATTTCATTTAAATTGAAGAAGGACTTTGTATGTTTTTTTGTAAGAAATTTTTGTGTGACTTTTCATTTTCTGTGTGTGTGGTTTTCATGTGATTATAAATATTTATTATTATTAAATTGTTGTTTTTATTGCCTTTTCCTTTCATTTTAACACGTTTCCTCTTGAATCAATAAAAAAAAATGAGAAAATGTAGGGACTTGTGATGACTGCGTGTTTGTATCAGTGATCCAGGTCACTTGCAAAGCTTGTGTACGAAAACTGTCAAACAAAATCTTTTATGAGAAATTTAGAAACTGGAGTACAAACTCAAATTTAAATCCAATGAATGCAAATGCACTTTCATTGAACCCAATTCCCCATTTCAATTTATTTTATTAGGCGTGAACTCTTTCCTTTTAAATAACTTTGAATTTCCACCTGAAATTTTATTGCTTTTTTACATGTTTGAATTTGTACGAGATTTGTTTTTTTAAGGTCTTTGTTTCATTCAAAAATTAATTTCATATTGAAATTTAAACCAAAAGTAATAGAAGGGGAAAGGAAGGAGGTAATAAAACTTGTTTATGTGACAAGTTGAATAGGATTTTCTTAGTAAGTGTGTTATTAAAATGGAATAAATTTATTGAAATGCTTTTCATGTATATATGTGAAAATGAAATCGAAATTTTTGTGTATTTTACAATTCAAGGTACTTTTGAACTTAATTCTAATTTTGACAACTTTTCATGTAAAATTTTAAAACCTATACTTATGATGTTGCCTTAACTATTAAAATGACAAGTAATTTTCTGCATATAAAACGATTTACCATCAAAAAAATCATATAAAATTCATTACTTTTAATCTTCTTTTGAAAACGAGTAAATGTGGTACAAAATGAGAGACAGAAAACCCAAAACTACATGCTCATTTTCGTTTTTTTTTGTAAAAAAGTTATTTTGACTAATAAAAAGCACATGTACGCACAAATATTTAATAAGCATGATTTTTCTTTACTGTAATATGAAAATTTTTTTCCTGGTAAAGTTTGAAAAATAAAACGTATAACGATGCATGTGATTTGGTTTTAAGAGGAGATGCCACTTTTCAGTTTGTGGGGAAATAAAATTAGGAAGCATAACATAATGGCTTAAGTTTCTCCTTGTTGTAAATATCTCACATATGCCTATGTGTGTGCGAGTGTGTGAATGCTTTTCTTATTTTATTTCATTTTATTTTATGTAGAATTGATGTGAAAATATTATAATAACACTGTACTTAAAAATGTGGAATAAGAGAGTTTAGTGTTGGTACTTGAATAAAATATAAAATAACAAGTTATTTAATATTATTATTATTATAATACACACACATGCACCACAAAAGAAATGTGTGTGTGTGTAAGCATAAGGTAAAGAATTTAACTGAAATATTTTATAATTAAATTTTCATCTTTTTTACTGGGAAAAAAGAGAGAAGTAAAATGTGTAATATTAAGAATAAGCTAAATTTTTTTTTCCTAAATTTGACGTTTAATGTACTCACCGTTTATTTTTATTTTGTCTGCTTGTATCAAATTTACCACCTACATTTATTTCTTTATTTATTAAAACAAGTGTACATAATTACCTTAATCACTTTAATCTTAAATGATGTTTGTTCTCGTTTTCGTTTGTTTAAATCTACATTAATTAAATTATTATGATGAAACGCAAATATGCAGACAAATTGTTAAATTAAAAAAAAAATGTACAAAAAAAATGTACAAAAAAAATTGTATCAAATTTTGTTTTAAATTGCAGAAATTCATCCTTTGCTTGGATATTGCAATTAATTGTTAATTTTACACTGAAACCACTTTCATTAGAGTCTGTGTCTGTTTATCAATCATTTTTTTTGTGTATTAAAGTAGTCATGGAATCGCGTAATTAAGGCCAGGATCAGTGTTGGTGAAATAATGATAAGCAATCAACTGGTTCCCTAAAAACCGCTTGTGAATCAAATCATCTAAGACAGGAACCATTTAAGGTTGGTGTCTTTGCTATTATGAGCTTTTGCAAGATCATAATTTAATTAAAAAAATGTAATTCAGAAATATGTGCCAGTTATCCTAAGAAATTCCAGTCACCATAAGCAACCTAAAGATTTTTAATACTTTTCAGATGGTCATATCAATATTTTCGAAGGTTTTCCACACCGGTAACTATGAGGACCAATGACATCCAATCATTGTTTTTTTCATATCAAAACTTAAAATTTGTTACTAAAAAGGATGTTAGAAAAAAAACAACATAAAATAAAATATGTAATATAAAAGGTACAAATTTCAAATTCTGAAAAAAGAAGACAGAACCTTAATTAGAAAGTAAATGTTATACTTTGTTATTACTTCTTTAATTGGATCTATATTGATATTGCTTTTTACCTTTTATTTCATAGTTTCATCCTTGGTTACCCTTATACAATTGTTAAAAGTCCGTATAGCTATACATTTGCTTTAATAATAATAAAAGAGAAACATCCATCTATAAACGTATACACGCATATAACAAACACAATCTAAATTTTTTGAATGAAAACGAGGAAAAAGGCAGAGAAAAGACATTTCAAGATGATAAAGGATTCAGTATACAACATACATACATACATATAAGGTGTCTTTGTAAATATTTTTCTTCATTTTATTTTAACGTACTTGTTAGAAAATTATATTATTATTACACCAGAAAAGTATATCTTCTTCATATCATATAGTATTAAGTAGAAATATAAATACAAAAGGAAAAGTATAAAATAATATAATGCAACGGAAACAAGACTCTTGTTTAATATCAAAATATTTTTAAAGTCAATGAATGTAATATGTTCTTGTTTCGTATCTCTCTATAAAATTTATACATAAAACATAAAAAGTATTTATGTTATATATTTGATGAGAAAGGAGGCAAGTGATATTCTTTCATATTAGATATCATGAGGAACGGTCCCAAAGAGACTTTAATAACGATTACTAAGGGAAGGATTAGGTTTGTGTGTACGCATGTAAAAATTATATGGATATAATTCAAAATTACTTCCTTTACAAAGATAAAAGTAAAAAGTTTTGGTGGAAAAAACTTTTTAACTTCAATATTTTTTTTTTATCATTATTTTTATCATTTATTCTGCAGTATTTGTTTTATATTCAATGTTCAGGATCGTCAAAGGAATTTATCAGAGTGAATTTGACCTTGATTTGTCTCTTCAATTTAAATATTCTCATTTGCTTACTTTTGAATGTTTCATTGAAATTTCTTCGACAAATTTCACCGTGGAACGTTCTTTTAAGGATGAATCAATTTAGCAGAAAAATTGATTTAAGTTCCCTCAATGAATGAATTGTAATGAATTTGATAAATCTCAGACCCAAACAACATTGTGAACATCAAATTTAAAAGGGCATTTCCTCAAAAAAAAGTAACATCATTGATTAGATATTGTAACGGTACTGCTGGTACTCACATACATTCAAATTTAAAAAAATATTAACATTTTATTTATTCTCGGATTGTGTGCAGTAAAAATTGAAGAGAATTCTGCCAACCCGCATATGTAATAAAATAAATAAATTAAACTCTCAATAATCATGTTCAAAATTGATAACTTACCCTAATGCAATAATAATAATAATTTAATATAATAATAATGTTCATAGAGTTCATAAAAAAAATATATATATTAAGTGATGACTTTTTTTCTATTGTTTGTTAGAAATATTTATAGACAGGAGTCACAAATTGCATTCGGTATTCTCTCACATACCACCAGCATCTATTGAATGAATGTTAGAATAAAAATCACACACTTAATAATAATAATAAGCATTAAGAATAATTTAGAAAAAATACCAAAATGAGAATGAATACAACGGAAAAATGAAATATTTAATAATAATAATAAAATGAGTGATGAATGAAAAAAAAAATTATAAAAAAAATCATATGAAAGAGAATATTGTCCATGCCTTTGCATATTAAGTTTTTTTTTGATACATTTAATAAATGTTCCCTCATACACACGCATTCATAGACACACACACATACCCTCAGTTGTTTGTATATAAAACACATAATATGTAGAAAACAAGAGTCAATTGATCAAGAGTCTACATCAATTTACTTATTTATTTAAACTGTTGATGTAACTATAAAAGTCCAATTGAGATTAAATTTAATAAACAGTCTGTTTTAATCAGTTGACGAGAAAAGAATTCTCAAAAAAAAAACTTTAAATATATATTTTTTTTATTTTCAAATTAAAATCATATACATGTGTGATGTGAAACAATGATTGTATTATTATAAGAAAAGTATTCATTTCATTTCATATTAGATTAAAAACGAGACTTATCTCTAAAAACTAATAAAATAACTTCAAAAAATGACTCAAGATTAAAGAATTGAGAATAAATTATGTGATTTTATAGTGAAAAAAAAAATCACTGTAATAACGATTAAATGTTGTGTAAATGAAACACATTGAAACATGTGTGTGAGAAGAAATCATTAAAGTAAAGATTATCAAACATAAAAATGGAAGAAATCCCGATAAGATTAAAATTGAAATGAGAAATTGAGACAATTTTTATCATCAAAAGACATGAAATTTCAATGTGATATGTAAAATGTGGAAAAAACTTTGTATTTTTACATTAAAGTCATTGAAAAGTGAGGATTTAAAATGAAGTTTGATCAGTTAAATGTTCCAGAATGAAGAATTCTTTTCTAAGTACTAGTGCCGCAGGAGATATCTGAACTCCTGCTGCCCAAGTGCTTATCGAAGTATTCTTAAAACACGTCATTTGCAGTAACTTCAATTCAATTCAAAAATCAACAAAATGCTCAATGTGAGAGTAAAATTTAATGATAAGACAGCAAAAAACGTGGCACTTTGCAACAAGTGGTAAGAAAGTTGATTAGAAATAAAAATAAACGTGTCATTTTTGAAAATATTAAAATGATGATTAGACAGATTTTGGTGTGTAATTTAACGACTGGTTCCAATTATTTTTTGAATATCACTGAATTTTGCTCAAATTGGACGGAAAAGGCCAAAATTTCAATCATTAAGGTCCAAAATCGTAAAAAAAGAATATGAAATCGGAAATATTCAATATTTTCAATGATATGATATAATAAATTTCCAGGAAACCGTCATTACAAGTAATTTTTAACTAAAATAGAAATCGAACGTGATTACAAAAATTCGCCTAACCATCTAATTTAATTAACTTTACAATTTCCTACCTCACTATTAGCCATCAGTTCATTCAAGGTGTTTCTGTGAATTTCTAAGAATAAAATTTCAAGCAAAAATAAACTTTGTTTCGCTCAATGTAGGAAAGTGATTTAACATTTTCCACACATAACTCATTGTTTTCATTTGGGCTAACAACATATTCCTCGTATCGTTTTGTATCTGCACTAAAATGATAACCAGGAAAAAAAAATATACGAAATTCTTTGAATTTAACAGAGCATTAGTATCATTAGTATGAGATTTTGTTTTTATTTTTCTTTCATTTGTACGCTATTTGAGCTAGAAATTGGATTTGCTCGTGAAATGTGTTAAATAATAAAAATTTATTGTTTTTCATTTAGAATGATAAGTTGAAGGAACTAAATCAACTATGATGGAAAAGGATGAGAAAGAAAAAACGGAAATAAATGAATAATATTACAAGAAAAATATCGTTCAATGTAATGGACGAACTTATAAGACTTTAGAATGGTGTCAGAGAAAAAAATGAATAAAATCTATTTAGTTGATTGAATGACTAAACCATTTTTTTCTCCTCGTTTTCATATAAATTTATTCGATTATTTGACTTGGAATTGTGATTTATTATTTATTTGATCACTCAGAAACTGATATTTGTTAAGAGCTGATTCAAAGTCAAATTAGTTCTAAGCATCATCATACCACACAAAAAATAATTTCATTCAATAATCGCTTAATTTATGAAATGGAAAAAAGTAACACATGTGCAATCATATTAAAGTAGTGTCTCGACCTACACAAAATGACATGGATGTGATTGAGACTTCATTCTCAATTCAGAATAATTTACAACAATAATAATGTACAATATTAATAATAATAATAAAATTAAACAAATATAATAATAATAATCAGCATCATCATTATTACTTTTTCCATACGTGTTTATGTATTTACTGTCATATGATACCACATAATATAAAAACTCATTTTCAAATTGAGTCTAATCAAATTTAATTTAAAAAATTTACGTATAATGAAGTGAAACGAAATGAAATGAAAAAAATAACCACACAGATAATTCTCTTCAACTCGTATAAAATCGAACATATTTTCACTTTAAAAAAAATAAAAAAAAGATTTCATTTTGAAATTAAATAAAATAAATATTTATATTCATTAATAGATGCGGATGACCTGAGAGAGTCAAGGTCAAATTGATTAAAATACATATCAGTATCATTCATAGTCGATGCCAGAATAAAAAGAGTCAAAAGATTTTTATTAAAGTTTATTTTTTATAAGAGAAATTTGTTGGTTTCTTGTGGTTTTCAATTTTTTTACGATTGACAGTGGAAAAAAATTAGTATCTGTCAGTGTTAAGTGACAGGAATTGAAGAATCGGCCCTACTATAAATAAACTGGGAAGGAGATTTACACACTTTAAGTTGAAAATGCTCCGCAGTGCAAATTGACTTGGTCGGAAGAAGAAGATCTTTGATTAACGCTTACAGAACGTTTGATAAATGCAAATTTTACGCATTTCTTGTTAATTTGGATAAAAATTTCGAACACTTTGGGCATTCTTTTAGTCGATGCATATTACGCGGGACTGTTTGTGGGGCATTTTAAACCTACAGTGCAGAATAGACAAATCAGGTTACAGTTTCAAAGCTAAGGTCTGTTGGATCTACCAGTTTCAAAGTAATATCCCATAATGATGTTCAACTTTTCATGATAAACGTTTATAATTCTAACGAGACATTAGACTGTAAACCAATAAATTGCATTATAATCCTTTGCTGTTAGTGACACATCTTTCATTTTCTTTGAAAAATTATGAATCACACAGTTTCTAATTATTCTTCACACTTTATGGATTCCATTGAGCAAAGTTCAAACAATGCACCCTACTAATTCTCACTAAAAATTTCATAAATCTTTCCCCCATTAAATTATTAATAACCAACTAACATAACATATTTCATCGTCAATATCATTGTCAGCATTCTCATCAATAATAATGAAACGATTTCAATTGAAAAATTTCCAATAAAACACAAAATATTCGAGGATTAACAGATTTCATATCGCTTCAATGCAAAGTGAAATACTTGAGCTTTTCAAAAAATTTTCCAATACAATTCAAATTACTTTTGCATGAACTGATCAAAAACGTAAATGAATCAATTAACAAAATTTATATATATATATATATTCAATAAATGCATCAATTTGTATGACTCAAATGTTCATTGTTTGTGTATTCATACGTGCATTTGTTGTTTGTGTATTTTAAAATCCAACCAACATTTATAAATACAATAATAATATCACCGAAAACGGACAACATCAGCAATGACAACAGAAATATTATACATATAAGTGTGTATGTTATATTTTTGTTGTGGTCTCACGCAAAAACAGAGAAAATATACAATAAATGCATACTTGATGCATTTATAATATTATAAGTAAAACCATCATCATGTACAACAATTGTTCAAGCAGGACATGATGTGTATGTTTTTTTTTGGAATTTATATGTATTTTGAGTAGTGTACATGTGATTATTATTTTGAAATGTATTTTAACATATAGACATAAATAGGAAGTTTACGCGAGATGTATGCTTAAAACAATAATATTGAAATATGCATCAAATACATTGAATGTTATTAGGGTGATCATTAACTTTCGATTAATGGGAGATTCAATTAAAGGAACACAACTGATCAATTTATGTATCAAGGAAATATCTCAACTTCAATTGGCTTAAACGAATGATGTGATATGATTCGATGAAAATGGAATTTTTTGCTCACCCTAATCAAAAATAAACAGTTAAAGCCCACACATACAGTCTTCACACATAAACGAATTAATAATTTAATCAGTTGAGGCCATGTGTGCTTCGTTGACCGGACCTAACTTATTCAAATATGACTAATTTAGTTAGTTTCGTATAGGAAATTTTCAACAAATAACGATATAATTCCATTTTAAAGGATACTCTAATTGTATTGTCTACTCAACTTTTGTTTTATTGCATTTTGTTACTTGTACATACACACAGAGAGACAAATGCATGGTTGAGAAAAGTTAATATCGTTATCAAATTCTGTATTTTATTTGTGTGTTGTGTTGAAAGATTATTATTTTCAATTGTATTTGTAAAATAAATCTGGAATTGAAACAGAATCACACATCACAATTTCATTATAGGCCAATTTAAATCCTTCCAAATATATATATTCATGTCAGATAAGCTGATTTGAAAATAATTATTCATCTATTATTAGTAATTTGATGTGTCTGTGTGATGACTGTGAAAGTGTGTGTGTCTGTGTAACATTTCAAAGGAATTTCATTTAAATATTCGTTGAAAATTTTGTGAATATACTAATAAATTATTTTATTAAATTTTTTTTCTCAGGACATGTGTTCCCATACAAATTCACGTGACATTTCAACTGCATAAACGATTATTATTTAGTTTTTTTTTTGTATAATTTGTCATTGTGTGTATGTATGTGTGTGTTAAATTGTTAACATAAAGCAGATTTTGTGCAGTGCCGATGTAGATGCATTTGAATGAATCAAAAAACAATACGCTTATTATATTAATTATTGTTATTTGTGCGTTCAAAGACCCGCTCAGACATGATTATTACACATTAGTATAATACCAGATAAAGTTTTATTTTTTTTTAAATGATGAATAGTAAATAAATTGTTGATTCAAATGAAATGAAAGGAAAAGAGAGAAAAAAATGCTGGTTGTAATTTTTGTGTGCCTGCATGGATATTCTTGTTATTGTTGTTAAATTAATACAAATTATTAGTGTTTCATGTTAAGTAAGAAGGAAATGCTTTTTAAATCTTTTACCGGAAATCGAAATTAAGATTTCATTGTATGTTAATATGATAATTTATGAAGAAAAAAACTGTAATTGAACCAAGTTAAAAAATCATTTTATATGAAAAAATGCATTTTCATGTTTAAATGTCATTTTTCGTTAAAATTTGAACGTTTTATGTAACTTTGGTCATATCCTGTTTCATTAAAACTCATAGAAAATAATTTCTTAGAAAAAAATGAGGCAAGTCCCTTTCAAATTATTTACAGAATTAAACCCACAAACTTTTATTACTGCAATCCATGAACCTTATATTTCATTTTAATTTTAATTTTATTGTTAATAAAAAAATGTTATAAAAAAATCTCTTTTCTCATAAAATTTAATATGAAAAATTATGGTACAATGCTAATAATATGACTTTAAATGTTTTATGAATGTCAAAAAACTATTGTTATTATTATTATTATTAAAATTATGGTTGAAATACTTTTAAAATTATATTAAATTTACATTTTCTCTTTTGATTTGTGATTTGTCATGTCTTTTGTCAGGTTTACTCTCATATAAATTTGTTAAGAATAAATTTTTGTATGAATGGGTCATAAAAAATAATGATGAAACATGGTCCTGCCTAAGAGATTTTTGTCATAGTCAATTAAAAAACGAATTTATTTACAAACCAACAATGATAACTTTTTGAATATAACGAGTGAAAATTATAAGGATTAAATTGATTCAATTATTGTGTGAAAGATAGTTTTGTGTCACAAATAACTAGTTAAAAGAGAGATATACTGAGAATTAGTTTTGTGTGTATGTGTTTTGAAAAGCAAGGGTGTAAAGGACAAAACATTAAATCGATGGTCTGTGTTGAATGGCTCAAATAAATGGTAATGGCTGTAAAAAGGATATTTATGACACGGGTTTCAATGAATTTATGTGTATAGTATACATTTTACATGTACATCAGACATTGTTATCACTTATGGTTGAAATACGTTTTATTGTAATTTTGTGTCATGCCACTTTCTCATAAAAATTGATGATGGTAGAGAATAAAAAGATGGAAATAATGTTTCTTGGTGTTAAATTGAATTCGACAACACACACACAAAATATTAAATTCAAATACGAGTCCTGTCATTTCGTAAAAACATACATCAATATAAATGAGAGGGTTGAAAAGTTTTCGTGTCTCTCTGCATTCATGCCAAAATGAATGTTTGATCGTAAATTGTTTATCTTGATTAAAATCTTGGAATTCTTTGATAAAAAAAATCGTTTTTTATGCTTTCAATACTTTTTTTTGTTTGTTGGTGTTATTGTTAATAAAATTCTTGTACCTTTTGTTGTTTTATCGTTATTTATTTATTCATTCAAAAGGAAAACAACACGCGTTTTCAAATATCAAAATCTAGGAATCAGCATGCAATACATTATTGGACTGTCTCAAAATTTCATGTCGTATTGGTTCATGTCTCACATGGCATCTCACACTATGTCTCTTTTCGTAACTGTTATTTAAAATTTTGTAATTCAGTATCACCCTGTCATCATAAATTATCCATAAACAGCCTACGCGTTACAATAATCACCAAATTTTGAACAAATAATATTAAAAAGGTGTGGAATCAATTTATTTCCTTCTATTTTATTTTTTTTTATCACTGATTGCATCGATTAACTTTTCTCTTTTTTATTTGTAATGAACTTTCGCGTGTTTAAATTAATAAACATTCTTATTTATTTGATTCAATATTCAATTTTAAGGGTAGGTGGAAGCTTTCAGTGTAAAAAAAAACTTTTCATCAAAAGTAAGTTTTAATTTTTTATTTTAATTTAATTTAAATTGTGTAATTTGTATTCCACATTTATGTTTCCTGTAAATCTTAAATGTATGTTTTCCTCATATTTTTAATAAAATTGTTGTAAGATAGAAAAAATGTTAATTAAATTTATAAAAAAAAGTAAAATAAAAGTTGGTTTAAATTATAAATATTGTGTTTTTACTTTAAATTCGAGAATTTTCACGTTTTTCCATATGTTGCTGTTATATGTCTATTAAATTATTATTTTCTCTGTACATTTAATGTGAGATGGTGGTAAGGGAAAAGAAATAATGTTGTAAGTATATGAAGCTCTATAGATGCATAAACATTAATTAATTAAACTGACTGATTTCAACTTCATACACAAAGTCACATGAAGAAACGACACACGATGTTTAATTTTGCATATGGTGGCAAATTTGAACGGGTATTTAAAATGTCTTTGCATCCAAATTTTTTGTGGAACAACAGATGGAGTAATAATGTTATATGTATATATAAAGGCACACACACATATGTATCAGAAACATATTTTTTGACTCTTATTACTCGAAGGCACGACAACGATAAAGCACAAACGATGAATTAAATTACTTAAATATACACACCCAAATTTTGTAGTAAATTTTAATTTTTGTAATATTTTGTCTTAAAATTCATGTGTTATTACATGTGTATTACATATTGTGTAACAACATAAGAATATATTGAAATTAGAAGGATCTACTTTGATATGGAAGCTGTTTTATTTATTTTTATGGTAAGTAGACAGGAACTCATCAGTAAAATATATGATTCTTCAGTTTTTACTTCACTTCCAAATTTATATGACAAATTTTAATTCGCATCATTTCACACCTGAACGTCAAAGCGTTATTTTACATAACTTTGAGTCCCTATCTAACAAATAACCATCTCGAATGAAACAAAAACGTGATATATGTATTTATCGTGAACACACACACACACACACACACACATGAGTTAAAGTAAGAGGTTAAAACAGTAATTTGTAAATCTTCCTTGAGCTTGAAAATATGTGTTCACACCATCACAAACATCAAACAAGAATAATTTACCCCATCCCATCTATTTTCTGTAATCTAACTTGTATCAGACCTCGATTCATGGGTATGTGTGTGTGTGCGTGTATCTTTATAGTTGTTTTAAAAGTAGTTAAATATCAAAAATTTTATGCTTGTACGTGATTCAAGTAAGTCAGGTTTGAATTTCAAAGAAATTATTTTAATTTAAGTGAAAAAGGGACAATATGTTACATGGAATGCATACACTTACACAATATAAAGTGACATATTTTTCATGCCTGTTTGAACAATTTAGATTTAATCGAAAATTATTTCATGAAAATTTATTGTTATGTGAAAAAGTGTGAAAATTGATTAAATTTCAAAAGAAGGGAAACTCAAGTTGAATTGGTGATAATATTTTGTATCATTTTATTATGAATTTCATGGTTTTATACCAAAATTTGTTATACTTATAAGTGAAAAATTGTATTCAATTATTTTTATTTTTTTTTTATTATTCTAAGAGAAAAGAAAGAAAAAAAAACTTTTGATGAATGAGTGAATAAATGGATAAATCCTGTATTAAATATAATGATAGATGTAACGACAAACATATGTTTAAAAGGAAAACGGGATTAAATTAGTCTTTATTGCTTTCGCATACAGTAGGCTTAGCTTTTTTTGCAAAGAAGAATAAGTGAAAAAAGAGATGAAATGACATTCAATTCACATGAAAACATAAAAAAATGAAAGAAAAGCAATAATAATAATAAATAAAGAAAAATAACTAGACGAACAAGCTTAAATGAATCCAAAATATGGTACATATCCTTTATTTATGTTTGAGTACTAATAGGTTTTCTTGACACACAGGCGAAACAAACAAACAAATATCAAAATCTCTTCTTTTTTTCACTCACAAAAAAAAAATATTTCTATACAATAAAAATAATAATAATAATAAATACGACATTTAAACTGTATATCAGTGTGTGTGTGTGCAAAATTATATGAAAAAAAATAAAATAAACGAGAAATGAATGACATGTTTTATTCACATCACCAATGTAATAAATAAAAGTAAAACAAAAAAAAAAACAGAAGACATGTAAAGACTTTCTTCTCTTTAACTCAATTCATCTGTAATAATCATAAAAATGAAGGTATAAAGACGATGACACATATGCGCTTCTTCTCGTATGGTGAAATATATTCGATATAACGATAAAAGTAAAGTAATAATAACAAATAACCATCAGGTGGAAAAGGCAAGGCAAAAAAAATTGTAGAACAAAAAAAAAACTTTTATAAATGAAAGAAATATATTCGAATGAATGAGTTGATATGAAGTGAAAGAAAAAGGAAAAAAAGAGGAATATGCTTTCATATGGTTGAGGTGTAAATGAATGGAAAAGTAATCAATTAAATTTATTTCCTTCACATTAGATGAAAAAAGATTTTATGAAATTGACAGAATATTGATTCAGTTTAGAAAAAAAGGAAAATGAATTTTGATCAAATAGAGCTCGATAGCATCGATCATCACCAAGGCGTGTATTGATCACAAAGTTTTTTCCTGATGAGATCTACCAAGAAAAAATAAATTCGTTTTTTTCAAGAAATCCTCTGATTTGCTTCAATCTGAAATTGAATTCTTTAGAAATACATCAAAACAATACTGCTGATAAAACAATTTTCACAAATCTTCCCAGAACCAATATCCTTAATTTTATTTTCTTCGAAATACATTTACATTATTCCCAAAAAAAAGTACATGCCTTATTTTAGTACAATAACAATTTTTTTTGCAAGTAATACAAAATTTATATTTATATGTAGCCTTAAATTCGTCCTCTTCTCATCTGTTTAATGATGCTGATTATTTTTTATGTGTTCAAATAATGCCTCATTTTACTGTATCTTATTTTTAACAACGATCCTATAGAAAGTATTCCAAGAAAAATATTAAATAAAGTGGCTTCATCAAAATCCCAGATGTAAGATCCAATAAATTTCAAACTTTTCGTTATTGAAATATACAAAAAAAAATACCTTTACCAAGTCATATAAAATTGAGTTATTTTGCAGAGAAATTTTACCTCTTTTTTTCCTCTCATTTTTTTTTATTTTCACCTGAATAAAATTTGCGTTGAGCTCCCTTTTCATACACATATCATAATTTTAAAAAGATTTCAAGCAAATCCATGCACTGTGTGATGTACTCAGATGTAGAATAAATGAGTTATGATTTTATTTAAATTTTATTATTATGATTTTTTTTTTTTAATGTATCACGATCATGATGATGCAAATTATACAAAAATTCGGTTCTTTAATTTAAAGTTAAAATAAAATACATTTTTTCAATGAAATATTTAACATTTTTATCAGAGAGTTCAATTTCAAATTATAATTAAAATTAAAAAAAAATTGTATATTTTTAAATTTTTATCATACTCATGATTTTGGATACGTATAAAATATATTAATTCATTTTTTGCTTTATTTTGCTTTATAAACAAGCACGTACAATTACTTTTACTGTATAATCAAAAATAATTGCAATAATTTTAATGATTTCAAAAATTTTAATATGAATTTCAACAATATTTCATTTAAAAATGTGAAATTTGTTGTAGTTTTATCATTTCATTTTAAATTGCATTGTATTTAGCATCATATTGACATGAGCTCGTTTGTATGAAAGAAAATTTTAATTTGACCACATGCAAACGTTTTTAGGGACCATAAATAAAATTAAAGTTATGAAAAATTTTAACGAACTAGTCTCATCTCAATTTATAGTTGATGTTAATTTTTTTTTAAAAAAACATTTTCACTTAAACATTGAATTCAGTTAACACCTCAATTGTAACTCTCTTACTACTTCTTTGTTAACATGCATGGTCGAGTTCCTTAAATTTAATTTAAACTTTTTTTATTTTTGTCTCAATTTTGTCACGAGTAATTTTTTTTTTTGAAATGTAAGTCTACAGAAAATTTTCTACAATAATAATAATAAAATGGTACATGACAAATCGTTTTTTACTTTTAATATAGGCTTTTCTATAGACACTGGACACACACGTACTTTCATGGGAACAAATAATAGAATAACTTTTCTTTTTCATTTTTCGTATATTTTTTTCAATAGAAGGAAAATATTTTAAAATAGATGAAAACTTCTATTTAAAATGGAAAATATATAGTTGAATAATTCAGAGACACACACACACACACACATTTTGAACATTAATAATAATAGGTGGAAAATTTGTAAGTGTGTGTATTCAAGCAAAAATTTGTATGGACCTTAGACAAGAAACGTTCCATTAGTTATGTTTTTTTTAAATGATTTTCTTACATTGACTTTTCTCTCACTTTAAGTTTTTTTTTCATTTTTTTTTCAAATAAAAATGAGAAGCAGTTAACTTGAAAGTGTCATTTTTATTCAAGCAAGTTTAGTTTGCTCCGTTTCTGCCAATTTATTCCTTATTTTTTTCCCTTTTGATAAAAATAAATTTTATATGTATTTTTTTCTTTTACAAAAGAAATGTTAGGGAAGAAAAAAATTCTAAACTACACTAATATTTTTTAAAATTCAGATAAAATCGAGATCCCTTGAGCATATTTACTCAGCAATCTCGTATGTACACATTAACTTTACTATACACCTATAAAGCAGATAGAAATTTTATGAGACGTGCTTTTCTAAAAAAATATGTGTTTAAACAAACGTATCACCGTTTGAGCAGAAAGTGTAAGATTATGATTATTATTATAATAATAATAATAAGTAAAATCATGTAAAAAACACATATCCTTCCGTTTTTTTTCTTCGTTTTTTATTTGAATTTTCACTTTTTTTTATGTGTGTGTGTTCATAATATCATTTCATATCATAACACCCGGAATGTGTTTAAATGTTTGAATCTGTTTGTGAATTATTAAAGGAAGAATGATGTGAAAGCATTTAAATTTTTTTCCTTTGATTTTTTTTCTTTTTGTTTAGACTGAAATTTACTTTGATTTTACGAGGTTCAATGAAATAACTTTTGAAATATTAACAATAAATTGATGTTACATGTAAAATTTCTAATCAAACATTAATTTTCTTGGAAAACAACTTAAATTGAATCTTAATCCCTTTTCTTTAAAACACTGCAGATATTATGAAAATTTTAGCACATAAACGCACAATTCATGTATTTTATTATTGCATCACATTTAGTTTTACATTTAAAATGTATTTAATAATAATAAAATCTAAATGCAATATTGTTGTTATTTCTCTCAACATTATCTGAATTTGTTGTCCAATATTATTAATCGAAAATGTTACTTATATATAGAATAAATATATGCAAAATAATAATAAATAGATTTACAACATTCAAATATAATATGCATTGGCTTGATATATTATTGCCTGGTTATGTATCAGAATCAATAAATATTAAAATAATAATAACAATGAGAACAACAGAGTAGCAGAACAACAAAATTTGTATTTGTAGGTATAAAATATTGTTATTTTTGAATTAATTTGATGTTAAGATGTTTGGAACATGATAATTATTATCTTGGAAAAACATATTCTTTATGTTGCTGGTAAATTGAATTATAATTCGATTGTGTCACACGGATGTATGGGACGAGAGAAGACTCAAGCCATGGTACAGGACCAGTCATAGAACATGATCAAGCATTTTAAATCACAAAGAATTCCTTGTAACATTAAATTGTAAAGTTGTTGTAACTTTAATAGAAAATATCGTAAAACTTTTCATTTCACAAGTCATAAATAAGACCAGTTCATTTACGATAACAAAAGACTTTGTAATCAACACCTTTTTATGACACTATATTTTTTTCCTACCTCTTTTTTTTCTAGTTTTTACATGAATATTTTTTATTTTTATTATATTTTTTTTTCATTTCATATAAAAAAAAATGAATCATTCAAAATCAACTAAACCAAGAAGGTGTGTGTGTATTTTTTATACTTTTTTATTATTATACGCGATCTCCTGAATAAAGTAAACATACACACACTCATAGGAGCGAAATGACGAAAGAATGTCTGCTTAATTTTCTTTTATTGCTAACATAAAATACTGTGCGTGACTCATTCAGGTTGTGCTTCATTATTATTTTCATCTAAAAAGAGGAAAAAACACAGAGAAAATGAAGAAAAGAAAGCAAAAAAAAAGTATTATAAAACGTTATTCCTGTTATTCTATTCTGTAAGTTAAGTGTATGCACTTCTTTAGATAAAAGTAAATAAAACACTATAGGAATTTCATTTTTGAAAAGTAAAAAAGTAAAATTTATGGAAAAATATATGAAAAAGGGGAAAATTATATGACTTGAATCGAGAAATGAACGTACACACACATCTCATTTTAAATTTAACAGCTTTCACGTGTATTAGAATCTGATACCCAAGTGTAAAATTTTGTGTGTGTTAAGAATTTTCAAGGTAGTACATTTATAAAATAAGAGAATAACATGATCTTCTAATTCAATTATGAAAAAAAAGTTTCTTTTTTGACTTGATTTGAGAATGAATTTTAAGATGACGGATGCTGATGTGGATACAGCGACTCTTATTGAGGCTCAACCCAGTCATTTTCATTCAAAATGTTCTTTTATGATAAAATTATCTTTAAAATAAAAGAATTCCAGTGAAAAATTACACTGAATAAACTTAAATACACTTATGCCTTAGCTGTATATATTTTTAAATTGCCATAATTCATGTCTTCCGTTTTGTATATTTTAAATTAAACGTAAATAAAATACAATGTTGAGAGTACACAGTTATAAAGAACAACAAGCAGTTGATTAATCGCATATATACAACACATCAGAGTATATTTGACATAATTTCATCATTTTCATACATTTCATAGTAAATTGGAGTTTATCTCTGAATCTCTCTTTTATCATATATCTAGTGAGGCATGTCATCTAATAAGAGGATTATCTCGTGTTTGAATACAGAATTACTTGTATATTTTATACTTAAAATAATAATAATAATGAAGAAAGAAAAAATAGAATTATGTTTGTAGGCTGATTAGATCTGTTTTTAACCCATAAAGCATCAATGGTCCATTTCTTGATAAGAAGTTTTAAAGTCAATTCCCCGTTTTATATTTCAAGAATTCATCCTCTTATTTTGATAGACTTTAAAAAATTTCATAGGATCTCTGTGCATTTTATAAGACATTTTCAAATGCCACTGTTGTCAAATTACTGTATGGAACTAAAAATTTTCATCGACAGAAAAGAAATGCTCTTAACTTCACATTTTTATATGTCGATCTCAATGAGTTAAGATAAATAATTATAATTGTGACATAAGCAATATAATGTGTTAAACGGGGATCAATATACTTGCAACCACATAATTTCTTATACAAATATTTATCGTATCGCAGTCACTTAGAAGGATGACAATTATTAAGACTAACAATGGAACAATGTTTTGTGGTTTTATTGTATTGTCACGGTTCCATTGATAATATTCTTGTTCTAATTAGTGTTTATATTGATAAAATATTTCCAAAAAACATCTTTTGTGAAGAATCATGGATGTGACAATATTGTTTCAATTCATGTTTTAATTAAATATTTCCCTCTAATGAACGGTAGTCGGTATAATACAGTTTCCGAAACAAAAAAAAAGTTCTAACTCAATCAACTAGTTAAATATCCAGAAAAATGCACAAATATTAAATTTTCATACTGTATTTTATGCTCACAGTGCACTAGACCGAACTAACATCTCTTGAATATGAAAATATACATTTTTTTTTGTTCAACTCATCGCCACTTCGCTCAATTTCCTTTTTTACTCATAATATTAATTTAGCAAATTAAAACTTTTATGACAATTGAAAATGAATTTGTAGTGAAGGTATGCAACAAATTGATAGGGAAAAAAATTACGTGTTTCATTTCATATTTTAATATTAGAGTGGAATCAGGGCTGGTCATCAAATCAAACGTTCAATTGATGATTTGAGTTGGCTTAAATGTATGAGCTGCCCATCCCAATAAAAGCGAAAACATTTTTGCTTTTTTTTTAATGAAAACGACACTTTATATATTTTTTTAGTGTTTGGTAGCACCATCATGATCATACTTAAAGTACAAAATATCGAACAAAAATATGATTTTAAAGGCATTTATTTTAATCGTACCCATCAAAAGGACGTACCTTGCAATGTGAACCAAAAAGTGCACTTATTTGAAAAATTCGAAACTGTCATATTCCAATTTGATCGTGCAACTCATTTAGATGACAATGAAGGCTGGATTAAACAAAAAATAAATAAATAATAAATATTTGAACGCTTTATGCTTCGAAAAATTGATGAAAATAACTCTGTCGTACTAAAATGAAGTGTAAAATAACATGGATGTTCATTTTTGCGTTTTTTATCAATATTTTTTTGTTCAAAAGGTTGAAAATATTGCAAACGTGATGAAAACAACTGAAACCTTTGAGTACCATTTCGAAATTTCTTGACCATTTGATTATAATTCAAAAACGAGAATTTTTTTAAGTTAATGTACCTTAACACACAAAAATAACAATTTTTATTTAATCTCAATTATTAACATGAGTGATTATAATTCAATTTTAGTATCAAAATGACGATTATTTATTGCACAACCCAGTTGGCCAATCACAAAGTTGTAATTCTTGATGAAATTCTAATCCAACTGGACATTGGCCTTCGACCGCTTCTTGCTGTTCAGTGCAAATGTAGAACTTGGCACAGTCATTTGGATGTTCAAGAAGAAAGACAGGATCACCTGGCTTGTAAATTGGACAATCTGGATGATTTGCAATATTTTCACCAGAATCACAATATGCCCCAAAACATGAGACAATCACCAAAATAGCAATCAGAACTAAAAATTAAAATTAAAAAAAAGTTAAATTTATTTTTTACATTTACTTGTATGAATTGAGATAAAAAATTAACCTTTCATTTTAAATTTGTTTTTTTCCGAATGAGTTTCAATTGAAACTAATCGAATTCTGATACAATTTGATTCCTTATATACTCGAAAAAGATTTAATTACATTTGATTCATTGATAACCATCTTTTTGATAATAAAACATGACACTTTTTGTTAAACAAATTATTTGATGGTAATCATTACAAGTATAATGTCTATCAGAAGTTAGTTAAAAAAATCAAATCAAATTATGACCATTGAAGGAAACGAACATACGACTTGTGAGCTATTTTTGTCTTATCTTATCATATGGTGAAAGTGCTACAATTATCTAACCATTACTTTGAAAATTTTTTGTTCAACAATGGAATTTCTTGTTGTTAAAGTCTATACGGCCTGTTATAAATATTTCAACCTGCATCTAAAACCAGCTTTTTAAGGTCACAATTTTCTAAAAAAAGACAGATTTGTACCAATCCATAATCCATGTTTTAGCTAAGAGTCATTATGATTTGATTTGATCTCTGTTAACTGTTTAATCACAATTCTATGATCACTGAAATAAATATGAGAAAAATTTAGCTGAATATTGATTTTCTTTTCGTAGAAGTAATTTTACTTACAAAGCCTTCAATTTTAACAAAGTAAAACATCTGCTATTTTCATGTTTTATTAAGGAAAACACAACACAGTTTACCCCACCTTCCACAAAATTTTTAAAACAAACAACAGATTTTGCACATAACTTATTAAGGTATATTATGATTATTATTATTAAGATTTTATATTGTTCTTAGTTACTTAACTTTGACGCGTTGTATGTTAAATTTGTATGTAATGCTGTCATAACAACAAACACACATGCAAACAAGATGAACATCGTCAAAATTATGGAACAATTATTTATGACAATTAAATTTTAATGCGTATTATTACCGAGAGGTATTATATAGAAGTTCCCTTTTATTTTGACGCGTTTGCCATTAAATATGAAAACATTCTGTATGTGTGTGACTTTATTATAATCCTGAATTGTATGTCTGTGAGTGTTTGTCTATACATTTATTATTTTATGACTTATTTTGTGTGTGTGACACACTTTATCCTAGTTAATATTCTCTTTTCAATGTAATAATAGGTAAAAGCTCTATAAAAGCTGCTTGTTAAATTTTCGTGATACAAAATCATTCTCTTTCAGTAAAGAAGTGACAAAAATTATGACTGCTGTACATTTTTTTTTTTAATTTATATTAGGATTAGTGGTAATAATTTTTAGTCGTAAAAACAACGAAAGTACTTAAATTTATTTCATCTTTGTTAGGCATTGTTCTAATAGTCTGTATGTATGTAAAAAACACTTTAAAGGTGTCTGTAAACACTTAACTTGCCAAAATTTAATGACACTCAATTATGTTATTGGAATTATGTGAATAATTTGGTGAATATTGAATTGGGTGTTTAATTTTGACAGGATTAATTTTAAAGGGAAGTAATAAATATTTACTGCTTTGTGAAAATTAAGAAAATTTATGGTGATGACGATCATAATCATTGAACGTAGTCATGCAAATGAGAATTCGATTTTTTAATTCTCACATTTCACAGTTCATATGATTTTCCCATTTGAATTTTATCTTAGATCAACTTTATGATAATAAAATAATTTGTATATATGAAAATATAAAGTCACAGATTCTTTTGTTTATATTCGCTCACACTTCAATACATGATTTAAGAGAAAATCCCTACATTATTATTATCACACCATCATAATTATTATACATGAGTGATTTTACACTAAATAACACCTTTTTCTCATCTCTAATCAAGTTTCCAACAGACTGCACTTCATCAAAACATTTCATTCATTCATTCAAGCACTAATTAATTAAAACATTGGATATATGTGTGTGTGTATGTACTTTAAATGAAAATTTGTAACTATTAAAGGATTTAAATGAGAAGTTAAAGTAAGTTTTTGTTATTGAAATTTAATTTTATTCCGATGGTGTACATGTTGAACATGAAGTTTCTCTTCGTCCATCAAATGCATCTTTGAATTTTTGGCCATCAGTGTTCAAGAGGCATTCGAACAATTCTTCTGCTTTGGCACACTTTGTTTTTGTGGGCTTACATGCGCTCAAAGAAGGATTTGAATGTCCTACGGCGTTGTATGATTTTTCAATAGCTGTGGTCTTTAAATGAAAACTTAATTTTTAATACTGAAATTACTTGATTAAAACTTTTTTTATACTTACAACAACCTCTCCATCCTGACGATCAAATAAAATAAATTAAAATCGATTAAATTTAATTTAAAAACTTAATCAAAAATCCTTACCGACGAGAGCCAGCCAAATTTAGTAAGAATACAATCTACGAGACAGGGTGTTGGGTTTTTAGGTATTTTCCATTCCCACCACTCAGCTAATTCCTCTTCTGGCACATTTTTTTGCTCTTCGCATTCCTTGACTTTTTTTAGGTTTTCAGTGTCATATTCAACATCTAAAGGAACATAAGAGGAGTAAGTAAGAGGTATACAACCTACTAAGAGAATTAATAAAAATTTAGTCATCCTTGATTTGGGTGTTTGATCAAAATCACTTGACAACTGTTTAAATGAATGAATAATCAAATTTTGTAGTCATTGAATTATATTTAAATTATTCAGTTTTTACATTGAAAAAAGTATATGATGCAGTTGTTCAAATGTTCTGTTGTAAAATGATGACTCGTTGATGATTCAAAAAAAAAAGTTACAACTGTTGATTTCTAATTTTTTCTCTCTCATAACCATATAAAAACCGTCATTCAACAACATTCTATATTCAGTTTTGATTGATTGCAATCTTGACATTTGAACAATAGATAAAAAAAAAATTAATTGAAATGAAATCGATACTTTTGATTTTTACAATAATTGGATTGGCATTGTGTGCTCCTCCATCAGGCGATCAATATGACACCGATAATTTGCTAAAAGTAAGAGAATGTGAAGAAGAAAAAGACTTGAAAGAGGCTGAAAAAACTGAGTGGTGGGCATGGAAAGTGCCATCCAATCCAACTGAATGTTATATTGATTGCATTTTGCAAAAATACGGATGGTTATCCGGTTCAGTAAGTTGAAATTAAATACAATTCAAATCATAGTAAATTTAATCTTTTTTTTTCATTTTAAAGGGTGGATCCGTTGTTGTAAGTATAAAAATCATTTTTCGTGTTCAAATGTAATTTTGAGAACCTTTTTACAGAATTCAGCAATTGAGGAATCATATGCTGCCGTTGGACATTCCAATCCAAGCTTAGCTTCATGTAATCTTACAAAAACGGGATGTGCTAAAGCCGATGAATTGTACGAATGTCTCTTGAATGCCGATGGACAGAAGTTTAAAGATGCCTTTGATGGAAAACAAGATACAAAATAATGTGTTTCATTAAGAAAATCCATTAAACGAAATATATTGCAATATTTCCTCATTTATATTCCTCTTTTTAATAAGAAAATTTTCTGTAATGTCCATTACTTTGAATCAAAATCACATGTAATCCACTTGAAATCTCCTGAAAAAAACATCTGACAGTAAATTAATCTAATTGAACATTATCTCTCACCTTTAATAACAAAACTTTTTGTTCTCAAAACTTTTATTGCTTCTTCCTTTGAAATGAAATGAAACACCCAATTTTTTTTTTCTTGAATATCAAAACCAAAAAAAAAATCACATATCTGTATATTTACAATATCAACTTACCCTCAAGCAATTCAATTTTTAATAAATTGGTTAAATTTTTGTTATACACTCTTACAGTTTATTTTTCACACCAAATTATTTGAATGAATGGAAGAACTGCTTCTTGTTATTCTGCTATGTTTAATAATATGGATGGAGAAGCAATAACTTCATATATTCATTGGCACACTTTTGTCAGAATCTGTATTTCTTTTTCTATAACAAAAAAAAATATATATATAATAATATAAAGTCGTTAAAAATGAAAAAGTTTTTCTTTTGCCATTTTATACACATTATTTTGCTTATTCGCTAAATTTTTTTCCTTTTTCAATGTTTTTTTTTGCATATATATGGATGCAGTATAAAAATCATCATTGAAAAAAATATCCAAAGTTAAAAGAGGGAAATATTTTTTGTACTAGAGAAAATTATATTACCTTTAACATTGTAAAAGCACAATTCTATGTGTATTATTTTTTTCTTGTTGGAAAGTTTATTGGTTTCAAGTTTGTTTGCTTTTTCAATTTTTAAATATATGAAGAATAGAACGCAATAATTTGATTACTAGACTTAATTTTGTTAAAATTTTGTTTAATTTGGTTACATGACAGTTTTGTGGAGACGATCTGAGCCAACTTTAAGAGTGGAGGCTCTTACTCTCCTATGAAGTGATTTTTTCCTTGTATGATAAAGTTGTAATTGAATATTTTTAACATTCATTGAAATTTATAAAAATGATACAAAATTTTAGAGCAATTTATGTTCAATAATTATCGGCAATTGTTAAACTTTTTAAATTTAGTTAAAGATGAATTTTAAAGGTAAATGGAAATTAGGAATTTATTTATAAACTGGTTTCGAGAAAAATGTCGACTAATGAGTTGTATATTTATCTATCTATTCTGAAATACCCAACAGTCAATTTGTCGATCGGTAACTTTGAAATCGATTTTGAAACCAGTTACTTTAAAGTTGTGCTTCAACCATTTAACTTGTAAGTATAAAACTCAAAATACTGGTCATACGGACACAGTTTCTCAAATCATATCATCTAAATGGCATCCTATAGTAATATTTTTATTTTTTCCATTTAAGTGACACTCGGAAACAATTCTCAGAAATGTTTCTTATATTTCACTACAGTAAATATATTGCCTCATTGTCACACGTATCATCAAGTACATCAGTCAAAGTAAAAACAAGTGATGGCATGCCATTTACTTTATGTTCTGTTGTTATTTCATTTTATATTTTAACTGTTGTCTCATTTCATTGCTTAATGTACAATTTTTTTTGTTGGTGCTGTTTGTTGTGTACAATTCATTTTTATTACTTCTCGAAGCTTTGCAAAAATATTTCGTGACAGAAGACTAACGAAAGTAATTTTGAATAAAATAACCTTGGGAAATCTATAAAACACATCTCTTAAATGAATATTTTATTTTTTTTTCCTGGATTTTTTTAATATGGGTGGCATTTGATTTGTTTCTGGAGATATGACAACCGAAAACGACTCTTTAGCTCATGAACTCTTATATGTTATCAAAAATATCATAAATTATATCACAAAAAAAAGAGACAAAAAAAACAACAGGAAAACAACAAAAATATTTTCTCAGTACTGAATAATCATAATTCTTTTAAGTGTATGTACGTATGCAAATAGTACAGCAAGTCATATCTCAATCTTTAGAACTAGCTATCTTTGTTTTTTTTTCTTCTTTTTTTATATAAAATGTAATTTTTTTGTGGTAAATGTCAGATATTTTTTGTCTTTTTGCGTTTTTTACAAAAAAAATACAGTTTCCCTTTTGCTACATCTATTTGTACATAAATCTTTTCCATTCAATTGCGTGTGTTTTAAATCATTCAGGTGATTTTCTGTCAAATTAAGAAAATTAAGATTCATGAAATTGTTCATCATTTGTCTTTTTCATGTTTTGCGTTGCTTTGAAATTAAGTAAAAGATCATAAGGGAATACGTATGAAATTTTGGACCCATTAATTTTTCAAAATCCACTTTTAACCAGTATTAAAGATGACTTTTTCTTTCTTTTTTTCCTCTATTTACTTCATCATTCATCAGCTCAGGTACAATTTGTGCAACAAATAGCTGTAATTTCGTGATATTTGTTTAAAACCATACAGATGACGAAGAGAGTGTAAAAAAATCTAATCTATCTCCTTTTGTTTGAGATTCTGACGAATGATGATATATGGCGAGTAACCAATCATTTTTTTATTGTCTTGCATTTTTCATTCTTGTTTATCATCAAATGCGTACCTGACTTTGATTTGTTCATTCTGATGATAACTTTTTTTTTGTTATCGTGTCAGATGAATTCTTAATTTAAAGTAGAAAAACAGTTTGTATGATAAAATTCAGTTCATTTAGCTCTGATTAATGAGAAGCAGTTCTATTTTTTTTTTCATTTGAAGCAAGACTATTGTTGACAAAATCAAGAATTTGATTAGGAAAGATGAAATTTTGAATACAATGAATTCTCGTAAACACGCGTTCACACACAATTTAGCTTCAATGAATTTGTTGGAAGTTGGATCACTGATTGATCAAAAAAGTAGAACGAGGAGTTGAAAGAAATGCTTAAAAGCATGAATGAGTTCAATTTGAAAATGGAACTAAGCCGTGAAAAAAGTTTTCAGATGCTTTGGTGTGGATCAAAAGGAGACGCTACTCTCCCACTTTTACTCATTCAATTGTAAATCAACTGAAAATACGAGCAACAAAAAATATTTGATATCAATCTGTGCAGATATACTTTAGTATGCCATTGTTTGAACCAATTAATGAAACCAAGTCGACATCACGTACAAAATGACTAATACATTTCAATATACAAAATAAAAAAAAAGAAAACCTGCTTGATTTTGAAATGTATGTGTGTGTCCTCATTAGGCAATCAGTAGCCATTTCAACATTCATCTATTCATTCAATTCTGATTTTTCTTCCAGCAATTTATTATTCTTCCGTTACTTCAACAATGCGTATTGTAAATGAATACGAGATATGAGACCACTTTTAGCACACAATTCACAACAAAGAAGATGTTGAAGAAGAAAAATTCTATTGTCTCAATGATTCTGACTCCCCTCAATACTTAAAATGCTATTAATTCTTTTGTTTTAAGACCAAACAAAGCCCATTTATAGAAAAGTTGACGATGAAATGATGATAAAATATCACACACACATGCACAAAAAAGAATTAATTGTGAGTGAGTGTACAAACAATTTAATGAGAATTGAATAAGAAAAGGGAGCGAAAAAAAGAAATCTTTCGTGCCTTAGGCAATTTTTCACATACATCACATCACAGATAAAATGTGAGGAAATTCAAATGCATTTTCAACACACACATTTTGTAATGAATAACTCCATCAAATCGTTATAACACATTAAGTAGTATTTTATGAATGCTAATGGAAATACGTGATAATTAACCTGTAATCACATTTTTGAAAATGTGACTTATCAAATAAAGTTCATTCATGATGATTTTTTTCTTTAATTCTATTGACTTAACTGTGAACTTAAACAAGAATAATTCAAGACTCACAGACAAAAAATACAAATTGTACTAATTAACAATTTTCGCTTTGGGTGAGTAATGTGAATTTGTAAGTAATTATAATCCTTAAAATTAGGAGAATTACTATAACGTGAAATTACACAGGAATTTCGCTTGTATAATTATAATTATAATAGTTGTGATGGATTATGATAACATAAAATTTATTATTCCTTTTGATCCGTATGCTATTTTTAGTTCAAGTTGTTTTTCATTTGAATGTATGGATGTTTTCATTATAATGTGAAATGCAATTTATATGTTTGATGTAAATAATTACAACGCGCTTGTAGCGAAACACGTTTAATATTCTAATTCGTTTTGTAAATTAAAGCATGAAATAAGATATCAGTGAAATAAGTGTTTAAGAGAATTTTTCCAAAGACTGCTGTGAAAAAAATTTAAATTGAATTCGAGTCTGAATTTAAACCCATTCCAAATCTTTTCATTTTTTTAAAACCAAATGCCAACTAATAAAAAATAAATCCTTAATATTTCACTTGAATTTCATCTCACATTCCAGGCATTCAAAACTTAAATTTGATAACATTTACTCTCAAAATTATATTAATTTTATTCTTATCATACTTGCATGTTAGACAAATTCAGTTAAATTCTCACAATTACTCAACCAAGTCAGTTTGAACAGAATTTTTACAAGCAATATCCTTTACATTTAACAAGGTAACTTCACTTATGCACAAATTCACACAAAACCATACTCTCAACTCGATTTTTGGTAATGCTTCTTATGGCTATTTTGATATTTTAAATGTAAATTTATATATGATAACAAAACATGAATGATAATGTTAAAATTTTGCATGTGCATGTGCATTGAATACAATTTTACCTTATCATGTACAATTTCACTAAAAATAAAAGGATTCTGAAATGCAAAATGTTTGAATGTGGTGTGCAAAGTACACAACACAGATATATGGGGAATGTTATAAAGTAAATAATGAACTAAAGCAATGCTGTCTCCATTGTTATCGAAATCTCAAGGTATACTAACATTAGAGAGGGTCAACTTTCATTTTTTGTATGGATGGTCAGAGGTATTTTAAATTAAGAGACTAATTTTCATGTACATTACTGAAAAATATCATTAAATGAGATAAGAATAGATTTTTTTTTTTAATTTTAACACTGAGCCTACTCTTCAAATAGAATCAAACAATAGAACATCGTAAAGGGATGTATTTAATCCTGTATAAAAGAAGCAAATTTCCTAATCTAATTCTTATTAGTGAAATATTTGCGGTGGTTTAGGATAATTTATTTATCTCTGCAGACTATAAATTTTCATTTACATGTATATCATACAAATATTAACTGTATCTATTCCTACATCTTTGTTTGTGTAAATTCGTTAGTAAGTTAGTTAGTTGGTTTCGAATATATGCATGATGGCAAGGTAACAGAACCGAATAAATGTTGGGATATTTTGGTCTAAACAGGTAACAAATCCTATCCTAAAAGCAGAAAAGTTCATAATAAACACTTCACGTACACATAAATATTTGCCTTTGTTTCCAATCATACTACAGTTGTTGCATGCTTTATTTTATTACATTTGATATGAATTTTGAAAATTTTTAAAGATTTTATTTCATTGAAACTGTAAATGTTTATTTGTTATAATGGAGAAGCAAATGTTGAATATTTTCTTGAGGAATTATGAATTGAAATTGAAAATCAATTAGTTTAGTTACTTAAAAAACATTATCACTGGCAGTGAGTAAAAATGAAGAATTATGAATTTAAATTTAATATTTAAGTTTGGAACATAGACATACTTAATAATTATGAAAGATAAAATATAAAAATAGATGTCAAACGAGACTTTTCAGTGAATTTCGTGAACATTTGATAAAAAAAATGCGGTTTAAGTCTCGTTTATCTGTCTGACTGTGCTGGAAATTAAAATTTATAACAAACAAATGTACTTGTTTTTTCAATAAAACGTTTTTGATGGTTTTTTGCATTCCACGTATCAATTTGATCAAAATTTTCTAAGAAAAACCTATGAAAATCTTCAAGTTAAACTTTACAGTAAGAAACTCTTGAAAAGTCATCATTATCATAAATTTAATCAAACTTTGAAATGTTTGTTTATCATAAAAATAAATTAGAGAACATTTTGTTGGATAAACAAATTATATTTATTCAATATTATTATAAAGATGAAAATTTAAACGAAGTCACAAAAATTTCAAGTTAAACATTTCATATTCAGGTGAAAACAAAACTTTTTTTTTATTTTGAAAATTAATAAATTTTATTTTGGGGAATTTTTGGGAAAGAGTATTTACACGAGTTAAAAGTTTACATGAATAATTTTTTTTATTTTTCTTTGGAAACCATGCGTGAATGTGAGATATTTTTTCAAGAATTTAAGTAAATAAACAATTAAATTGAGGTATAAAAGAGAAAAATGATTTTTATTTAAGTTCATGAGTTAACTTTTTTTTCTCGAATAACGTTGATTTACTTTAAAAGTTTTTCTACGTTATGAATATATTGTGACATGACACTAAGCTAAAGTAAATCCATAATTTAAATATTTTTTTTTTGTATTCCCTCAACCGTGAAAAAGTCGACGATAGGGCTTCGACATTCATTTTATGCTTTTGTGTGGGCGACACAAGCAAAATAGATTTTTCATGAAAAATAGGAGAATATGTAATAATTTTTTTCTAAATAAAGCATATGCCTGTCATGCTAAAATTCTGCTTCTGTTTATTTTGCGTTTGAAAATGTATCAAAAAAATATGAAAATAGTAGGAAAAAAAATGTAATGGATTTGCAATCTCAGGAGATTTTTCTGAACATATTAACCACATAAAAATACATCGATATGAAATTTCTATGATATGTCATATTCTTATAAGCATAGTAAGTCATATGATCCACGAGTTTTGTGGATTCTATTTTTTTGCATTATTATTTTCATTTCTCGTCAAATAATATTTCAGGCATTTTCATATCTTTTTAGAAAGTATGATAACGTTAAAACAACTTAAATGTTGAGACATTGGATAATTATTTTTCTTTCCGATGAATGTTAAGACTATCCAAGGTTGTCATCTAGCTGTTTTGAACCCACTTGAGCCTTATACTTTGAAAATTCTGGACAATGCTTTCGAAAATTAATTTAATAAGATCAAATTATAATCAATTCCAATGCCTTTTATTTTCCATTTATATTAAATTTCATTCATTGCAAACTTGAACAAAATCGTATAAGTGAAGTGAATCAAATCCAATCAAAGATTCTCACACATAACGATGGTTTCATTAATTTTATTAAAAAATAACCCCCACTGTGTTCAAATCAAAGCTTGTATCGTAAAAATCATAAAAATACGATTATTGTCTCATTTCTATTGTGATAAATAAATAATGGAATTGAATTGGTCAAATTTATATTCATAATTCAGTTTTAGGATTTTCTTGTCATAAAAGTCATTAAATGATAATTTCCTTTTTTAAACATAATATTACCATTTAATTGTTTTTATAACGAGTGAAATGGCTTATCAAGGATTTGAAGTTAACAATAGAAATGTTTATTTGACAATTGATCCTCCTTTGACTTGCCAAGATTCATAGTCCACCATTTAAACCACTGCACTGTACAATTCACACAACTCATCATATTACCTTACGCCTGACTTATTGCCCTATAATTGTCATTACACATTTAAAAACTTATTAAATGAAGTCTCTTGGCAGCTTTTACACTTTATCTAGTGGTGCACGATAATGCACTGGCAAAGAAAAATGAAAATAAAAAATAGAGCAAACTTTGGTCAAGGGATTAAGAGAATTGAGTGAAGATACGTTTTAAGTGTATGTAATAATAATAATAATAATAAGATAAAGACAACAACGATAACAGGAAAAAAAATGTTGTTCATAAAATAAATATATAAAAAATTATATTATATTAAAAAGAAGAAAAAAAGTGATTTTTCAATTGCAGAAGAAAGAAAATCAAACAGTGAAAGAAAAAAAAGTTTATAAGAAAAGAAAACGAAGAGGGAAGATATGATTATTATCACAACGCATTCATTTCAAGCCAACAACATATTATGCTTGTAATAAATTTTTCTCAAGTGGGACATCAACGTCAACTTGTATTTACACACACACACACACATACAATACATATTTGTATAGTAAAAGTATATTATTTTTTCTATTATTCAACTTTTTCTTCTAAAACATGTGAAATGATGACAAAAAGTGTTCAATTGGCTAACTATATATGTTTAGTTTTTTTTTAGTATGTTTACATACAAGCACAAGTGTAACAAAAATATCCATTTTTATTTTTTTTCTTCATATACCGAGACATTATTATTACTCTCTGGACTATTTAAGGGGCTACTTATTCAATTAAATTTAATAAGGAATAAATGAACAATTCAACGATTTAATGTACTGTACGTAATAAATGTGTGTGTGCGTGTACTCTATGACTATTTAATATTATTATTACCATTGTTGTACGATTATATTATTACTGTTTATATTGTTCAAGTGAGCTTATTTTATTGAGTCTATGATTGTTATAAGGGGAATATGATATTATATTATAAATAAGATACAACATGCCTAAAGAGATGTAACATTATATAAACACTTTGTTTTGCAATCATTGTCACTTCATTCATTTTAAAATTTAACATGGTACATTAAACAACTATTTATAAGATAATATGATTTAAAAGACATAAGGATGATTAAGATATAAATAGCTCTTAAATAACAATTTGAACATGAGTGTAGTTGAACATTTATGTTATGTGTCGAAATTGAATTAACATATGAAATTTAAATTTCATGTTTTTTTTGATTAAAATTTTCATCATGATGGTCATCATTTCTTAATTCGTCATGGAAATTTTGGTTAAATGGACTATCTTTCACAGATTCGCTCTTTTAACATCAAAATCTGTTATTTTAACAAGCCATTTAAAAATGATTTATTGATTCGTTGAACTTTCATCATGTCTCAATTGATTTTCTCACACTTGACTAAGCTCAAATGAGATGAAGCAAATTATATCAAAAATCAGTAAAATAATAAAAAAGCAGTTTGAGCATAATCATAAACCATGAAACATATTGTTCAATTATCGCTTCTGAAATGAGTTTGAAATATCCTGTTGAAAACATAAACATAAAATAACAGATACACACACACACACACATGCACATAAAATTCAATTATTTCGCCCATATCACATTTTATAATCTTTACAACATAATATTTTTTTTTTGGTCTATTCAAATTTGAAATTTCATTTTTTTTGTGTTTTCAGTTGTTTCAGAACATTCAATTTTTTATCGTGATTGCACCAAATAAAACCACATCATTAAGTTGATGTGCAACGTTTTTTTTTTAAGGTAACAACAACCATTACGTTATGATGCAGGTATATCACTTATTTGTCAGGTATTTGTTTTTCATAATGCTTGAAAAATTTTTTTTTCAGAATTGTAATCCTGATTTGTGTAAAAAAATACAAAAACAAAAAGTGGAATTTTACCGCAGGAAAAAAGTGGGAATGACACAAGAATTCGCATGTTTGCGAGAAAATCTCAGTCTCTTTGAAATATGGATGAGAATAAGTTCCTTGTAATGTAACACATAAGGTATGAAAGGCCGCTCTTTTACAAGTAAGTAATTATGTACATTACTGTCCTTATTTTTCATTTAATATGAAAAACCAATTTAATTTTTTTTGCTTTCATTGTTATTCACACTGTTGTTTTTTTTTGGCTCATATAATAATAATAATAATAATAATAAACAGAAAAAAACGGGGTATTACAATATGAAAGTGTGTATGCGTTGCTATAAATGTGTTGGCACTTGGTACATGTATAAAAAGTGTTGTAATAATAAAATATATTGAAATGAAATAAAAACAATGATAATCTAAAAGCATAATAATAATAATGGTGGTATATGTGTCGTCTTTGGAACAATGCTGCAAATGGATTACCTGGGATAATGCAGATTCTGCATTGTGATGGTTTTTACCCTTTATTTACATGTGTGTGTGTATGTGTGTGTAGGCGTAATATGCTTATGTTGCTAGTGGTGATATAGACAAACCAACCAGATCAACAAACACTGTATAATCAACTATTGCATTCTACCAGCAGCCACAAGCTAACTTATAATCTTTGCACCTGCTGTAAAACAATGAAATATACCAACATTTTGCATGTGAATATGTGTTTTGGTTTTTTTTTATACTGCTCTTTTAAAAACACATTTATGTTTAATGTATGGAGATTTCATGTGTAAAATATATATTTGTCAGTTCAAAGCTTTTTGTCACACTAGTTACAGGTACACAAGTAAAACCAAGTGTATTTGTTTAGATTTAATTAATTTATCCTGTTTATAAAGTACCAGTAACTATTTTGTTTACTTTATTTGTTTTGTTTTAAATATACTTGTATACACTTTTAATGTGTTGTGATATTGGCTGGCAGGCATGACATGAACAGTAGCAACAATGAAATTATTGTCATTAATTTCTTTTAAGTTTACGATTATAGTTTTACCATTCAAAAAAGGGTTTAAGTAGTTTTAGGGAAGGATTCTTAGTTTAAAATTGAAGGTGTTGACCGTTAAATTTTCTTAAATCGATCGTTCAAGTTCCTTATTTTAAGCATATTGTCGTTTTTTCACCTTGAACCACAAAAATATATTCAACAGAAAAAATCTGATGAATAAAAAATAACATTCATGGTGCATAAATTCATATGGTAAATTAAGCACAAAATTTATCCCTCAAGTAATTATAATTTTATATGGCTGACAGCAAAAACAAATATTTCTTCCTTGATCATCTTTTCTCATTTAATTTTTTTTCTCTGTCTGTCGCTCATCATTTCATCATCATTTTACGTACATCATTTTAAATTTTATCATCAACGTTTACTTCTCATTTTTTTTTGCAACTGAAATAAAGTAATAAGGCTTTAAAACATAAATTATATATCCTTATTAAAATAATATGAGCTAATGTATTATATTACCTTGTCTTTTAGTCTTGTATGAAATTAAAGTACACACTTTTTTGTGTTGCAATATTTTTTAAAGCAACATTTTTTTATTTATTTTGTTGAAATATTATCTGGTTTAATTTCATCCGAGTTATTTAGTACAAAGAATCACATTAAATGAAGTCATGTAAATGCCTTATTTGAGAGGAAAATTCCTTTACCTTTTGAAAATCCTCACTTTTACATTATTTTATGGAAAATTTAACTAAATGAACATATTTTAAGACTAATTATAACATGAAAGATAATTTTTTTTTGTGATACAGCAAAATATCATGAGTATAAAGTTTATTAGCTTTTACTAATTTACTGGAGAAATATTTTAATGTGTTACTATGAAATTTTATTTATATGAAAAAAAAATTACTTCATAGGTAGGAATTTGACAACTTTAAATGTTTCATACTAATTAAATACGGATTCCATAACAAAAATTTAAAAATAGTTCCTTTAACATGACTAGAAATGGCTTGAAATGGCATGAAATAGACAGAAATCACAGAAGAAAAATATAAAATTATATAATTAAACGAGATGTGATATTTAACCACATTAAATGACCGTCTGACACATAAAGATAAGAAAATAACATACAAATTCATTTTCATTTTGCTTGAAACATAAACATAACTTTGAATAAACAGACACATACACACTCACATAAAACCAAAGACGTTGCTGTGGTTTCACTCACAATCGTTATTTTCTACGTCGTTTACAAATCACTCATGTCGTTATTAATTCTCCTTATGAATATAATAAGGAACGAACATTTTTGGTGTTTTTCTTCTTCTTTTCATTATTATTTTTATTATATAACACAACAACTACTTGAATGATTTGGTCAATGGTTCCTTTGGTAAGACGAACCATAACAGAAACTTAATGCCTATTTCATAAAAATTAAGCCAAAATACTCTCGATCTTGATAGTACTTTCTTTTCTTGTTTCTTGTATATGATATTATTTCTCGTTTTCACACACACACACACACACACATCATATTATGGTACTGAAAATGGTTTTATTATGTCTTTAGTAAATGAGATAATTGTATTTTAAGGAGTATGTGTGTGTTTTTGCGTGAAAATCGGTGATGGCTATAATTTTTGTTTATTTAGTAAATTAAAGTGCTCTTCACAATTAAAAGGAGATTATTTTTGTTATTGTTTTTTTACCACTTTACGTTAAAGTTGAATTCCTTTGAAATTTGATGAATTTTGGTCTCAATCTCTTCAAGGATATATCAAAAATGACCCACAATTATACGTTAATTAAACAAACTATGAAAATAATTCTTAGCACCTAATTATAAGAAGAAGACGAAGAAGAAAAATGTAATGTAATAACTTTTTTCCATATAAATGACAATGTCTAGCTGAAGAAAACTCCCTTTCGATAGAGAATGTAATAATAACCAAGATAAACAGAGATGGAGTGTAGCTAAACAAAGTACCGGCTCAATTTGTAGTTTTTCATGTATTGCAGAGTTTTCAATATTTTTCAATGTGATGGAATTTGAAGCCACTGGACTGCTCTGTATTTTGTTCACACCATCGTTGTTGAAAGTTGGTAAGCATAATTCATTCCAGCTCTGAATTCGCCCTGGTTCAATAAAATCAAATTTCAGTTGACTCTCCATCACTGATATTACCAACACACCAAATTACATTTCAAGGATCAAAAGAAAACCAAAGTAAAAGGTCTGATTTAATTATCTGTCATTTCTAAATTGAAGTTTTTTTCTCTTGTTCAAAGGAAACACCCATCTAACTATGGTATACTAATTACGCTATCAAATAACAAAATTAACGAAAATATTCCAGTCTCAAGCTGAGTGCTCTTTCCTTTTTTATTCAAATAGACAACTCAAAAACTGCTGACCTCATTGATTTTCGTTTTTTAATCATTAATATCTTATACTAACACAAATTCTGCTTATCACTAACAGCTTGAAATTATGTGCGATGCTCAGTAATTGATATTATTATTATTATTGTTGAAATTAAATGAGTAGATTTTGCCTGTGGAAAGGACAATTACAACAAAAAAGGGGTATTTTAATCAAATTTTATACTTTTCTTAAGAAATTAAGAAAAAAAAAAACATTTTTATTTTGGACATTAAACACCCAAAGGCATTAAAAGAGCTAATTGAAAGGACTATCATTGAAAAGATTAATTTTATCATGACGTTTTAGTTTTACTCTTAGTTGCTTGGAAATAATTGAAGATACTAAGAGATTTCAAGATATCAATGTGATACTGACGTGACAGAATAAATCAATCTACAAATTGTTGAATCTGAATCAAATTATTGCTTCATTTTGTTGGTTTCATTAATAAAATTCAAACACGTGATCATAAAAACCAGCAAATTTATATCAAAGGATTTAAATGAGTTATATTACAAAAAAAAAATAATTACTTTCGTTAATTTATATTTTCGTTTGATCTTTTTTTTTCATCATCATGATCAATGTAAGAGAGGCGAAAAAAAATATACGTAAAAATCAAAACCATCAAAGCGCAAGTGGAAAATTTTTGTATATCAAAGTAAGGTAAATTCAATTAAAGTTTGGTTTCTTATTAATTTTCCTTATAAAAGACAACATTAAAGTGAAACCGGTTCATTTCGTGTCTCTCTTATTTTCAGATCAATATTGAAATAAAAAGGTTTGTTAATAAAGTATCGATGAAGTTTATCGTGAAATAATTGTGGTTTTGGTTTCATCCATTAATAACCACTTTTTCTATAAATTTGTTTTCTTTTTTATTATGATAGTGCGTGTCTGTGTTAATGAATAATAAAACGTCAGCATTATTAATTTTAATGTTCAAACAACACTGTTCATTAAATTTAAGTATCTCGATAAATTATTGCTTGTATTGCGCTGATCATGTAAATTTTAAACAAACATCTAAAAGTGAGGGAAAATTTTACATTTTTAATAGGTCAAATTCTTGTTGAAAGTATGAATTTAAATTCAATATTTATTATTAATAAATAAATAAATAAACAGAATTGGTATCAAAACTTTCATCTTTACCACGAAATTTTAATGGTATTTTTTTTGCTATTAAAAAAGAAAATTTTATGCCTTGCGTACATTTTTACTTAAAATCATTTTCTGTACAGTAAAATGTAGATTTTAATTAGAAAATTGAAAAATAAGCAAAAATTTTTGGAAATGATTGTGATTTTTTGCTGTGTTGTTAATATAAATTCTTTAAAAACTATTTTCATGCCTTTTTACCACACTACAATTGAATGGGTCTAGGGATAAGAGACTTAAGTCGATAGAAGTGAATTTTCGGTAAACGCGGATTTTGTGATTTCTTTCTGTTTGATGTCAGCCAATTAAAACGCAAATTAATTTTGTGATTTTTTTTTCATTAATAAACTAATAAAATAATGCCGATTATATTTGTTTAATTAAATTTCAAAAATAATTCATGATTTTAGAGTTTTAGACAAAATGTCGTTTATCCCCAGAATTTTTGTCTGCTTTTAAAAAATTTCTTGGGATAAAAGACATATAAAAACGAAATTTTGGTATATTGTGTATGATATATATTTCGTATTTTTTCGTATTTTTTTTTAGTGGGATAAACGACGTAAATATACAAAATGCGTACAAACATTTTAGCGTGGTTTTTTGTATGTGTTATGTCGCTTATCCCGAGAATTTTTTTCAAAATCATTTAGGTCGTTTGGCACATGGCTATAAAAACGAAATAAAATAAATTTTTGGAATTTTTTTTTTTGCAATCAAAAGATTTTATGAATTCGAAAGTTTTTACACAAAAAAGTAAAATTTGAAAAAAATCGACTTAAGTCTCTTATCCCTAGACCCGTTCAATTTAAATAGCATAACAAGAGTGTTTAAAATTATAAAATAAAGCATAGGACAGTGATTTTAAAATAAAAAAAGAGGTAAAAAGAATGAAGAAGAAAATTAAATAAAAATCTTAATTTATATTTTCAAGATAATTTTTTGAACAGGTGTCTTAATTAAAAGACATAAAACAGAAAAGTAGAATGAAAATTGTATGCAGAATGGAAAAAAGCAGTATAAAGCAACAGTTTATACAAGTATCGGTGTGCAAAAATGAAGATAGCGTGTTATTAACAAATAATAGTAAAAATGTTGGATTTAATTGTAGCTTTTTACGCTTACTTGTTCCAAGTGCTGTGATTGTATTCAAAAGAAAAATTGTTCGTATATAAAATTTTTGAGTTAAATTAAAATCTGAAGAGCTCTTTTATTTTTATGTTATTTGTAATTTTTTTTTCTTAATTGTTTAGTGTCCAGGTAAGTAAAGAGTAGATAAGAGTAATAAGTATTTGATATTTCATATATTAAAAAAAAAGTGGTTACTTACAATTTAGAGTAAGACCATTATGATTTTAATCAATTTGATAGGATTATTGTAATTAAATCAAATAAGGAATGGTCTCTGACTTGAACACGATGATCTAGAATGATTGTCAAATTCTATATCTCACTATGTTGATTTTCTAATGCTTAGCTATTAATTTGTTGATTTTCGAATTCCTAGCTCTCAAATTCTGGGTTCTCGGAAATTTAGCTTCAAATTTCTAGTTTTATAGTTTTCAGAAAGTCACGTCAAAGCAAAGCTGCAAATTATCACGATACCCCAAATGTAACAAGTCAATTATGTGTAAATTCAATTATTTACTCTCAAAACAAAGCAACACGCGTTTTGTAAAAACTAACAATAACAAATAAATCAAAGAAATCCCAGGGAAAGACAAGCAAAGTAGCAGACATAAAATTGCTTATTCAATCAAAAAATGCGTAATTTCAATATAATTTTCTATAACGAAGCCTTTCTTATATCTTTATAATGATACATAACGAAAAACACACACACACATTTTCAAATTCAAGATACTTTTATAATATTCACGATTGCGAAAAGGGTTGCAAAATTCTCATGATATTCAAATATACTTTTTATTCATTTTTCGCACAAATACATAATAATAAATTCAATGATGTAATTGTGTATGTATGTATGTGTGTGTGCTGAGATGATACTTGAAATTATTATATGCATTGAAAAGTGCCAGTTACTTATACTTTAATATTCAAATATCTAACTTTTGTACGACCACTTTTGAAAATATATATTAGAACATATAAAAAATATGCTGTTATAATGAATTTCAGAGGGTTCAGCAAAAATAGGTTGTCTCCTTTATGCTATTTTCATTTTCTTTGTACAATTTCTGTGTAACATTATTTAAAAATATTTTATATATTAAAATAAAATCTATCATAAAATTTCAAGTACAAAATACATGATAAAAGATTTGTGTGTGTGTGTATTTAAGAGAAGAGTAAAATTTTGTGCGATATTAGCGTATTTTATATTTTACGACATCAAACATCAATATTGTCTGTTGCTATGTTTTTTTTTATAAATTTTAATAATACACTATTTTCCATAGATATGCCTTTAAAATTGTGTGTGTGTGTGTGTGTGTGACAGTAAAATAGAAGAACTTTGAGTTGGCAAATTTTCTTTTAAATAGGGTGGTAAAGACACATAAAATATGAAGTAATTGTATGCACTGCAATGAAATAAAATAAGAAAATTTTATGATTTATGAAATTTATGGAGCTTTACTTTTTGGATTTTTTTTTTTTGTGTTTCTTAGTGGAATGTCATAAACTTGATTGGATGATAAAATTTGTGATATATTCAAAAAGGAACTTGAAATGAAGGTGAAAATATTTGTTTTTACGGTTCAATTGTTACCCTTTTAAATTACAATTCAACAAAAAATTACAGTTCCCGTCGGTGTGCGGGTCAATCAATGTTTTGTTCAGTTATTTGCCATCCATCTCAAGCCTTAGATTGAGTCATTGATGTATTAAAGCATTAATTGAAAATATACAACTTTTCACACTCAGTTTTAACCAATGTTATTCAAAGAGTTTAATAGCTGATCAATATAAATTGTAATTATTATGGGAAGTATTTAAAACGAAACCACACAAAAGATTGATAAGACTTTAGAAATTTGAGGCCTTTAAAAACATTTATTCTAATTTAATCTTGTGCTCTAATTCTCATTTAACACACACAACGCTCTATTTAACGTAACCACCATAATCCAGTATGTAAGTTTAGAATTTATGTGTCTGTTATAACTATCATATTAAAATGAATTATTTGCAATCGGGCTTATATTTATATAAAATAAAATACACGCAAAAACGTATCCTACAAAACCTAAGCTAAACTCTTCCTTTTTTATCATTATATTTAAATACATGTTTAGCATTATGGAACAATAGTCACATGTACTCACACACACAAGTAATATTTTTGCTCACAGGCAATTAATAAAGATTATAATCACTTTCTTATTTTCCTATAAATCATTTAACTTTGAATATCCACATAAATATAATACAATATATTGTTAAGATACGTGTCTGTACGATGTATTAAATTATATTCGTAAAACTTCTAAGCTTGTTAGGTGGTTTTTTCAGTATGATTATATAAATCGCATGGTTTTTTAATACGATATAATCCATAATTATCTTGAATGTTATCTCAAATAATGAATTATTGTATTGATTACTGAAATAATATGATTTTCATTATTGAGAAGAAAGCTTTACTTAGGAAGCTTTTGTAATTGCAGATGGAAAGCTTTAAAAGATGCTTTAAGTGCAGGCTTTGATAGCCCACCTATGAAATTTGAAGTGGAATCCACTTTGGATTGAAGTTCCATTATTTTCTTCCTAATACACAAAGTAAACCAATTTCATTTTATTTAAACAACATCAACTAGGTTTCAGACAACATCATCCAATAATACTGTTATTGAATAAAAATAATCATGAATATCTGAAAATAATAATAATGTTATTGAATAATACAAGAGAAAAGTGTGATTCCCTTGTGTATCATATTCAATGTTGTATCCTATTTGTTTTTGTTCAATTTCAATATAAAAAAATGTGGAAAATATTATTTTTGTACATTAGCTTCGACAGTACAGTGCCAACAATAGTAAAGTATAAAATGATGCAGACACCAGACTCAAATACATTAAAAAATATCTGTATAAAATGACATCAAAAAGTTTTTTGATTTGTATTTACAATGGGATTAAAAACAAAAAAAAAGAATGCTCCTTGTAAAAAAATGTTTATGTTGATTATGTATCTTGTTTGTATGATACACAGGACACAAATAGATAATCTATGGTTTTTTTGTTCATTTTTTTTTTGTTGAATAAGGTGAGATAACCTTCATTTCAATTCAATCCAGATTATGAAATTCCAAGAAAGGTGAAAAAAATTTGAATATGGATTGAGAAAATTTGGTTTATGTAAAACTGACAAAACGAAGAAAAACTCGACCTTTAAATATGAGAAAGGCAATAAATTTCAATTTGATGGCAACAACTAAACTGACTGAAAATACATGAAAATGGTTGCCAGATCTGACTAAAAGTTACCTTACAGAAGATGAGATATCCTTTAATTAAAAATACTTAGCTTAAAACTTAATCAAGTCCAAGACAGTGAAATTAAAAAAAAAAAATATGACAAATTACCACCAACCATTTGGTAGCCCTTTTTATTTATTCATCATTTTAACTAGGAACAAAAACTTTTTTGATGGTTGGCTACTGCTCTTTAAAATTTTAGTTCAACTGAAAAAAGTGAAGCGAATAATATGAGTATTTTATGACATTTTTAAGAGGTCAACACATGCACACAGTAAAATTTTTCAATTCAACTGTTTTCATGTAAAAATACGAGAGGAAAAAGTACATTTACTTGTTTGCCAAATCGTTTTCAACTAAAACCAACTCACAAATCCCGTATGGACAAAGAGAAATAAATTAAACAAGTTTTTCTCCATAAACAATGCATTGCATTGCACAAAAATAAAGTTTGGATACACAGACACACATAAGTAAATTTTGATAAATAATAATTTATTTTGCAAAAGCAAAAGCAGCAGGAAATTTGTTTACTTTTTTATTTTATCTACTTGAACTTTGAATACAAGTTTTTTTTTTGTGATTACTCTTTTTATTTTAAACACAAAAATTTCATCCAAATCATAACAAAAAAAAATTACACTCTCACAGAGACAGTTTGTTGTCACAAATTCAAGGAAACAGATTTTGAAACTTAATTTTACGTTATTTTATTATTTTTATTAAATTTATAATAAAATAAACAAAATACATGCATGTTTATATGCAAATTGATTTTAGTTTCATTTTTTATTTAACTTTACATCCGTATGATAAGGAAAATTTAAAAACATAAAAACAAATTTTAATATTTAATAGTTTTTTTTTTGATAAATAAAGTAAAATGAAATAAAAATTATACAAATTTCCAGTATTCATTTTTGAATTGAATTGAAAATAAAAAAAAAACTCATCGAGTTGAAAACATTTCCAGAATAATTATTCTCTAGAGCGAGAATTATGTGTTTGAAGGCAAAAACGCTATGCATGAATTAGCGGTAATAAGGCAAATTAAGATTTTTTAAGGAGAAAAGCTTGGAGAAATCGAAAAACCTTGAAAACTTTCAGAAAAACCAACTTTTTTGATTAAATTCAAATCAACGTTAAAAGTGTGTGAAAAAATATTAAAATCCAGGTCATATAATTTTGTCTTTACACAATTCAAAAAATTCATTCCTATACAAAAAAAATCTCTTAATTGCATCTGGATTGTTGTAAAAATAATAATTAGCGAAGCAAAAGTTTTTTTTCGAGGGAAAATGTAAAACATGCAAGAAAAGAGTTTTAAAAAATTCATGAAATATGTTAAAATTTTATTTTTTATTCTTGTATCTTGTATCTTGTAATTCCTTCTATCATTATTACATCATTGTAATAATTTTTTTACATGATAATTTGCTTGTAACTTTTCTGTAATTATTAAAATAAAAAGTTGATTTTATTTTAATTTTTTTTTTACATTTGAAAATTGAAACAACACATTAATGAGAAATAATTTGAAATTGAATAAACTTTTCAATATAAAATCTAGTGAAAATAATGTTTTTTTTTATTGTTATTATTATTTTTTCTCGATATTTACACATTCTCATAATAATTGAAAATTTCTCTGTGTGTTGTTGGTCCATTTTTGTTTATTATTTCTTTAACCGCATTGTAGTTATGTGCTGTATATTGCTGCCTTAGGATACGGAGTAAAAAGTACGAACACATCAAATAGCGTAATTATAAAACAATGGAAAGCAAAAACTTTTGATTACTTTCCAGTTTGAATTGCATATAATTAACGTCTGTGTTTATTTGTTTGTTTGTTTTCTCTTGAGTTTAATTGTTGGCTTTTTAGTAAATTTTTCGTTGAATCAAAAAGTTTTGGTAAATAAAAAAAAATCATCGAAATTTTAAAACCACGTCACAGATTTTTATTTATATATTCGATGTCCTGAAAATTGATTTAAAATCTTCCAATTACACTCTCAACCCCAAACCAATGGGGCACCAGTGGGAATACCCTTTCCCACTGGTCTCCCACTGCTGCCCCCACTGGTTTTGAGTTGACAGTATAGAAATTCCATTAAATTATGTTTTCAAATTTAAGATGTTCTTTAAAAATCTTTAACGAATATGATTATTTTCTTAATTTTAGACATTTTCTTTTTTAATTTCCGTTCTTAAAAAAAAATCCTCTTTTTTACAGTTTAAATCACCATTTACATTAATTTAATACGCATTTCTTATATTATCTCCTCTGTATATTTTTTTTTCATCAAAAGACAAGATTTTACACGCGTTGGGAAATCAAGACACTGATAAAATAAAAAAAAACATAAAACACATCAGAAGCACTTCGTATAATACTGGACCGATGATTGTTTACCATTAAAACAAAGTTTTATTTATTATTTTTTTTAGCTTTTTTTTATTTAACATTGCCAGCAGCCAGCTTGAAATCATATCTTTTTTCAAATTCTTTTTCTGGATTTTTTTTTCACTTGATTTGCTCAATTAATTTAATTTTTTTATTTTAATTCATCGTTGTATCCTCGAATGTTTCGAGGCATAACCTAATTTTTTTTATAGGTTTCCTTTTCTTTGTCTTATTGTTGTATGGAAAGTAGTTGTTTGTTTTTATTTTATTTTTTTTTTATCTCATCTTATTTTATGAGATACCGAACAAATGTTTTTTTTTATTTTTTGTTTTTTCTTCTCATCATGCACAAAAAAAATAGTTATTAACTTCTTAGAATATCATTTTATTTGTTATTCACTGAAGTTTGAAATCTTTTTTGTTCAATTTCGTTTTAAAATCAGTTTATAATCTGATAATATCAAATTACTAAAGTTTATTTTATATTTAATTGAAATTGAAGAAGAAAAAATGACGATGATAGTGATGATAAAAAGCAAAAAATGCAATATCCGCATGTCAAGATAAAAATATTAAATTATTATCATCGTTGTGTAAAGTAAAAAAATTGTGCACAAATATAAAATGCATGAACTACAAACAAAGTACAGTGCAACAAAGCTAAACATTATTTTTGTTTTTCAAATTTGTAGGTGATTGATGTCATTCAAATTAATTTGGATGATTTTTTCATTAAAATTCGTCCTTCAAAATGACCTGAACGTTTGGAATGTCACCCAAAAATTATTGTTCAAAGCCATCAGAAGGTGATATTTTCTTTTTGTTGCACAGTGATAATAGAGTTTATAAAAAAAATATACAATTACAGGAGATTCACAAACAGTCTTGAAGAGAAATTAAAAGCAAAAAAAAATACTCAATTTAAGTCATCATCTTATATGTTACTTATTTTAGTATGTGTATGTTAAAGAAGTTTTCTTATTATCAATTTAATATAGAGAAAACGTTTTATTTTAAAAATTATACGTTCCATGGGACATTTTTATCCTATAAATTTAAATTTGTAAAAATTCAATGAAAGTGACTTGAATAGTTTTAAATTTTGGAACTCCAAGCAAGAACTCGTTTGAGAATCAGCTATAAAGGGTTAAAAATTATGGGATCGAAGATAATCTATAAAAAAAATTACATTTAGTAGCTAACACAATATTTAAGAAAATGTAAGCAGAGTAAAAAATTGTAGTAAAATGAGGTTTCAATCAACATGCAAGTCAATTTTAAATAAAGGGACATGTATCAAAAGAAAAAAGTTCCAGTTCATCGTTGTAAAATCACATTAGATGAGTAAAGTTAAGTATAAGCAGAATATTGTAAAGTGAAGATGAAATTAAAGACGCAATGGAGCAGACAGGTTTAATCTACAGACACTGTGGTTACCTCCTCCTGTTATATAAGACCATTTTGTTTTAAATTGTAGCAATAACACAGATACGAAGGATATTTGTTAGTTAGATGAAGCGAAAGTATCATACGATAAGAAAATGAAAGATCTAATGCTTTATTCTTGTAACAATCTTACATACGTCTGCACACCCGCACATACAGAGGAGACACACAAACTTGCCTCACACTGTGCTTTCTTGACTGTCTGCGTACTTCTCCATAAAACTATAAAGTGGGATAAAATGAACTTGTCAAATAAATTAAATGTCACTATTACTCTTTTAAAGATAACATGCGATAGAAGGATCAAATGATATTGTGGTTTGTTTTGTTGTACTTTATATTTCTTGGTACAAAATTTTCTTCATCTTATACCATAGAAAGTAAGCACAAAAAAAACTAGTTATTTGCAACGACAATACGTTATTCATTTTCTCTGTGAGTGAACAACTAAAATTGATGGTTTGTACTTTAGTTTAGCTGATTTAGCTTCAAATACATGTAAAATATAACAATTTCTCTATGTTACATATTAAGGCTCTAATCTAAAATTAAAGAGAAAGAAAAAAAAAGGAAAATCAAGATAAAGTTGTATAAAACTTTTTTTTTTAAAAAAAAGACTGATGATTGAGTTATGAAATTTATTTTTCATTATAAGTACATTGAATGTGTGTAAGCAGAAATCTCTAAAGATTGGCAAAATGAATTCTTTTTACTATTTATCTTGTGTATATTTTGTATGCAAGTGTATGCTTGTGTCAATAAATCTATCAACTTTGAGACGGCTTTTTAAGAGCTTGTAATGAATCTAAACGTGCTGTAATAAATTTAGAAATGAAAAAAGGTGAACAACCGATTCAATATGAGACACTTACACAACAACAAGTTTTATGGGTTTTAATGTGTTTCTTTTATGATCAAATTTTTATGTTTTTAAAGTTTGTCATTAAATTACACTTATTTTTATGTTGAGTATTTGCCTGTACTCGAATCATCTCGTGGTGTCATGTTTAAATGTTATCATCAGGTCCAAGTCATCGTTAGTGACAGCTATTCACTTATTCTAACCAAAATTACTAATGAATGGAGACGTCTGGTTATTTGTAACTTTTTTTTCAATATATAGTGGAAACGCCTGGTTAATTTTAACTTACATATTCTCGTATCATCTCTCAAACTTTGAATCTGTAAAATTTAAATTCACTTTGATGATCCAACAACTTTAAAACATTAAAAATATACTTAAAGTAAATCAATTATTACTGAGCTGGGATCCTTGTTAAACTTAAAACTTATTTCAAATAAATAAAATTGAATTTACTTTAAAATAAATGCATTTTTCATGTCAACCTTTCATGCTTCCATTTATATTATTCACCATAAAAGTAGAAAAAAGTGTTAAGTGTTTTATTATCAATAAATAAACAAATTGAATTAACGTGTTTCCAGGAAGAGATTTTTTTGTCAAATAAAATAAAAGTATGAAATACAAAAACACTTGCATGGGGCTTAAAGTTCAATTAAAAACTATTGATAAAATCGTTTTTTACCTTGTTTTTTTTCGATATCTGATGAACAATTTCATTCATACACTTAATATATGAATAAGGTAATAAAAGGTGGTGCCTCAGTGAATAAATGCAGGTAAATAAGTTCACACACCGATACATATTTCACCCTCATACTAAAATATCGACCACTATATCGATGCAACTGACATTCTGGCATTGAAAACAATTTTCTATTCAACTTTTTAAAAATGCATGCACTTAACATTAACTGTGTGATAAGCAGCAATAACACAAAAAAAAAAACATTTTCAATGAAAAAAAAGGCTTAAGCATTTAAAAATATCCGATCAATTCAATATTTGTGTGTAGAAAGTAGAGAAAATTACTGTTAGAGTGAATACTAATCGAAACAAACAAAATAAAAACGTGGCATACTCATGTTATTTTATTTTATTCAATATTTCATTCAAATACATATTTTTGAGTGTTATTGTCGTCATTCATTTGAAAAAAAAAAAATATATAAAATACAATAAAATATGAGAGCGACATAAATTCAGGGAAGAATAAAATAAAAATAAATTTTCAATCAATAATAAATAGACTTAAGTATTTTATTAAAATACAATACGTGATTTAGTGAAATAAGTGTTTGCAATCACGTTTTTAAAAAAAATATACAATTTTTTATGATTTTAAGTTTTTTTAAGAAAATAATGCAAAATCCTCTCTTTTTAAAAGGCATACATTTGTAGCCTGTGCGTAGTCTTATGGGAAGTTTTACGAAGCGGTTTTAATTTACTAAGGCAAACAAGGAATATTTTTAATTAACTTTGGTGTTTTTGAAAGTTAATTATTATAAAATTCAAATTAAAATCTTGGAGTAAGGCATTATTCCGCAGTAAATTACTTATATTTGATCTGAACAGGACAGTTGGTTGAGTGGACTTTAATTTAATGCATTAAAATATGTTTTTGTCCTTAAATGTTAAGAATATGTTAAAAAAAATGTTAAACTGCTCATAATTGCATGATGAACAAAGGAAAAGACATTGCAAAAGTGGTTTTTTATTGTCTTAAGTAGTTTTATGTTTGCATAGAATATCATAAAGAAAATCATGAAATGACATTCAATGAGAGCTTTTCAAGGCCAGATGAAAAAGGCATTTATTTCAGCCTGAAATTCCAAAAGATAACAAAAAACCATTAAATTAAAAAAAAAATAAGTTATGTTTTCCCTTAATACATATTTGTCATTTGATTTGTCAAAGAAAACATTTATGAATTTTTAATGAAGACAAGATGTCGTCCTTTTTTTATTTTGATGACGTTAATAAAAGGAAATGAAAATCTGAGAGTGACTTCTGATATTGTGAAGTGCTTTTTTCTATTTAAATAAATGCAAGCAAATTAAATTAAAACTTGGCTTAGTTATAAGGAATTCTGTCATTTCATAATGAAAAAAATGGAGACGGCTGCTCATTCGTGATTTTTTCAGATGAAAGATTTTCAAATGGAAACGCCTGGTTTTTTCTAGTCCATCGTGATATCCTTCAATTCTGTGTTGAAATACTAACATATATCTATGTACTGACACAATACATACCATAGTGACCCTTAATGAAATTAGTACTTGAGCACACATTTTAAAATTGAATAGTTTTTATAAAAAAGGGAGAAAAAACTTGATCAAACTTTATTGAAATTGAATTAAGTTGAAAGTTTTGTGACAATTTTCATTTAATTCTATTATTATATCATTATTTAATGATAATATCATCTTCAGTGAACATGAAAAGATTTTTTAAGGAACAAAACTTACAGTGCATCAAATGCAAATGATACAATTCAATCAAATCAAATCAAGTAGAAAAGTGTTTTTTTTTCTTCTTTTACCTCTATCTTATGCAACTTAAAGTTTTTTAATCTTTTTCCTCAGTTTTTTATTGAATTTATACTCTCGGTTTATAAGTAAAATGAGAAACTCCTTCATGAATATTTAATGCACTATTCATCAGGAAAATTAAAAACTTTTACCTCGATTGCATGAACTGAGCACATTATTTGCTCAGATATACACAAAAAAAAATATACAGTTAAATATATAAAAGTGGTGCCAAAGAATGTATATGATTATTATTATGATGATTTTTTTTATCCTTTAAATAAATGTACAAGAAGAGCTTCTTCTTTGCAATACATTGAAAGTTGATACGTTGTAGAAAATTAATTTTATATTAGTTGTCAACTACTCGGATATGAAAAAAAAACTTTAAAATGGATTAATGAAATTTTTTTTTCTGATTTCTTCAACGATTTTATCAACCATCAATGGGATATGAATTGAATATATTTGCCTGATCAGATAATGTTCCTTAAAAAATGTGCGTCAAGAGGCCGTTTCAGAAATGATTCACATAGTTGTCGTGTTATGGATTGATCTTAAGCAAGATGTCAAGATGAGCTTTAAGTACTCTCGAATTCAATTATTGGCCAGATGAAAACAAGGAAACCGTTGTCAGCCCCTACAAAGTATGAAAGTACCTTCAATATCGTATAAAATTGAAATTTATAAATAAATTTATGCTAATTTCGTATAATATTAACAGTAATTTAAATTGAAATCAGTAAATGCAGACTCAGAACTAAAGATTTATCTTAATTACAATAAAAAAAGTTAATATTAAAATACCTGTGGCATTATGAATATTAAAAATAATTTCTCCAACTTATCTTTTTATTTAAACTGTTTTAAATCTTCAACATTTTTGTAAACGTCATCACTTTTTCAAAATTAAACTCATAATCATCTACTCAAACTGGTATAATTTTAATATAATCTTTTAACAAGAGAACCAGAAAGCTAAGAAGTTGTTGAAAAATATTAAAAAATATGTTTATTTTTTTTGTCATTTAATTTATATGTATTTGAGTTAAGGTCTCCTGTGAATTTTGTGCATAGCTAAATTTAAATACAATGTACGTTAATGTACAAGGTAATTTAATAATGAAATTCTTTCACTGATGACATAAAACCATAATCGGATTAAAATATTTATATACTTTTCATTTTAAAATAGTACTTATAAAATTCATTTTCGAGCGTGATTTGAACTCATTTGTGAAAATTTAATTTAGGGTTGATAGGACTTTGATAGAGAAAGATCAAGCATTAAACAAACGTAGTCAAATTTAATCAGATGCATTTTTATGATATTTTTACACTAGAATACCCACAATCAATTTACTAATAATAGTAATAACAGTGTGAAATTTCATATAAGTCCATAGTAACACCCAATTAATGCTATTACTTCAATAATGTAATTGATTGAATTTGAAGGTAATTTAATTAATTGAAATTATTGCAATCATAGCTAATTATAACTTTCATTTGAAATTTCAATTGAAAATTTGTATCAATAACTATTTTGTACATAGTTTGATTTCAGGGATTTGGAAGAAATTTTCTGAGAAATCGGATCAGAGAAGCCAGTTTTGATTAAACGCTGAGCAAATAATCATAATCGTTACAAGGGTGATTAATTTTCGATTCAAATAATTTTGCATTGCAAAAACACTTACAAATTAAACCTATTCAAGTAGTTTTGTACAAAATTATTCAGGCAGTAAAAACTATGGTCCATTAATTAGATGAAATTTATCAAACATTACCATAAGCTTATTATATCATAAAATGTTACATTCAAATAATTCGATCATTAGACTGGGGGATTTTCCTTACTTTCATTTGAATAATACATATTTCATGTATAATATTTTTTTTTGTCTCATCCATACTTATGTTAGTCTATTAATCAATTTTGTGCTTATAGGCATCATCGAAAAATTCACAGAAAAAATCATATGTGTCTGATATTGGTGTAATATTAAATAAATGTTTCGAAATGTTTGAAAATCAGAGTTCTGCGCTTGCTCTTATTTATTTATAATATAATCTATATTTATATTTATATGAATTGTTTGTAAAAATACAATAAATAAACCAATATGTTTATTTAATTGCCATAATTAATGATCTTGGTTTTCAGAAAATTTCGAATATATACCCATCAATTTGCGCGTTATTTGTTTTTTTATTTTAACATTTGTGTAAGAGCTCAATGAAACAAGTGTGATGTGATGTAACATTATTCTTCAAGATTAATAACACATATTCAATGTCTTCATTATCTTTTGAGGCTTTCGTACAGTTAATTTTGATGAGAGAAAGGGAATTTAACAAAGAAAATTGAATGAATTAAGAACACTAACAATACAATTGAATGTATGTGGATGTACATGGGATGAGAAGCTACTTTATTTGATAGAAATTAGCTGATTTGAGTAAGTAGACGACCTCACAAAGACAGATGTTCAAAAAAATGGTGTGAACTGTCTGTCTTGATGAAATTGCACTCACAGATCTTGTTCATATGAGAAAAGCTCTAAATCGAATCATTTCAAATAGAAATAACAATAATTTTCACAAAAGCAACAAACACAAACTTTATATTGTTGTTTATTAGGTTTTTGGTTACTTTATAGGAATAGAAATAATGGAACACTATATTCAGATCATGTACCAATACATTTTCAAAAGTTACATTACTTTAAGGGTTATTATATGAAAAGAAAACTTTCAGTCAATTTACATGAAACTACTTCTCACACAAACTTTATTCATAACAAAATTAAATAGTTTGTTATTATTATTATTGTTTGATGCATTTTCCTCCTACAATCTTGTCATGTATTTTAAACTGATTTTTCACTACAGGTACTTGAAGTCAGATTTTACATCATGTTGAAAGTGTCGTTTAAGCAAAATTCAAAATGTATAATTTTTAGTTTATTATTTATAAAAGAAAATTATGTTTCAAAAAAAAAAGTAGTAGTGAAGTATAATTTGAAAGCATCCATCACTGAAAATAGCTTTATAAAATTTATAAAATTCTGATGAAAAATTTTGTTTTATATATTTTTCGGTTTTGTTATGATAGAACATTTGAAAGTTTGTTCTAACAAAATTTACCACAAACAAAGAAGATTTGAGTGTTTCGTTGATGAAAAGACAGGTAAAATTTTCTGAAAAATTTAAAAGCATTTTACTTTGAAAGTTTTCCATTTTATATCAAGTAACTTTCAAATGAATGTTGAGGTTTCCGGATGATTAAATTAAATTTACTTTAAAGTTATGCTTATTACTAATGTTTGTGGTCTTTCATACAAATTTTAAGGTTTATTTGCATAAAGTGCATTTTCAATATTTCATATCATCGTATTTCCATAACATTATGAAACATTCTAAGCTATCTAGCATATTATTTTGATATAAAAAATGAATTAAACATAAATATCGTTAAATGCACTCAATTTTATCAGTTATCTGTTATCAAATACCTTTATTAATATTTTTATATTTTTTCTTATCATAGAGATTTTGAATTTCTTATCATTTCAATTCAATTCAATCCAAAATAAATATATAAAAAAAAATTAAACATTAGTTTAGTTTCAGATTCTGTCATGAATCAAATACGGCCATTGACTACTGAATTAAATCAAATTGCTCTACGGGATTTGAATGAAAGTTCTGAAAGAATACAAAACGATGTTGAAACGATTCGGAATTGGATGCATCAAATCGGATATATCAGAGGAAGGGAAGACGCCCAATTTATAATTGCATTTCTACGAGGATGTAAATTTAGCTTGGAACGGACAAAAGAAAAGATTGATCTTTTTTATACAGGTCGATTCATAGTGCCTGAATTCTACAATGGAAAACGCTACCAAGATGAACGAATAATTGAATTACTGAAATTAGGGTAAATTTTTCAATTTAAAAACTTAAACTTACATTTAATTTGAAATTCTTTAGTCTTTCAATTCCATTACCACAAACCAAGTTTTCAGACTCACCCAGAGTTGTGCTAATACGAAGTTGCAGTTTCGATCATACCAAAGTTCATATTCGTGAGATAATGCGAATGGCTTGTATGATGAGTGAGATAATGCTAATTGAAGACGATAATTTTATAGTAGCAGGTCTTATCAATGTCATTGATATGGTTGGTGCATCAAAAAGTCTCGGGTATGTTGGACAATTCACGCCAACTTTAATTAAACATATTGCTTATGTGACACAAGATGCGATGCCAGTTCGATTAAAGCAAATGCATTTTTTGAATCCACCACCGACATTTGATAGTGTATTTCAGTTTTTTAAAACATTGTTCAATAAGAAAAATAGTGAAAGAGCAGAAGATACGAAATTGGTTTTGGAATGTCATGGAACGAATATGGATGGATTATTTAGATTCATACCACAAAAATTATTTCCAAATGAATATGGAGGTGAAGCAGGAACAATCGATGAATTAATGTCTGTTTGGGAAGAAAAATTCAAAAAGTATCGAGGATATTTTGAAGAGGACGAAAATTATGGGACAATTGAAAAATTGAGACCTAACCCACTTAAAAATAATAGTAATTTGTATGGAGTTGATGGATCGTTCAGACAGCTGAATGTTGATTAATTTTTAATATTCATTTTCATAGTGCACAACATTAAATCACATCTAGAACTTCAAGTTTTGTGCTTGTCATTAACTTTTAACAAGTAACAATTTTGACCATATTTATTTTAACAACGCGAAATATCATTTTAAACTGTATTCATTTTATATGAAGCACACATTTTTAGGTTGTCAGAATAAAGAAAATGAAACTAATGAAGGAAAGTGAAAAATAATCTTAAAGTCACGTACTTGTCAATGTAAAAATCATTTTAACTGATGAAAATTTGATGAAAAAAATGATCGTGATGTTATTTTATCTTGTAATAAAGATAGTATATAAGTTAAATGTGATAAAAAAAATACAGATTTGAAATGTTGATTGTCGAGGTCATTTGAAATATTACAATCAGCATTATAATCTGAATTTGAACTTCTGGGGATATTGTATCTGATGAAAATGATTTTCAAATTACCTCATCTAATCCAATAATTTCAATCCTATTTCTATATTTTTTTGTAAAATTGAATAATTTAATCTTTTTTTTTTGTTCATACCACCATAATTTACTCACGGTAAACATAATTATTGAATCATAATTTGAATATAATTATTTCAAATGCAAATATTTAATTATCTTTTCATATTTTTTGTGTGTAATGTAATTTAACCATCAAAAATTATTATTATAATCATTTATTATTATTGTTTTTTAATTACAAACCAGCATGAAAGTAACTAATTACAATTATTTATTTTAAATTACCAAAATTTTCTGTTTTATGATAATAGAACAAATTAAATTTTCATTTATTGAATTAGTGGTCAGCAAAAAAAAAAAAATTATAATTAAAAACATATTTCAGTTACTTTTTTTGTTTCACTTTTAAGGTGACCTACATCATTTTGAATAATCATAATAACATTCAAATGATATGACAGATAAAATTGATGTGCAAAATAATATTATGACAAACAATTATAAATACAAAAATAATTGAAAGCAATGAATTATAAAATATTCATAAAGGTGCCTGCATAATTAAATTATTATTATTATTAACATATTTATTGAAAAAAAATACCAACAACTACTGAATTGGTGCCCTTTTCAATAAAAGATTTATCGTAATGAACGTCATTATTTTTGCACGTGAATTTTTTATTCAAAACAAAATTATTGAATGTCCAAAAATAACCAAAAGTTAAATAAAATTAATTAATCAAATGTAATTGTTTTTATATGTGCAATTGTCTAAATGAGTGTAATTATGCTTTTCATGAATGTTTGCTTGAAGTTGGTAAGCATATGATTTTAATTGTAATTATTTAAATATTTTCCATGAATTCTGTATGATATTTCGAAGTTACATGAACCAATTTAAATTTAAATAAAACTAGACGATGAAAAGAGAACACGAATATTGAGTAGAAACTTTATTTACATTTTTAACAAAAAAAAAAAATAGTGAATTAATTAAAACTAGACGTACATTTTCAAACCATGCATCTTCTCTATAATGAGATCATCAAACTTGCTAATTAGCTCATTAGACATTTCATCTTTAAATCCATTAACTTTAGCCCTACGAATAAATCTGTAAAATAAATTTACATATTATCTTATCAAATACACATGAAATTCAAATTAAAAAGAAACATACCTAAAATCTGGGTTCGGTGAATTGAACATTGATGATGATAGAAAAACTAAATCATCTTGGTTACACGCTTGATTTTTACGCATAGAATCCACTTGTAAATGTTCGTATAATGCTTCAACCTGTTCATCTGTAACTGGTTTTTCTAGAAATTTTGCAGTTGAACGAATAATTGACCGCAAATCCTGTTGCATCTCCTCATAACTGATAAAGTGAATGTATGGTTTACCTTTCAATTGCATGAATTCATTGATTGTTGTGGTAAATGGTCCATAGATTACATTTCCCTCAAGATATAATTGTAAAAATTCATTTAATGTACCCAGATAACCGTGTAAATGTTTGTAATGGTGATACAATGATACAGCTGCATCTTTTGGATTTCTTGTAATGTAAATCATTTTTGGTTTAACTTGCCATAACTCCTCAGGCAGCATACTAATGGGTAGATGTGATTTGAAATGTCGTGGAGATGGAACGAAATCTAATTCTTCAAATATTGTTGAATCTGTCATTGTCATAGGTAACATGGCCAATAACTCTAGTAATGGAAATCTGTAGAGTTGGGACACTGTTTTTGCTTTCTTAAAATTGAAATCGTTGTTAATCAACCAAACCATTTCCTGGGTCCATGTCGTACCACTTTTTGGATATCCAAATACAAATACATCACTTGGACGTATTTTAAATTTCCGTATATATTCGGCAAAAACTTTATACTGCTCAGGTAAACACACGCCTTGAAATTCATGATTTGGACCAAGAGGTGTGACAGGAGGATTCTTCCATCTCAACTTCAATAGATGCCAATCAATAGATTGTTTTATATTTGAGTCTGTTACTATTTCGTCAGATATCAATTCCATTTTCGACAAAATTGTGTAACAGTATCAAGAGTTATGATAAGAATAAAACTAGTTTCAATCATAACATCCGCTATTTATATTAATTTTTTGTTAATGAACTTCAAATAATAATGAAACAAGTTTAAGGGCATAATGAAGGGATGTTATCAATAATAATATTATGTATGTTAGTTTCTTTCTTTACTCAAATACATAGAAAAAACTTGTTTTGAGTAAGAGATTAACATACAAAGTTTATTATTAACCGGCATGCTCTAAACGGGTTTGAATTATTAACATAAATAACATATTTTAATAAATACTGCATAAAAATTCATTGATCTGTTACAAAAACTCTGAAATGATTTATCTTACAAAAATTAAGAAGTTCAATGCATTATTAAATGTCAACCACAATCATATTTCACCTTAAATATCGCGTGTACCAAATTCAATATTCAAATTTATGTAATATAACTCGTTTTTTTTTAGTAAAATAAGTTTTGTTCAGTAACGGTAAGGGATTAATAAAGACAAATATTTATAATTTATTTATAAGACACGTGAACCACACGCTATTTGCAGATATTGAATAATCGTGAAGGGTTTTGACAGTGAATTACCTCTTCCGGTTCCGTGTTGTTTTGTATTTAAGGGTACATTATTAATTTAATTGGTACTCTTAATTATTTTGCTTTTGGGTTTGTTAGTTTAAGAGATATTTTTGTGTCAATATTCTAAAATTTAAAGAAGATTTCAGCTCTTAATGAGTATTTTTCATCTCATTAAACCTGTGAATGCATAAAAATTATGTTCCTCTGAATGAAGTTTATTTTGACGATTTTTTTGAGAACAAAAGAACGGGTGTACCTGCATCCATACAGAGAAAACACTTAGAAAATGGGTTAAGTTTATTACATTCAATTCAACTCTTTCATCTAAATTCAATAGAGTTTTCATCAAAAACATTTCAAAACATGTAATTTTGATGAATCATTCAAGAAAAATTACTTTTTAAGTTATAAATAAGTTTCTCCTTTTTCTTTCAATGAATTCACATCTCAAATAATAAAAAAAAAAATAAATTATTTCAATACATTTTACATACAATGCTTTTGATGAGATGTGTGCTTATAAGTAACAATAACTCATAAAATTTCACATAAACTCAGTACTTTTATGTAATATCATTTTTTTTTCTTGCTATTCTGCAATCATCTTTTTTCATATTATACACAAAAATTACTTAACTTTTTTTTTGTTGTATCTCATTTTAAATAAAAAATTGTTTTTCATTCTTTTCTTGTTAACTTTATCTTTGTCCATCTGTGCAATTTTTCTTACCTGTAGTCTCTCATGTTTTATTTTCGTTTTTTATCCAGTTTTTTTAAAAAAAAAGTAAATAAAGCATAAGCACTATAAAAATGCAAAACTTTTTCAATAAATAATAAATAGTTGTGCTCTTGGAATTGAACAGCATATTGAACAGTAAAAAAATGGTATACATACAAAACGGTAATGTATCATGTTAAAATGAGGGTAACTTTGATATTACTGATATTGTTTGTAAGTAGTTTTGTCTTTTTTTATTTTATCTCATCTTGCAAGTTAATAAAATTGAATTTAATTTTAAAAAAATAATGTACCATGAGGGGTTTTAAGAAGGAGCACAAATGGAGCATGGAATGATCTCCCTTGATCCTTGTAATTGGATTCATTTAATTTCTTTGAAAAATGTAAATATTAATTAAATTCGCCTTTGTCTTCAATTAACATTCACTCGGGAGGAAGAATTCAATATCCAGCTTTCAATTTTTTTTTCTCATCTCAAGTTTTATTATTCGAAACACATACAGAACAAAAATTCCATTATTGAAATGCAATCACACTTTATTCAAACAGATCGAAGTCAAAAAGGTGAAAATAATTCTTTTGAACATTCATATTACTTGTATTTCCCTTTTCACATACATTTATAATGTATATTCATCGTTTACATCTGTTTTTTTTGTGTTGTTTGATTTTTTCATAGAATATGTGTGATTTTTTTTTTCATTCTTATCGAAACGTGAGAATACCAAAAGCATTACATTGCCTTATCTGAATATTTATGAACATCAACAGGGCAGACATTCATCTTTCTTTTATTTTCATTATTATTTCAATAAAAGGATATTGAATATTTTTCAATTTTTTTTCATTCTTTTGTGATGATTCTTTGATTTTCTTTTATAATTTCATTATGAACGACACACTGAAATGTGTTTTAATTTTTTTTTTCACTTTGAAAAAGGTTTTGTGTGTACCTGAACTGCATGTGTGTCACATATGAGAAGAAAGAAATTTAATTTACTTTTGAAATTTGTTTGCATTGTTATAAAGCTGTTTCTTTTATTGATGTAGTTAACAATTTTAGAATGATCATGAAATTTTACGGGAGAAGTCAGTTGATGTTGCGTTAGTTGATATTAAGTCTAGAAAAAGAAAATGAAGAATTACCGAATTTAATGGTATACAAAAGCGTATTTTCAGAGTTTGACATCACTTTTGAAATGAAAAATTTAAGATTTGTGGAATTTAAGTTGTGAAACATGACAGACGACCCACGATACTCAATTCAATTGTGAAATTCCTTTGAAAAGAGCATTAAAAACCAATTTAAGATTACATTTACTCAAATTTTCTCTTATTTAATGGTATAAAATAAATTTTACAGACATTTTTATTTACCCATCAATTCATTCAAATGATTTTTGTGTCTGTCATCGTAGCATAAGGTACATTTGATGTCAAAAAAGTAATGAAAATAAAGCTAGAATTACATAAAAGAATAAAAGTCACCGTTATTTTATTTTATATCTCGTCTCAACATGTTATTTTATGCCATTTTATTGATTTTTATATTCCATTTGTCTTATCTCTCATTTTATATTTCATTTGTGTAAAATGATGTTTTGTAATGGGTGGACAATGTTATATGGACCGAGTAATTTAATGGTTAAGGCTTTCACAGACGTCATGTTATAAAATCAATATACTTACATATAAACTTATTCTTTTTTTTTATTTGTAATGTCCCGGTATGAAGAAGACAGGTGCTTTAATGTATTTTCATTGTCAAAATGAGAAAAAAAGGGAGGAAAAATTAATTTCATTGTGGTAACCTTTTGCCTTCCTTTTGAAACGAAAATTAATGGTGTTTCATTATTTGGTAAAAGTTTTTTTTCTGATTTTTTTCTCATCTGATTTCCAGTGAAGGTTAATTGATAAATTGTGTTCCGAAAAAATGTGCACTCAAACCCAAAATGAAATAATGAACTTGAGCCAAGAAACATAAAATTTCAACATAACACCATCAAAATTAAATGGAAAAAAAATTCAATGATAATAAAAATCAATCCAATTAAAAACTTTTTTTTTTACGTGACCAACTTTTGTGTACAAAACGAATAATGCAAAAAAAAAGAATCTATTGATATCATAAAATAAAATTGCGAATTAATTTAATTTTTTTATTATTACAATCAAATTAATTTTTTTCCAGCCAACACACACACACAGACCTACACAAATGCATATTCATTAAAAAAATTCAATAATTGCATTATTATTATTATTATTATTTTGTTCATCATATGAAAGTGTTGAAAAGTACACTTGAAAAAAAAAATTATGAAAAGAACGCGTGTTTTTCCCCATTTTTAAATTCATTTCCCTTTAATTTGATTGGTATTTAATTTGATCAGTAGTTATAGTGATGATTTTTTATGTGGACGTAATGTACCGGAAACTGTGGGTTTAAGTACAAAAGATATAATTGTTTGAAAATAAAACTGATTTTAATTAATATGGATTATAATTATTTGTTATTTTTCATTGTTTTTTTTTTTTATTTTTGGTAAAAATATTATTTCAATTAAATACAAATTCATTATAATTAATATGAAATTATTAAAGAGCTTTAATTGGTTTTGCTGTAAAATTTTCAGTGTTAACATAAATTGGAGTAAAAAACCTTAAGACTTCCTAATTGACCTCAAAATTTGGTTTCAAGCCTAAACATTACAATTTTAAAGTAAAAACAATTATTTAACTGTCAGATTTGAAAGGAAAAGTACTGATTTGTAAAATGCTGCTGAAAACTGAAATTTCGTATCTAAATTTTCATAATCACCACAATCTAACTTGATTGGACTCCATTTTAAATTAAAATTATTTTGTGTATGAAAATTTAATCTTAATTTTACTAAAATACAAAGAAATTCAAAATAATCTTCAAATAAAAACTCCACCACAAATGTCTGCTTCATGCTCGAGGATTCTCTGTTTAAGGAATGCACTTTTATTAAAAATATTATTTTATAAATTTCATGAATTTGAGAGATTGCCTGTGGCATTTCTTCTTTGTTTTCTTTTTGGATTACTATGAGTCAAACTGACATATTTCCACAATTCACGTAATTTACTCATCATAAAAAAAAATTGAAATCTTTTGAGACAAATGAAAGACAATCGTCGAGATGTAAAAGTTTAAAGAAAAATGACAGAGATACAGCCAATTGTACGTTGTACAGGAAATGTTACAACAATCAAACATCTGCATTCCGCATTAATGTCATGATTTTTCTTATTATATTTAACTTTTATACTTTATTACATTTAACTTTTCTTTTTCATTTCATTCTATTTTTTTTAACAAGAGACACAACACGATTTTTATTTTTTTTTTACAAATATGTGTGAGGTTTTATATATTTAATCAACCAGCAATCTTGCAGCAAAAGTACAAAAAACTTTTTAATCTGTTTTTCTTTTTTTTCTCTCTATCTTTCTTTCCCTAAGAATACATCAAACGTGTATAAATTTCGTTTTCCATTAGTGTTAAGATTCATTTGAGCTATTTCACTGTTCAAAGTTTTTTTTTCATTCATTTAAGAAAATTGTGTACACGATGACTTGATTATTAGTGGAAGAGAAGAAATGAAATCAGAGAAAGAAATATAAAAGTTACAACTCACTTGACAAGTTTGTTGGTTTTGAGATAGTCACTGAAGATTAATTTCATTTCACATGACACATTAATTCTTCGCACAAACCAGTAAAGGTAGATAAATTCTATGTATTAGTGGCATAATTGATGGAGAAAAAACACATTGGCATTGATTTTCTTTTACTTTTAAATACAATTTTTCATTTAATTTCATTGCATTGTGAACTTTTTTAATTTTCTTTCTTGTTCAAAAAAAAAGACAATTTTAAAATTTTATTCCTTTTAACAGCCATAAAAGCGTCATCAGAACACGAATGTCTGATTTAACAACCAATAAAACAATTTTAAGTACATTTTTCTATGTCTTCTTATTTTATTTTATTGTATGGAAATTTATTAGCGTGTTTGCTCACTTAAGACCAAAAAAAATCATACTACAATTTTTATTTTGTTGTATTTTATATTTATTTATGTGAGTGTGTGTGTAATTTAAGCACAATTTTTCCTCGAAATAAGTAGCATAGATTAATCGTTAAGATAATTCAAAAGCAAGAATAATTCATTTGTATTCTCATACTTTTAAAAGATATAAACAAAAAATCAATTCATGCAAATGCATAAAATAACAAAATTGATACTGATACTCAAATTCTTTTAATGATGTGTAAAACAATCTCTGCGCAATTTTGTTTTTTGTATTTTTTTTCTTTTGCTAATTTTTTTCATATCCATTATATCACTGCTTAAATTCATACGAATTTTTATACTCATGAATGAACATTCAATTAGAATTTCATAAATATTCAAAAGGAACATCCATTTTCATGTTGTATGAATTTGATTAAAGCCATATTATTTTATTTTTGTTCTGTGAATTGCCAAACAAAATACTGTGAATTGAAATATTTATTCAATATCTGTATGATAAATAAATAAAAAATATACTCTATTGTACCTTTGCGCAAATGAACCATGATTTGCACACATTCATATATTTAACAAATTTATATCGAAATTTTAACTATTTGAACTTATTTTATATGAAAGAAACATTCATTATAGTCTTTTGAACATATTTGTAAATTCATTTTTAATTTAAATGAATATTAAATGTTCAAAAAAATGAAAAAATACTGTGCATTCCATTTTATTTTATTTTATCAATTAAATGTCGTTTTTGATGCATGAAGTTGGTTAAGAAATTTCCGTTCAAATTATGATTTTTTAGTAATTTTCACCAAAAGACATGTACTAAATCAAATATTTGTTATATTTTCTTGAAATTTGTAAAGAAAAAATTACAATTAATATTAATTTTCATTGAATATTTAATGAAATAAGAAAGTCGTCCATGTACTTTTTGATTTGCGCATGATAAACCTTGATTTGTGCAAGTAAGTCGGTTATCATAGTGTGGGTTAAATTTTATAAAATAATAAACAATTTTTTCATGATTCTTCAAAGTAAAAATACTTAAAACAAAATAAAACAATAAATTAATAATAAATTTTGTAAAATACTATGATTTTTTTCATGTTTTCTTGAAAAAATTACAAAATTTGGGGTTTTTATAAGAATTTGATCCACTCTAGATCAAAAAGTCTCTCAAAACACTAGTGACATCTATTACTCACTTAATTAACTTTTAAGGATTAGAATTTGCATAAAATTCGTTTTTTTTAATAGATCATATTTAAAACATTTGTGAAACGTGAAACAAAGCAAAAAACAACCAAAATTGAATTTTTCATAAAAATTTATAGAACATTTGCGTAATCCAGCAATTTTGATTAAAATAAATGTGTTACAAAATCAATTATAACCGTCATACAGTTTGAAATACGGGATACAAATGTGCAAATCAGAGTACATGGTGGATTCATTATGTATGTATGAGAGACAATTATTGATCAGTGTATTTAACTTAAAATTAATACATTTTCTTATATTTTCATGCAAATTTCTTAATGAAATAAGAAAATACATGCATCAATCTTTTTGTAAAAGTGATTTTTTGTCCTATTCACTTTTACGGGAAGCGAAAAAAAGTAATTTAAAAAAAAAAATTTCTTAAGTGTGCAAATCATGGTACAGAATAGTACATGAATTCGGATATTTTTTTTTTGGTTCTTGAAGAAAAATTGAATAATTTTCTGGAATTTGAAATAAAAAATATATTGAAATTAGTATCAATTTTAATTAGGAATACCAAATTTTATTAAACGGGAAATGATTTTCATCAGCATTTATTTGAAATCCATGATAAACAATGTTGATATTGAAGGGTGTAATGATGCTCATTTTAATTTTGCCTTTTTTCATTGGAAATTTTGATTATTTTAATGATTTGATGAAATCATTGATTTTTTTTAATATTTAATTTAAAAATTTTGTTAAGAGCATGCAATGTTAAATGATAAGTCAAAGGCGCTGATGAACAAAATTCAAATCGTTAATGAAGTAATTCAAATCAAACAATCATTAAAATTCAAGGAAATCACAATTTTATTTAATTGAGCTACACGAAATCTGACTTGAAATCCTTTTGCCTTTACTATGAAAAGATTCCTTTTAAGACCATATTTACAGCACACAAAAGCAAATATAAAAAAAATCTTCAATATCAAAGCAACTCATTTTTTGTTCATATTCAAAATTTCTTAGATATAAATTATCTTCATGTTATTTTTTTCCACTACTTCAAAGATGTAAATAGAAAAAAAAAATACTTTTTGAACACCTGTACACCATTTACATTTTTTTTTCTCTTATCATGCATAGAGTAATGATTATAATAAACTTTCTTTATGGGTACACACACTCACTCATATGTTAAGTTATGAAGAAAAAAAAGTAAACCACATGAAGATGAAAAATATCTTTTACATTTCAAATCATTTATTATAGAAAAATAACAAGCAATACAACACAACATCTTTGCAAATGTTAAAATACATGTATACAAGTGAAGAGTGTAGTGAAAAATATTAACATGAAGAAACATGAATATCAACTTTTTTTTTAGATCCACTTTATTTTATAAAAATATATACAATATATACATAAAATATCTCAACAAACAAGTTTGAAGAGAGTCGTTGTAATACATCATAAAATTTCAAGAGACCTACATTTGTATATTTTTTTGAAAAACATTTTTCAGTTAAGGATGGATTCAAAACAATTTTTTTTTTTTGTTAAAAAAGTTATATAATTTCCATTTATTTCTCTTTCATTATCAATAAACATGTGAGTACATACGTTTTTGATATGGAATATGAAAGTCATAGTGATATCAAAGAAAGAATGTACAAAAAATGGAAATATTTTCATCATCAACACAGAGTTTGCATATGACTTTGGTTATAACACTTCAATTTCGAAATATATGAAATGTAATATGAATGTCAACATTTTGCTTAAATTTTTGATGTAATGTGAATTGGATCAGGATTAAGATTTAAAATTTCTTCTATGGTATTTCAAGCTTTTGATTATGGTCAAATTGAAAATTATTCGAAGAATTGAAGTTTCATGATGAAAAAGTTAGGGAAAGAGGCTTGAAAATTTTTGTTTTAAAATTTAAGTGCAAGTTTGTGGAATTTGAAGTACATTTGACCGACAACAATTTCATTTTAATCACATCAGTTAACACAATTCAAATTCTAGGAAACAGAAGTAAAAATAGTAAAACAGTGAGATAAAAATATTTCAAGTGATCGAAATTGAATTTAAGATATCTCTACACTAACATTTTTTTCACAATTTTATATTGACTTACTCTTATTTTTAGAATAAAATAAATAAATTTCAAAATAAACGCTTCCCATAGGAAATGAAGTGTTATATTTTAAACTTAAATCGATTTCACAATAAAAAAGTGTTATTTTAGTAAGTAAAACAATACTTGTCATTGTAAAATTGTGATAAAAATACAAATGAAATAAAACTTGTAATAAAATTCAATAATAATTCAATTTCTAAAAAAAAACAAAACATTTTTAACAAAAACTATTCACAAAAAAAATTTAAAGCGGAATATAATGTTAAAATAATGAAAGAATACCATGAATTTGTAGAAAAATGATAGTAACGTATAAAGTAGCTTTTCACAGAAAAAAAAACATATTTTTTTTGCAAATTCTTCTCAGAAAAATAAAATAAAATCAGACAAAATAAAATTGAATTGATTTCAATTGAATCAAAGTAAGAAAATGCAAGGAAAACAAGAAAAATTTGCATTTATTTTCTCTTACAACTTTTTTCATATGTTTTCTGAAAAATATTCATGATATTTTCTTGATACACTTTTAGCAAGTGATACAAAAATGTACAAATCAAAATATTTTCTTCCTTTACAATTAAATTTGATATCACTTGATTTCATGTGAGCTATTTATCTTTCAAATCTAAAGTGGTCTGTTATTCAATTGAATTTCTAGAATACCTGAAAATCAAATGTTGATGCCTTAATTGAAATCAATAATGTCAAAAAACTTTTTTGGTTTCATGTAAAATAATAGCAAAAAAATTTAATCGAAAATATAACCGCAAAACTATCGATACATTGAAACTATTTGATATACTCTCAAAATTCCATATTATTATGATATCAATATAACTTCTACAATTATTATTATTGTAGAAAATATCAAACTTTATCTTTTTCGATTGTTATTACACGTAAAAGATATTTTTATTGAATATGGATATGTGTATCAAATACAAACAACAAAATTCTGCAGGGAATACTTATATTATGCATGCATTATTGAAACATAAGAATGTAACACAGTGCAACAGAATGGTACGAAAAGCAGGCTCAAGTCTCGTCGGGCCATACAACGTCGATTATCTGATTCGTTAATGAAAAGCTATGTTAAAACATGATCTTGGTCCAGCTCTCGGTTGTTGATCCGGATTCTTTTAGCGCAAATTGATGAAGATGGCTTTTAAACTGAACAGGTGAAAAGGTGTCCAAGAATTAAGAGCTGAGGCCTCTCTGCATTCCATGAATTTTGACTGGAATCTTTTTCCAATGGATAAAAAATGAAAACGCTTACTCGATCAAAAAATTTGTTGTACTGTGTTATGAAACATAATAGATAAATAAAAAGTGGGTGCATCATCAATGAAAAACGTAAAAAGAGGCAATGCAGCATATCGAAAAGCTCTTTGCATTATCAACATAAACATGTATTAAATTTTATTAGGGAATTATGTTAGACAGGAACTCATCCGAACAAGAATTCGAGAAAAAACAGTATGAAATTAAACATAAAATTGGAATGTTCCTGTCTATTCAAAAAAAATTGTAATAATTTTAAATGGGATGAAAGACGACAAATTCAGTTCTTTTCTCATATTTGAAAATAAACAACAATTTATTACTATGATGGTAGTTATGAATAAACTTAAATGCATCATTCAAAGACAAGAGCAAAAAAAATGTTAAAATAAAATTAACAAAGGTATTTTGTTTTATATTCAAAATGATGCGAAGAGCACTTTATATAAAATACCTATGAACCTAAAAACTGAAACATCATCCATTTATTTTTACAAACACTAATACATTTTACAAGTATGTATACAAGATAAAGAAATTAAGACATTAAAGTTTAATATAGAAATCCCACTGCTTTTAGCAATACATTAAATATTTGTAATATTGGAGTACAAAACGAGTCTTTGTGGTGAATAGAAAAGTAACATAAAAGAAATGGTAGGAAAATTATTATCGTATTAGGGAGATATTACTTGTACTTTTTCACTTGATTCATGTTTATGACCCAAGTTAATTAAATTATGTAGAAAATTTTTATCTTCAAATTTTATTTATTATTAATATCAAATCTCTTTTGAATACAAAAAAAAATTACAAACCTGTCTACTAAATTTTTTTCATGGTATTACAAGTGCTTTTCATTTATTAATCAAATTATTTCAATATCATCACTCAACATTATCAATTTACTTCAAAATATAAAAAGAAAAAAAATAGAATCTTAACTTTTGGTGTCAACATTCCATCAATTTTTTTTGTGTGTATAAAAGTCAAAAGAGATAACATTAATATGCATGAAGATACCTTCACTCGGTTGTCTCGATACTTTTCTAAACAGCATTATTATTATTATTTTTATTATATTTGTTGTTGTTGTTGTAATCAAACAAGAAAAACAATTTGTGATGAAGAGAGTGTTTGAGTAGAGAAATAACAATTCTTGTTATTTTTTTGTGTTTCTATATAAAATTTATGAAGAATGTCTTCAAGTAGGTTCGACACTCAATATATCATATTACATTATAAATTCAGAAGGATCTACTTAAATACGTTAAAAAAGGGACAGCATTAAATTTTGCATTTACTCTTCAAGGTATGTGAAAATTTGAATGTCTTGTCTAGGGAAAATTTCTATTTAAACTGAATTTTACCATAAATTTTCATTGTTTGAAGCAAAAATTCAATGTTCAAAAGACATTATGCGCATTTAAATCCCAGTTGGAATCCGGTTACTATTTTTAACCATTTTATAATTCATAAATACATAAATTAAAATGAAAAAGGGAGAAATAAATCCTTTTCTTTTATATGCTCTTTTACAGTCTTTTAAAGCGATTATGTATTCATGTCACCTCATTTAATATTTAAAAAGTAACCTGCGTCCTGAGAATTCAAATGTATAAAATATTATTACGACAATATTTAATAAGAGACTGAATAATAAGAATCATAACAATCAACAAACTTTTCTTTTCATCATAAATACTAAATAAATATAACGAAATGCAAAACACGATTAATGTTTTATGTGTGAAAAGAAACGGAACAGAGACTGTTAAATGACCTTCCATTATATTGTGAAGTGAAGTTTGTCGAAAGAGTTGAATAAGAGAGGAAATTTATTTTTTGTTATTATTATATTTGCTTTTGAATGAATAAAAGAATTATTTTTTATGATGCGACAACAGGATTTTCTCGGAATGACTATTAGCAATGTGAACTATTCACTGCTCAACCTACGGTGAAATTTATCAGATTACAATTTAAAGTTAAATTTAGAATGAGTTTACATTAAACGAGAATTTACTGCAAAATAATAAGAGAGTACACCTCAAAAACTTACCGGGCACTGAAAATTCTCCAGTAACAATTTTTACGGAAAAATTTAATTGTCTTGTTAATTTTTTTACTTCTGAATGGAAAATAAAAAAAAAACCAAGATAAATCTTCTGTTATGCAACATCCATATGACAATTTATGTTCTGACTTTATGATAATCATAATAAAAATATTTATTTCTTTATAAATATTCCCAAGTTACATTAACATCACATTGTTAATGGGACATTTTCAACTATTTAAATGCCAACGTACATTAACACCAAACCGGAGATATGCGACTCATTTATCACTTTTCTTCTGTGTATGTATATTCATCAGACGAATTTTTATTTTTATAGTGAAATATATGTATTTTTTTTATGAATGGATATTAAAATAACTGAAATTATTTTCGCGAGACACATGCCGCGCATTAAGCATAAAAAAAAAATCTATATTAAATTGCTCTTTAGGGAAAAATTATTTACAAATAAAAAACCATCATCATTTATTATTATTTGATTACATTATATATAATAATAATATAATAAATATTTAAATGGCACGATTTTTTTTTATTCCAAATTTAAGATGTACCAGATTATAAATACACAGAATTACAGACAACAAGTTATTAAATGGTTATTGCTCATATTACACAAAGTATTTATTGATAAATGAAAATACAATTTTTTTTTTATTGCATATCTGAGATCTTTATTATTTTATATTTAAAGGGTCCAATTTGGAGATGAACTGATATTTGATACGTTTTTATTGGTAAAAATGAACTTGTTTGTTTACACTTGTAGGCACACGAACAAAGAGCAATATCCAGTGGAGTGATAGTAATATGATATGTTTTTTTTTATATCTGGTGGATTTTATGGGTTTCCTGCTAGACTACTACTGAAATTTTGATTTGAGAGTGAGAGGGAGCAATTTAAGTGTGTCATTTTACACTAACCCCACAAAATAATAGAAATAAGAAAAGATTTTAAACATGATTTTATCGTTGTTTTTATGTCCACTCGTTTTTTTCTCTCTAATTTTCATTGTTGTGTCCATTCAAGTTTATATCATTTTCTTGAACTTTTTTTCTTTCTTTCATTCATTCATTCATCCATAAAAGGCTCCGTTTTAAGGGATGAACAAAATATTTTATTTATGTTTATGGACATGACTTAAATCATTGAAGTGGAAATAAACAAGCATTTCCAGGCCAAGAAATTGGCATGTCTGTGTGTAAGGATATATAAGTGCTTTTATTTAAAGACGTTTCAAGAATATCTGTATGTGTGTGTGTTTGAATGTCCATCTCTCTCTCTATCAATGTTTATTGAAGTAAATCTTTTGAAAATTGTCTACTTGTCTTTTAAATGTGTATTGTTTATAGTCAGTTTAGAGAATAAAGAAAATTTGTATTTTAATTGTTCAAACATATGATAAAAGGAAGTGTTTCGTAGAAGGTTTTTCAAAATCACTGAAATAAATAAATGTATGCCTTGTACATAATTATACAGGACAATTAATGATGAATATGAATTCACATGAACTCATCAGGTTGAATCTCAATTTAAGTTACGTCAAATTTGGTATATATCACTATGAGAGGAAGAGTATCGTCGAAAACTATACATGAAACCACCAGACTGCCTCAAATGCTCTATGATACCAATTTATGATCTTCTTACTCTTGAGATCCGAACTTCTAAGTGTTGGCACCTGAGCATGGCCTGAAGGGTGTTCTTTGAAGAACTCCAATAACTCTTATATTTAAAGAAACAATCTACTGAATCTCTTTTCAATCAAAATTTAACTGAATAACTGAAAACTTTTTTGATATATTCTCAATTTTCCATTGTTACATGAAAACTATTCTTGTCTATGTCAAAAATATCAAATATTGACTTGAATTTATGTTCTTATCACTTTCAATATTCAATGCATTTTACATTTTAAATCAATATGAACTTGATACCTATCTATTTGGGTAACTGAATTTTCTTTTATATCTTCTTCTCACCTTTTGAACTGAACATGTTCGGTTTTCACAACATACACTTGTATATTTTATCTTTTATATTTGAATAAACTTGAATTTAATTTCTTTCATATAAAAGTGTTATAGCATAGGCATTGAATTACATGTAAAATCTGTTGTATGTTTGATGAGGCAAGCACAAACACACACACATAAAACAATGCAAATAAAATTTATTTGATTTTCACTTTTCTTCAGTTTATTTTATTTTATCGTTTTTCTTGTTCGTTTCTTGGGTATACTCTTAAAATCGCTCAAATTCACATAAAAATTGTACAAAAAAAAGGCAATTGATCTAGTTTACGATATGATGCGACAACAAACAAAAATTTATATATATAAAACATAATAAAATAAATAAATAAAATAGGGCAACAGATGACATGGAAATTGTCATCAGTAGTTAGCATATCTCTCTCTCGTTTTTGTTCACGTCTGATTTTTCATCATGTACGTGATTGTGTGTGTGTGCGTGTATGTGTTTGAATGATCAAACATACATCAACATATTTTATGACTCATTTGTGTGCGTGAATGTGTGTAAAATAGCAATAAATTGGCAGAAAACATGACAATACAAAATATCGGAAGTGTGCTTTTGACTGGTAATTTTAATAAAATAATGAAAATTTGCATGCTGAGTTATTTTATAATGAAATATGATTTGCAGAGAGTTTATACAATTTTATTTATTGAAGATAAATGGATTTTTATTGTGAAATGCAAAATCGATTTACAGAATTAATTTAAAAAAAAAATAAAAATCCATCATTGTTAAGATATTTGACATGAAAGCATCGGCCAAAAAAGCACTGGAAATGAAAGGAGTTAACTGAATTTAAGCTAAAAATTCCATGAAATGAAATTCCATGTATGAAAATTTCATAAAAATTGAAAGAAAAAGGAATTTTATTCAAATAAAATAAATTTTCAAATTAAACGTCATTTCGATCAAACCAAACAAATAAATTTTTAATACACACTAACCTTTCATGACAAATTTGACACATGTAATTTATAGGTGTGATTCCAATGTCAGCCAAATTTTCTATATTTGTATCTGCTTCAAATCCAAATTTTTTTTATACATTTTTTCTTCATCAGGTACAAAATGATTTGTGTCCCCGTGTGTCATATATCTTCATTTTCATCTCTCACCCAAAAAGAGAATTTGCCTAAGTTTGAAATTCAATTTGTCACAAAATTTCTTTTATATCCAAAAGAAATAATAATATCATCAGACATAAAATGTAGTGATAAGGTATAAAACAGACAGACATTCACCTTTAAAGGAAAAAAAAATCTTAATTTATTATTATTATGATATATTTATATAAAAGTGTGTGTGTGTGTGTGTGTGTGTTTATGAGGGTTTAAAGTGGTTTGCCTTTTAGTTCAAAATGAAAAGGAAATTGAAATAAAATGACAAGATGAAACGATAAATAGTACAGATATAATATAATTTTTATTTTTTTTTTTGGGTAAAAACGCTCATAAAAAGATACACGTAATCTCATCTTAAATGTAAAAGCAAAATAAATAAATTCTGGAACAAAATAAAAGCATTTTACCTTCGATATGATATAAAAAAAAAAATATTTAAAAGTGATATAAAAGCACAAGGAACATCATTTTAAGGGAATGAAACGTTTTAACATAAAATCTACAGACTTTGTATATACTTTTTAAAGATAAATTTTGTTATCATAAGTACACACACACACACACACACAAAGACACAAAATGATGTTAAAATGCACTTAAGTCTTAATTGAATTTGAATTGAAACGTGCATGGTGTAACAATAAAATGTTTAACCACAAATACTAACACATTCATGGATGAAGAGAGAGAGGGAATACACGTAAATGCAAAAACTTAGTATCTGTTTGTATCCCCAGATAGTTCATTTAATCGTAAACAGTTATTTTATCTACATGAGGAAGGTTCCAATATCATTGAAAAAATAGGACCTTGCATTGAAATCTGAAAATGGTAGTGGAAGTTAAGAAATTATATTATTTTCTATTTTTCAAACCACTTTTCAGATACACAAAATTGAATCAACTGAATTAACCATAGTTTCATATTAAATTGAAAACAAAATGCATTGCACGTTTTTATGATTATTTGAGATTGTTACTGTTTGATTATAATCACTGTGATTCTAATGTAAAATTGCATGTTCAAAGAAAATGGATTTTAGTTTAAAATTCAATTTTGGGCACTCTAAATTGAAATTATTTTTGTAATTAAATGGCGATATTAACAGATATCGGCATAGATGCCCACTAAAAATATTTTTTTTTGCGAAAGTGCTTTGACAAAGGAAGCAAAATGATCTTTTAAGATTGAAATTTGAAGTTAAAATGCAATAAAAATTAATAAAACGTCTCTCAAATAAATGAAAATTGAGAAAACAAAACAATTTAATTTTAATAAAAACATAAAAGTATGAAATAAAAATATATTGGACAAACTTTTACTTTGAGTGTGTTTCTTTGATTCACTTTAAATAGTTTTTCGCTCAAAAAGAGAACAAAAGGTAAAATAATGCAATTTAATAAAACATAATAATTAATTTAATTTTCTTTTATTATTATTATTATTATCATAGTTTTAAACAAAAAAGTTTTTCCATCTAATTTTAAATGTATTTTATTATTTTTTCTTTTTTTTATTATATGATAAAACTGAAAAAAAATAAAATTAAATTACATTTGCACAAATAAAGAATAAACAAAGAAGTACAAAAGTAATGATATTTATTTTTCTATTTATTTACACCCTCTGAGAAATAAAAGCGTACTTTTTACGCTTTAAAGTATATTTTTTACGCTTTAAAGTATAAAAATTACGCTTCAGTATAAAAATTACGCTTTAAAGTGTAAAAAGTACGCTTTCATATTTTTTAACAAAGAATTATCATTTTTGAATTGTGAAAAAAAGTAAAAAAACTCAAAAATCTCAAAAAAGTGTGAAAACTCAAAATTTTCAAAAAAATCCAAAAATTTCAAAAAACTCAAAATTTTCAAATAAGTCAAAATTTTCAAAAAAGTCAAAATTTTCAAAAAAAGTCAAAAAACTCAAAATACCCAAAAATTTCAAAAAATTTCAAAATATTTTGAGTTTTTTTGAAATTTTTGTGTTTTTTTTGAAATTTTTGGGTTTTTTGAACTTTTTTGGTATTTTGAGTTTTTTGACTTTTTTTGAAAATTTTGACTTTTTTGAAAATCTTGACTTTTTTGAAAATTTTGACTTTTTTAAAAATTTTGACTTTTTTAAAAATTTAGAGTTTTTTGAAATTTTTAGATTTTTTGAAAATTTTGGGTTTTCAGAGTTTTTTGGATTTTTTTGAAAATTTTGAGTTTTTTGAAATTTTTGGATTTTTTGGAAATTTTGAGTTTTCAGAGTTTTTTGACTTTTTTGAAAATTTTGAGTTTTTGAAGTTTTTGAAAATTTTTAGTTTTTGACTATTTTGAAACTTTTGATTTTTTTTTTGAAAATTTTGAGTATTTAGGGTTTTTTTGACCTTTTTTACAATTCAAAAATGATAATTCTTTGTTAAAAAATATGAAAGCGTACTTTTTACGCTTTAAAGCGTAATTTTTATACTTTAAAGCGTAAAAAATATACTTTAAAGCGTAAAAAGTACGCTTTTATTTCTCAGAGGGCATGCTTTTATCAATTTATGTATGTCTTTACTTGCATTAATTTGATACAACGCTCTCCCATTTTAATTATGAGAATGTGTGAATGTGAGTGTGTGTGTGTGTAAATAACTTCAAAAGCTCCTTTAATTATTAAATGTATGCTCAAATATAAATGTGTTTGAATTTACTAATTCTTGTTAGTAATAAAGTAATTACAGCTAAATAAACATTTATTTTAGGCAAAATATATTTAGTGTATTTTCGCGTTAGTTTATAAATGTTTATTTTAATCGAATGATGTTTGAGCAACTCTTTTGAAATTATTATTACTGAGAAAAATGAATTGAAGATCCATTTTAATTGGTGACAAGCCTGAAAAATGTTGGAATAATTTTTTCTCTTTAAATTATTTCCATGACATCCTTTTAGTATTTTATTTATTTTTATACCTTCATACCTCTTAACTAACCTATACAAACATTATTTTTGATATTTTTTTTATGAAGAAAAGAAGAAGAGACAATTTAAATGAAATCTGATATGATAGCCACAAGTGCATTTTCACAATCTAATGCAAAATTAAATTTGTATAACTCTTTCATTTGTATAACAGTTTTGCGTTTGAGTTCTTCAAATTCCTTTAACAATTTGTTCGGGAAAACTTACAGATAGGCAGACCTGCAACACTCCACATTTTCATGTTATCTTTAAATTGACAAGAAACTTACTCATATCAAATCAAATTACATTCTTTTTTTACATACAAAAAATAAACATGATATTACCCTTACTTCTCTTTAAAAAAAACACGTGCACCAACAATGTCAAAACTAACTTAATTTACAAGAGAAACCTTATATACCAGATGAATATCATGTCTCATTTAAACATGTAACTGTTGTAATTTCTCACATAGGAAGCATTTTTCTCTATTCTACTATAATTTTTTTTTGTTTGTTTAAAGTAGCTTTAATATGAGGGTATAAGGAAAACAATTATGAAAGCAAATCGTTTTATTATTATTACCGTGTCATATAACAATAATAATAATAATCAAAATATTTATATGACGACAGGTAATATAATCGTTACATTGTCTCAAAATGAAAGGGAATTTTTGATGAGTTTTTTCTTGTATGTGAATTCTGTACATATTTACCATAAAGGAAGCAGGAATTAATGTCGTAAGCCCTTTTTCCTTACCGAGTTGGCTCTTTTGCAGATCAGATTGAGTTTTGATAACTCTGAGCGACCAAAAACAGTCAACAGTCTTAAAACTTTAGTGTTATCTAAAATTAAAAAATTTCATTGCAATGGCTTTAATTTTAATTTTTTAATTAATCCTTTTTCGTTATAATTTCTTTTGTCATTTAAACTTTTTTTGTTTGTTTCAGTATTTTATTTTTAATTTCATGACGAATCTTTGACAATAAAATATATTTTTACTTCATGATTATTTTAAGAGAAAGCTTTTTATATCATCATTAAAAATTCATTTTCAAGATTAAAATTATCTTCATTTATTAGAAAATTGGTCCATCATAAATTATTTGAACGTGTGTGTGTGCGTACAAGAACCCAAAAATCTCTGACCTTTCTTTGAATTAACAAGAGAAATGTAAAAGTAAAATTTTACTGATTTTTTTTTTCATTTTTTCCTTTTGTGATCGCATTATTTTGATTTTCTTTTTTTATTTTAAGGCTCGTCGTTTTTTTTTTTGTTATATTATTTCTTTAAGTGCTATTATTTTTGCGATTCGACATACAACAGCTTTGATATGTTATGTAGGAAGAAAAATTTTTATGTATTTCTTTCCTTCTTATTATTTTTTGATGATATAAAAGTGTAGAACAATGTAAGAGAACGATATCGAGGGAGAAAAAAGGGCACCTTTAAAGATTATATTGCCATTCATACCTTTTTTCATTCCATTATTTTTATGTGTTTTTTTTTACTTATCCATGCACTCGACTATTATCAAAACATGATGACGACGAACGACGACGTGCATCATAACATTATTATGTATAAGATACACGTATCATGCGTATTTTTGTGAGCTAAAACCAAGCCAACATCCAATATTGTTGCTTTTGTTATTCAGGAACATGAAAGCAATAACAATTATTGGTACTATAAAATAATTTTGCTGTTTTTTTTCCACTTGTAAGTTTTTGTGTGTGTGTGTGTGTTTGTTTGTATATATTTGTTTTACTTTAGGAATTTTCGATCGTCTATGTTTTTTTTATTGCTACCAGTCCAGATACAATTTTTCGTGAATTACCAGTGCTATGCCAGAAAAATAAAATGAAATAAAAATAGGGAAAAAAGCAAGAAGGTAAAGAAAAATGTAATACCAATTGGTAGTATCGGAAATGGATTAACCATTTGCTTATTATGCTTTTTCCGTTCCAGTACTTTCACATTAAGGAATTTTGTTTTGTATTCATGTTGTTAGAATGTTAACCAGGTTAAGTGTAAAGCGGATTTAAATGTGATTAATTTAGAAGATGAGTCTTGTTATTCTTTTTAAAATGTGTTTCTATTTCAATTTTGAACAAAGAATGTTTTTTTAAATGGAAATACAATCTACTTCTTATCTAAGGAATTCTCGAGTAAGAATTTATATGCAAAAAAAATCTAGGTCTTTTTGTTTAGGCTCAGGTCTGAAAGGGTTGGGTGTAATGTATCGAGAAACAAAATTTGATGATTTTATAGAGCAGAGTCCAGCACATATAATTTATTTTCCAGGAAACAATGAAATGCTCCATTTCAGATTTCTCATTAACACAATTTCAAGTATCCCTCAAACTGTTATCACTGCACTAAATAGAGTACATACAAATTTTTTATTTTATATCATTTTATTCACATTTTTTTCCCTCATTCATCAGAAAATGTTTCATTGTATAACTATCCTTAATCACATACATACATCCATGAACACATGAAACTTGAATAGGACACAAAAAAATTGAAGTAAATGTAACATTTTGTTATTATTTTATACAGAAATATAAAATAAAACAGTATTTACAAGAGCAATATTATTATTCGAGTGCATATAAACTGTTGTTGCAAATTTTTCCTCACTTTCCTATGTGAAATTGTGTGTATAGGAAGTTACTGTTGCAAGTACAGATGATATTTCATTTCATGACTATTGTAATTGTATCATGAAGATAAAAATCTACTGATATTTTATAGTTTGAGATGAGAGAGTGGGAGAAAATGCAAAAAATATAAATATACAACATTACGTGATGAGTTTGCTATTATAAACTCCATGAATATTGAAAAAAAGTTAGTGAGTGAGTGAGTGAAAAAAAAATTAATAAAAAATGATGTAGTTGAATTATTGGAACAAAAACGGCAATAAAATATCATTTTACTGAAGTAGTTCACTAGAGCTGTTTTTCATTTTTTATACTAGTGGAATTGAATGATGATGTAAATGCATACAATAATAAAGAGCATTTATTTGTTTGTTTAAGGCACTTGATTGTAAAATAAATGAAAGTATTTTCAATAAATTTGTTTTTGTTATGAAAATTAAAGATTTAATGTCGCATTAAATGAATTTTATCTGATTTTTAAATATTTTAACAGTTATAATTTTCATCTTCGATGATAGTAAGAAAAATTTAATGTCATAATGTCTAATTTTCATAACGCATCAAAAATCATCCTTTCAAAATGCATATAATCGGTCAAACACTTTGTCTGGGTCCCTTTAAACTAATACATGTCATCGCCATTATCCTTCATAGTGTGTGTGCAAATTTTAAATACAAAATATGTTTACATAAAAACTAGACAAAATATCCAAAAAGATAACCATAGTCACTAAAATATACATTTATATAGCAAAAAGAGCAAACGAAAAATTATCCAACCTATTATTAATTTTAACGAAGATAAATGATTCTGTTTGTAATGAAAAACTATTTTTCTATTCGTCAAATATACGTATGTGTGTGTGTGTGTGTATGTATGAATTGTAATGCAAAATAGAACAAAAATGTTGCTCACACTCTACATTTCGGAAAACGTAAATGTGTTTTTTCCTTTTAAAACAACTTGAATACAGTGCAGAAATAAGCGAAGAGTAAAAATTGTTGCAAAATAAACACAGTTCTTTAGTAAATTTACAAAAGTGCATCAAATTCATGCTAGTTTTATGCAAAACTGAATAACAAAAAAAATTATATACAAAATAAATGTAATAAGTGTATGGAATACAAAAAGAGAACAATACAAATTTGATGCATTACCCATGTCGACGTGACAGAAAAAGTATGGATGATGAAAGGAAACAACGGTAAAATAGGATAAACAAGCAAATGTGGATCGTTGTTTTTTTTTGTCGTTTGCCCTCATCAGTTACATTTTTTCCCATATGCAGAAAATTGCAAAACGTTGAGTCATTAAATAAAAAACATTTTGTAACTATTTTCTGATCATTGAATACCACGAATGAGGATAAAAACATTTGGTTAGATTAAATTGATCAGTTAATTAGTTGAAAACAAATGATACATTAAACCACTAGAAACGTCATTCTAGAGATTTTGATGATCTGCATCTCGGTTTTGTTCTGTTGGTGGGAAAATTGTGACATGTGCTCATTTGCTCGGACCAGAATCAATTGAACAAGGTGTTATAAGAGATTTAAATTATTCAATTTGGTGAGGCTCGGTACCATAAGATTAGAGAAATTACTGATGCTCCAAATTCCCTGATTACGCCGATTGTGTCAGGCCGTAATTTAAAACATAAATTGATCCAACTCCTAGGAAAAAGTAACAGTTATGGAAATTTAAACTTTTTCAAGATCATAATAGTCATACATTTTTAGTTAAATATCATTTACAACAACCATAAAACAAAACCCAGTCATAGTTCGAAAGGAAATCAAATCAATCTGTTAAAATGCAATCAAAAATAAATTAAAATCACCACCATGTACCAGAAATAACACACAGAATCATCAAGAGATACCAAGATGAATGAGAAAAAATTACGGTAAATATAATAAAATAATAATACAAACTAAACACGAAAAGTATTTTCCAAGATATTCTCATGTACAAGTAATAAGAAGTAGCGCATGTATTTTCGATAAAATGGAAATAAACTTATGTACCTGTAATCACTTACTGCTCAAAATAAGGGGAAAATTTTTCGTTCAATTTTTTACTACTTCTTTTTTTTCAGTATTTTACCGTATACACTTAACTTACAATTATGTGTTATTATAACAGATTTTTCGTCAAATGGAAAACAACAAAATCCTTTTGAAATTAAATGTGCGCACACTCACCAACCATATCAGACAAATTGCACAAGAAGTACATACTGGGGTGCGGTAGGTAAGTTGTTTTGTGGAAAATATACAAAATTTATCTTAGTTTAGATAAAACATTGTATCGTGTCGGACGTGTTCTTGTTACGTGATCGTACTCGTGAGGATTCTGCATCTCATATACACAAGAAACATAAAAAAAACAAAAAAATGTTTATTATTATTGTTAAATATCAACAACAATAATAACAAATTAAGTAAATAAAAGTTAGATCAGAGAAAAATCAATTATTTAGAAAACCTGTTAAATAAAAAAATTGTTTAACAAAATTTATTGGTTACATTGCCGAAAAAAGGTAATACCGAAAATTCAATATACATTGAAACGTAACTCGTTTCCTTTCAATAAAAAATTTCTTGATAATAATAAAAAAAAACTTCACACATTTATTGTTAGTGTGTTGGATGATAATAACCAATATGAGCCAAGTTTGTAATGAAATCCGATTCTAAGATGAAGAGAAGAAAAAGTGAACGTTAATCAAATTTAAAGTACAAGATTTACCTGTTGTCAAAATAAAAAAAAAATCAAAATCAAAGAAAGTACCATTTCAAATAAAAAAAATTGAAACTAATCAAATATTAAACACAGACACTTAAATCAGATTATCACAAATGAAACCATATGAAATATTTTGTGAATAATAGTAATTTCAAATACATGTGTGCATAATTAATCTAATCAATAAATTTAAAATTAAAATCTCTGAATGTGAATAATAATAATAATAATAATAATCAAAATTAAATTGAAACCTCGAAGCATAACAGCAATTTAGAACAAAACACAAATAATCTGTTCAAAATATAAATACGTATAATCAAATGTAAAGGCTGAGCTTCAATAGATAACTCGTACAAAGACATGAAAACAATTAATAATTGATTAAATCAGTAATTCGAGTACAAAAAAAAACTGACGACATTAAATTGAAAACATCAAAGAGTTCTGTTATAACAAAATTACCATTATTATAATAATTTAATAAATTATTCATTAATTACCATACAACGGCATACACGCAGAGAGTAACATCCAAAATTATAGGAGGTTGTTTTTCCATTTTTTGTTGATTTATTAATTTTGGTTGGACAGTGATGGATTCTTGATTAGATGTTGCTGTTGTTGTTTTTGTTAAAATATTTATGAATTGAAATTTTATGTTTGAGTTATTTTAAAATTTTGATAATTAATTTGATATACAATTTTTGTTTTTTGAAATATTTTCTTTTTTGTTATGAATAACGTTAAGTCTATTTTAATTCGTTCTGAGTTGGGTTATTAAAATTAATATTATACATAGCATAATATCAAAAACTAGTCGTTCAACGTTTACCAGCTTTTAGAAATTTTATCAATCATAATCTCGGTTGAGTTTAAACAGAGCACCATCGTGCCCACGATGAGTCGAGGATTGCTAAGAGTTGTAAACTACGAAGCTTTCGATTTTTCGGTTATTTGTCTTTATGATAATCACAATTCATTTATGTACTGTTTAAGTTCATACAGTTAAATTGATCTAAGAGTCCATTCCTGTTTCAATATCAATCGAAATAAAAATAAAATATTAATAAAGTTTTTTTTTTATTTTTAAACAGGAACACAAATCAAAAAAAAAATCATTAAAATTCCAATGTGCATGTAAATATTAATAAAACAAAGTATTAAAATAAAATACATTTAATAGAAACATAAAATTATAAATTCTTCACGTGCTCATTAATTTATAAATAATTAATGATTATACATATAGAAAAAAATATATATAAATTCATATACAAGTGCTTTTGTCTCATATTTAAAATAATATAAAAAAAAATACATTCATGATATATACTTAAATAATAATATAAATCCAACTTTCCTGACAGTGATGCAATAAATAAATAAAATAAAAATAATATTCAACATTTTAAAATGCGAAAAACATCATAAAATAATAAAAAAAGGTAAAAGCATATGATCTAATTTTTATTATATTTTTATTTTATTTTTTTCAATGCATATTATTATTTATTTCTATATAATGTTATGGCTGAACTTTATTGCCAGTGGTATAAAATTAAAATGAAATGACGTATAATAATGTTTATATTTAATATTATGATGATGATGAGTTCACGGGATTTTTTTTATTTTTATTTTATTTTATAATCTATCTAATAATAAAATAAAAATGCTTGTTCGATTATTTTTATTCAAATAAAATAAATAATGTTTGTGTTGTACTAGTTGCACCAAATAGTCTGCATTATTAAAATTAGCAGTAAAATAGTGTTTTTTTGAACACACCAAAAGAGGAAATTGTGTTGGGTTTGAGGGTATCCATGTTTTATTTAACCTTTTTGTACAATTCGTAACTGATATTATCAAATTATTATTTTTTTTATGTAAGATAGATCGAATGTTGATAGGAGGGTTTGAGACTGACTGAACGATAAACCGTTGAAGCATTGGTGTCAATGCCCTCCTTATCACGATCTTAACCTGAAAGACCCTAAAGTAAAAGTGGCTGAAGTGGGTTAATCCTGTAATTGAGAATCGTAAACAACTATCAATTACTATTCAGGTCAAATTTTTGCTGCAAAAAAGTGATGAATGAGCTTCAAGCTTGAATGATCGATTTTTTTTAATAGATTTCGCTTTGAAAGATGAATTCATAAAAAAAATATCAAATATCATTTAAGTCCAAAAATAATTATCCAAAGCAATAGCAAGATTTAATATGAGTTTTTTAAATACATTTGATCTTCACCTAATTTGTAATACCAATAAATTTTTCATCTTTAATGTGAAAAAAATGAACAGTTGTCAAATATCTCATCCTAATTAAAATACCAAGAATTAAGTCATTTACCATTCATATTTTTTCTGTCTTTAAATAACTTCTGTCCAAACATAAGAACAAACAAAAAAATATAATTAAGAAAGGAAAAAGTTTTCTTTTTCAAGTCAAGATGAAACCTTAAAAATATAAAGAGGAACCAAAATAATTATTATAATAATGAGTGAAATGAAAACAACCCGAATAACACAATAGGAATACTTTTGAAAAAAAAGTTTGAAATTATTTTTACTTTTCGTCGCATTTAAAATAATAATAATAAAATGATAAAAATAATAAGTTGAGGGAGAGAGAAAGAAATTAAAAGCTAAAAATTAAATGACATCAGCAGAGGAAAAACTCGGAAAATTTATACAAATTCACACGAAAATTAAAAAAAAAAAATATACATTTGAAAACGGAAAAAATTGATGATAAAGACACACACCAAGTCAATATTTATTTTGTCGTTTCATTTTATTTTTCCACTTTTATTGACACTAATTATAGAGTAGATTTTTTTGTGTTGGTATTTCGTGTTTGTCTTTTAAATACAATGTCATTATTTTTCACAGGAAATAGGAATAATAAACACTTGTAATTTTTAGAAATAATTTTTTGTTTTTCATCGCAAACGCGATAAGGAAAAAATACTGTTTCCTATTACGTGTGTGTATGTGTGTTTATTTAAGTGTTTTTGTTTCCCTTTCTATTCATTCATTCATGAACTTTTTTTTTCAAAGTCCTTTTTTGGATTCTCATTGAAAGAAAGTCGGATTACCTTCTTTATGGATCGTTTTGTAACACAATAATTAATATTTTTTTATGAGGTATGCAAATTCTGCTAAATCATTAATAATAATAATAATAAAAATAAACATTTTTATAAATAGAACAATAATTTAATATATCGGATTAGGCGATTATTATGTGAGTAGGTGGTTAATTATAATAATTATGCAATTAATGGAACATTTTCTTTAGGAACAAGTGTTTTACTTGTTATAAGTGTTTTACGAAGAATGAAAAACCTACTCAATTTGTCTTTTATTCATATTTTTAAGAATTAGATTAAGTCTGTCATCTTCACACTTTGATCCCCTTGCATCTCTTACTGCAAACATAACATCTCTATAAATTCAAGAGGGGGGACAAAATGCACAAACATCAAATAAACTCAAAATATAATCAAACAAGTGAACAAACAAACTCACAGTTCAACTAATTAAAAACTCTTTTATATTATGGTAAAAAGTTTTGTGAAAAAAAAACATCGTCATTCATTCTATCATGCTACGCCACCCATAGCTTTTTTAATACCAAACTATTTAATGTTAAAATGTGATTTCTTCTCTTGCACAAAACTCATTTAATTTATAATTCCCACAGAGTTTGAAATTTCCTAATTTATATAAATAATAATAATTATAAACGAGAAAAACTTTAATATAGCAGTAAAACATTTTAAGTCAAAGTTATATCATTATATCAAAACATTGCATTTTAAAAATGTATTTATGGAAAAGTTTTAACGAAAAATTTTCTTACACACTTCATTCATATAAACAAAAATAATTTGAGTTCATTCCATGTGAGAATGTGTAATGATATAATGTGCATGTGTGTGAATGTGTGCTTGTGACAAAGTTTCAAGTAGATCAATTTTAATTGCTTCGTGTATTGGTGTTTGTATATTTTTTCGACACTTTTAGTCATTTGTTGCAACTTATATGAGATTGACGGTGAAAATTAAAACTGTAGCTATGAAGAGATGACATACTCAGTTTATATTGAATTGCAGCTTTTGTGGTGTTTTCGCACTTGTTCATTCATGTTTTATCACATTTTGTATGAAGAGTATTGAATGTCTGACCGATATGTGATGAAAAAAATTTAAAAATGTTTTTCTGATAGCTCTCATGGTTTGGATCAATATTTCTTTTATGACTTTGGATCTGACCCTCTGACAAATATTATGTCTGTCCATTTAGGGTTATAACTATTTTGGATGAACAGTTACAGCGATTTTGATTTGAATTAAAAATTGTTGAAAGTGCGAAAAAAAATTCATTCTCATCCCAAAAAGATTCTTAAAATAGCTCTTAAATATGTTTTTAAGTAACCCATTATGGTCATGACACACAAACACTCATAAGCACAGTTTAGATCACATAAATTTTTATATGAACATAGTTTACAAAAAGTGTCCCTTTTTTCCATTGAAATTTTCCATCCTCAACCTCAAATTGTAATAAAATTAAAATAAAACAAGAGAAGAACATTAATTTTTTATGACACTTTGTATAGTAAACACATCATTTACATATTCATCATTTATAATATCTTTAAGTATCATGTTTTTAAACACGTGTGTGTGCTTTTCTCAGTCATAGGGCGAAATCCAATGTCAATTTGAAATGTGACCACACACACACACCATTATTATCATTATTTAATGTTCCAACCATTTATTGAAATTATATATCATCATACCATTTATATCTTTTTATTAAGTTTATTGTCCATATTTTAGTCAAATTTATATCATTTACCATAAATTTCAGGCTTATAACCGATGCACATTAACAATCGTTAAATATTATTACTCCACTATTATTATTATCATTATTATTGTAGGTCGCTTATTTCTACACTGTTACACATAAAATTTATTTACGATACTTTACCGCGCGCGTAATCAAGATCGACCTTCCTGCTCATTCTAAAACATGTATTTGTCGGCAGCGATGGTACACAGATACAATATTAATGAAATGTGTAAACGTGGAACGGAATCAAAAAAGCAAAACAGAAAAAATAAAAACAGTTTTATGTTTAAATGTAACAACCCAAAAAATAATAATTACGTAATGATAACAATTTAATTATAAATCAGATGCTTTTGCCAGACATGCCCTTTTTTCTGAGAAAAGTTTATGTGTGTGTGATGTAATGCGAAGTCTGTTCACCAAAAATGATTTTTTTTTTATATACTGGTGATTTTATCATGAATTTCAAGGGGGGGAAAATCAAATTCAAAGGAAATTTAATGAATCAGATCGCTGTATGCTTGAAATGTTGAATAAGGATATGTAAAAGTCAAAGATTGTAATTGAAAACTGTAAGCAAATACAGACATAGAAATCACATTCCAAAGAAAATTTAAAATCTGAATTGCGTAAAAATTTCAACAAAATCAGGTCGAATTCGCTTCTCCAGGGACATAAGGTTAAAAAACTGATAAAAATTATTCATATAATATTTCGCGTTTATCTTAACAGATATAAACATATCTGACATTTCCTGTATTTTACAGTAACTTAAGCCAAGACCTTGTAGGAATTTGTCAAAACCTAACTTGAATTTTATAACAAAAAAATTTTGACTGGTTTTGGGTATGTGGCACATTTTTAGCGTAAAAATTTTATTTCATGGCTATGACAAAGTTTAAATCCCTTTTGTATACACGATTTTAATGAAAATTTCCGCTTGATATTAATGAGTTTATAGACTTCATTCGTTATGATTTTAAGAATGTTATACAAGGGTAACGCTTTAAAAGTATGAAATTTTGTATTGCAATATGTGCTACTACGTGAGTTGTATACCTAAAAGTTGTGGCAGATGTTTAACTAACAAATATTGTTTTTATTTTTGTTCTGTCACTTTATATTGATTTTCTCCTTTCACTTCATATCATTAGAAAATAATCGATTTATGGAAAAAAAGGAAATTAAATTTCATTTTTGTACTCACATTTCAAAAAACAATACATAAATTGAAACAGACATTAACATTTAGAGCATGGTTTTCGATTGTGGGTAACTCAATTTCTGTTTTATTATTTTCTTTTTTTATTATTTCAAAACCAAGAATTTTATTAAATGAAGCATTAAGTCACATCAACTAAAGCCTCACCATACTTTTACATTCAATCAATCTAAGTATTACCAACAAAATCCGGATCATAAACCACAGAAACCATGTTTCAATCCTATTAGTAATTCTATACGTATATCACCATTGTACAATTCATTGAAAATATTGAAACATAGGACAATAAAAAAAAATAATAATCATCATAATACTCAAAGAATGTGCAGAGATAATGCTGTTAGGCACCAAAAAAATATTATTGTCAAACAATTTTATGCTTTTTTTTTTGTTGTTATTGTTGTGCATGTTTTCTAAATACTTTTAATACTTTTATTATAATCTCTTAAGGACTTTCAGTAACAGACTTATTATTATTTCCATCATGGAAAATTGATATTAAAGTTATTTGAAAAGAATTGGTTTGATTTAATTGAATGAAATTTGAATTTTTACTTGACTTTATAATCATAAAATTACTAAAAAAATATTTCCTTTTTCAATATTTAAAACAGAGTTCGCTCGAAAAATTGAAATTATCTCATTCAAAAGTGCTCTACATTCTTTAACAAGACACTTAATCTTAAAGACATTTCAAAAATGTGCGTAAAAGAACTTTATGCTTTAAGTGTTATTAAAAAAATGACGGTTATTAAGTATTCAATTTCCTTTACAAGAAAAAAAAATGTACAGAAGATGTTCTCGACAACAAAGATGAGTTTATGTTACTCAAAAAAAAAATGTAATACAATTTTATCATCATCCTTTTGTGATTTTGTGTATGTGGGTGTTTGTTTGATCTTAAAATAAGTATCGAAACAGGTATAATATTTTTTATTTTTTTTCATCGTTTTCCTCTTTTCTTTGCGCTTTAAACGTCCTTGAACTTTAATCCCAATTTTCTTCATCATCATCTGTTCATAAGTATTATAAATATTGTGTGTGCGTGTGTGTATGTATGTCACGGGAGCAAATACAACAAAAACAAGAACATACAATGATGATGGTGATGATAAAAAACAAAAAAAAAGTAAAAAACAGAAGAATGTATTAGATTACATTAAATTTTTCTCTCATTTTTTTTATTATACGTTTAATATAAATTTCATTTTGTTTTGCTTAGTGCTCAATATTTCTTGTTTTTTCTTCTTGAATGGGCCTACAAATGTTCATACACACACACATTTAATACAAGAAAAAAAACCCTATAAATCATGTGTTTTTTGTACTTACTGTTAAAAAAAATATAAAAGTTTCGTGTCGACAATAATACCGCGTATGTTTTTTATTCCATGTACAGTTCAAATATTATCAGAACCATATCCTAATCGAATATTTTTCGTTTTTTATAACGTTTCAACATTTTTTTAAAGTCAAGTTAAAAGGAAGTCAAGCATTTTTTCACTTATTCTTCATTTTTTGTTGAAAATAAAACATACATTTTGTATTTGTATTTTCTTTTTTATTTTTGTTTTACATCCTGTTTTGTATTTTTTTTGTATCTTAATATTAACACACTGATCAACTTTACTAAATGTGTTTTGTAAATGTACTTTTTAGCAATAAGTTTGTTGAAATTTCATCGTTTTTTGTATGACTAACTTTTTATATTAAAAAACTTGTAACTGAAGTGCAGAAAAAAAAATTTCATGATATTGATCGTTTTTTTATTTTCTTTTAACTCTTTAAATCATCACTCGTTGCTTTCAAGCAATGCATTGGACATTTTTGTTCAAAAATTTTTTATTATGAGTTTCTAAAACAAGGAATTATGAGAACAATTTTTCAATTAATCAAAAAAAATTACAAAAAAATAATCTGATTTTTCAATCAACGTTGAATAACGTTAAAGTGAAAAAAAAAATACATTTTGTTAAATGAAGCAAAAAGAATTTGCAGTGTACTTTTTTTATATGTTGAATGTACTTTTCCCAACAAGTTTCATCTCAATGCACTTGTTTTCAATAGAAGAATGAAGAAAAGCTAAGTAAAAAAATAAAAATTATATAGAAAAATCTTTCAGTTAACATTCAAGCTTTCAACACATAATCTCATCAGACAGTAAATGGGTTAAAATATTTTCTCTATGAACGTATGGCTGTGTATGTGTGTGTTTAAGTTTGTATACGAATAATTTTCATTCTTTTCTTATATCAGAAACTGGATTTGTGAGTCTTCTCCTATTTTTAAGTCTATTACGTGTGAAATGTGGGTTTGAGCTGTAAAATGGTTCGAAAAGGAAAAAAATCTCATTTTGTATGTTGTATTAAATTTATTTTAAATATAAAATATTTCTTGCAATAGAGAAGTAAACGAAGAAAAATTAAAACAGGAAATAAAATGTAATTCACTTTTGAGAATAGTTTATTTTAATTTTTTTTTTACATTCAATTTTAGAATATTGGAAAAAAAACTGAAATTGACTTTTTACATCAATTTTTGTTTTGGTCTCTTTTGGTTTCAATGTTTATGATTCTTTTTCAATGGCCTTAAAGGGAAAATACGTTTTTGGGATCATTTCAGTGCAATGATTTTGTTTACTCGTGTTAAAAATGTTAAAAATGCACTTCAGAACATCAGTCACTGTAACAATTCAATTTTCTTTTTCAATTCCATATAAATAACATTCATTTCCTGTTTGAGATTTCAACAGTTTTTCAATTCATCGATTTCAGAAGAAAAATGTGTGCCTTTTCCTTTATTTTAAAGGGTAGCAACTAAATTTAATATTGAAAATTTTTAAAACAAAACACAAAGAAAAAAGTTTTTCATTATATTGAAACTGATACAAGAAAAAGGTAAAATATGATAATAATCCAAGACAAAAAAAGGGGAGCAAGCAACCATGAAAGTGAGAACAAGATGATTTTCATTTTTTTTGTTTTGTTGTCGCCTATTCAATTCACGTGATTGTTGTGAGGATAATCAACAAGAAAGAAGCACACTAACACCATCACGACAACAACGATGAACGAGAAGAACGATAAATGTTTCAATATCATAATAAAAGAAAACCACATAGTAAAATTTATAGACATCTTAATACAGAAAATCTTCAATGTTGTCTTACAGCTAAAAAGCCAAAATCCAAAATCGTATACTGAATTTAAAAATGAATCTTTCACACACACACAAAAAGAAATATAAAGTATCACCTTACTAAAAAAAAAATACTTTTAAGAGAGAAATTTCCATTCATGCATGTGTGTTTTTATTTTGTATGTAAACCTTCTATTCCACTAAAATACAAAAAGTACATTATTTATAGGAAAAATCATATAGACACATAACCGGAAGACAAATACACAGAAATTTCAAAGTAAAAGCAAATACTGGGAAAATTCACAAATGAAATGACATAAAATATCTATTTTATGGGTTGAAAACTCATATATCTTGTCATTTAGTATTTATCTTTTATTGTATTTCGGTGTGTGTGTGTTTTCTCTTTTAAATTTGGTTGTTAGTGCGCGTACAACCGAATAACGACCTAATTTTCGATGTAGTTGGGCGGAAAAATTGGTATGTATATTGTCAAATATGTCGATCTATCTATAGATACAGTTGTTTCTATTTATTTGTTCAGAACAATAGAAAACTTTTGTTACAAACACGTGATGCTGTAAAAAAACGAATATATTGGTTATTTTTGGAAAAATTGAATTAAATGCCTTTTAAGGTTTGGAATTTTATTATGGATGACTTATTGATAAAGGAAATATTTGATTTTTATTGAAAATTGATGTGTTATTTTAGGTGAGTTGGCTTACGTAAAAGATACAATGAGGTGTGAGACAGAATTAGAAACTTGATTCAAATTGATTTTCCCTGTTTTTGGTTCTGGTAACATTGCTATAAAACTTTTGATAATTCAGTAGTTTAATTAATGCATAAAATTTTACATCAAAACCATTAAATTGATTAAAAAACCCTAATCAAATATTTAACTAACCCAAAAGCATCATAATATTAAAAAAAAAATGTTGAGAAAGGTAACACCTAAATCTGTTCATAATCTGTAATAAAATCATGAAGATTAGCGTGGTGGAATATAAATTCGCGATACTTGAACTTGAATACTGAACAAAAATAAAAATATTTTCAGAATTCATCAGATTACAAGGTCATGTAATAAATTTGAATCAAAAAAAGTTAAACATCAGCCAACACACGCCAAAAAATGAATGGTATTAAAGAAGTAGGAAAACGTTAACTTTTATGTTTGAATGAAGAGCATTTAGATAGGGATTTTAGGTAAAAAAAATTGTTATATTCTCAAAATGATGTATGACAAAGTTGTAGGTCATGTGATCAGTTTTTTAGAGTTAGTTTTTCCAAAATCTTCCTAGTCACAAATTAAGCCCTCATCAAAGAGGCTTTTGGTTGTTTAGTGTGAAATCGAAACGAAGCCATGACCCATGCGTCTCATCTTATCATGTAATCATCAGTAGCACATTCTCACACTAGCAAAAAGTGGAAAATATATTTTTTTTCCTCTCAGCTTTTTACAAAATTTATGAGATTTCAGTCTGATATCATATGACGCATGTAAGTGTTATATCTATTAAAGAGATCTTGAAAACAGAAAAGTTATGCTTACATTTTTTTATTTTATTGTAGGAGTTAGAACATAAATCGATATACATATTTTAACTTGTAGTCCAAACATGAATCATAATGGTATAATTTAAAACGTATTTTGATATCTTATCAAAAGCGTGTCCAATTTCATACCAATTAAGAGAAGTATGTTTAAATTAGATTAAGTAAAAGGATATATTTCATTAATTGGAGAAGAAGAAGACGAAAAATTCCAGGTAGCTTTTAATTTTTTTTGGTGTATAATTATCTTCATAATCACCTATTTGATCCTTTTCTTATGAAAAAACAACATTGAAAATTATTCAAATGACCTTTCACCATCAAATTTGAAGTAAAATTAAACGTCACTCTTGTCAAAAGAATAAAAAAGAGCAAAAAGCAATACTTAATTTATCACTTGAAACAGAATACTTGTCTCAAAGTATAAAATGTAACCTTATACAAGTCTGTCCGCTTAATTGTTTTCCATCAGCATCACTTTGCACTGTATATTTCAGTGTATAACTTAAAATGAATGAATGCCAAAATCACCCAAAAAGTACGAAACGAATTATATAATTAATGATTTTATGGTCATAGTTTAATGTTGGTAAATTTATCAAACCATTTTGCTAAATTAGTATCCATATATCTGTTCATCTACAAAATGATCGTGTAGTAGGACAACTCTAATGAACGATATTTTATATTATTATTACGTAATACGCATACAATGTGAAAACATCAAGGCGCAAAAAACGTGTTGGTGCCCTATAATAATAATAGTATAATTAAGCAAACGGTGCACAAGAGTCACTAAAGACTAAATTAAAAGTTTCCTATTGTATAATTATTGTGAGAGGTTTTTTTCAATGTCTATGTTACCTGATGTATACAAAAAGTATGTCCTTTTTTCATCTTCTTCTTCCTCATTTTAATAAATATTATTTCATTTCGTTTCATTTACTATTCATTTTGTTGTACCTTTTTTTTCTTCCTTGTTTCACCCACTCTCATTCTCGCATAAGGACTTTTACAGAATTATTATTAAGTGAGGTTGAGTATGAATGAATGCTACCTGCTTTTTATCAGAATATGGGCATCATTTATTGCTAAAAAGGTGAAAGAAAGTTGAATTTGAACATAAAAAATAAAGTAAAGTGGTCCATCTATGTATAAGAAATGGTACACATTTAAAATAAAAAAAAGAGAGAATAAATTATATTGTGTGTCATGATTTAAAAGCAAAAGGTTTTGTAAGGCTATCGCTTGAATTGTTTGTTTTTTTTTGATACGATGCATGAATGCTAAAAAGATTCAAAAAATTATTTTTGTTATAAAAAAATGAATTTCAATTATGAAATCACTTAGAGAAAAATTATCAATCACGTAAAAAAGTGCTGTAGGAAGATTTGAATTGATTAAATTTAGATCAGAAAACTTTTGTCAGGAGTTCAATGCTCAGACCTTAACAGTGAGTGTGATATACCATCAAAAAAAGAACTTAGAACGTAGAAATTGCTACAAATACAACAACCATATTGTGGTATGTGTCTAGGATAAGATATCGACCCATTTCCTTTTTGGTCGATCTTCTTCACCACAGCCATCTGAAACGTTTCAGAAAAGGATCGTTCAGATATGTTTCGAAAATTTTTGACGACAATATCAAACAATTTGCTCCATGATGGTACAAATAAGCCCCATGACACATCAAAGAGTTAAGTTAAAGTGAAATATCCTTTAAAAGATCATTTTCTCTCATTCCATCATGTCAAAACAAAACAAAATGTAAATCAAATTTTTTTATCTCATCTCAACTCAACTCATTCAAATTCATATTTTTCCTTTTTTTTATATTTTGAATAAAAGCATAACCAAATGACAAACGATATTTTTCTTCTGAAAAAATTCTCAATAAATTTTCCATTATAATGATAATGTTAAAAAAGCAAGAAGAAAAAAACGACCACATGTACCTTCACTTTCAACACACAGACAGAATCGACAAACTGACTAAAATTATTCTATATTTGTCTACATTGTCGTACGCCTAATGAATTTTATCTAAATTATTTTCCCTCTTTTTTATACGTTATACATTTATTTTTTTTTATTATTATTCATTTTGTCTTAACATTTTGCTCATGAATTGTAGATGATATATCACACAAAACAACATAAAGAAGAAAAAAAAATATAAAATTGTTCTATCAGTGAATCATTCAAGCAAATTGGGCTGTTGAATTATTACTATTATCATAATTTTTTTTTGACAAAAAATTTCATGGTAAAATTGAGAATTATTGTCATTATGAGAATTTTTAAAAAAGAACAAAAAGAATGTTGATGCTTTAAAGTGTGTTCACTGATACGTGAAATTCTGTGGCGTATTCTTGATTTTGGGCTTACTTGCTCAAATAACTTTTGGTTATTTATATGATTAAGTTAAATAATGAAGCTTATCGGTATTTAATTATTTTTGACAAGTCATGGCTCTTTTTCTTCTTCATTATTGATGGCAATTTTGTATACATTTCAAAATGATCAAACTAAAATTTAAGTTTTGTTTTTGAATTTCTCATTAAATTTTATTAAGTTTTGTTTTGCTATTTTTATCCCAGTTGTTCTGCTATAAAATGTGAATATGTGGAATGTATTATGACGACTTAATTAGTCTGGTATTGACATTTTTGACATTGGTTTGGCAGTTTATTGTTTTATTACACAATTAAATGACTTGACATTTGTTTGGTAAAATGTGTTCCAATGTCAATTATCGATTTATTTGTTTGGTTTTGATTTCAAGGGAAATTTTTTGACAGTGGTTTTGAAAAATGAAAAATGTAGTGTTTGGTAGGTCAATTTATGGGTTTCTCAAGACGACAGTTTCAGATTTTTTTTGGATTGCATCTTGATTTTGGTCTTCTTGGGTTTTATGAATTAGTTAAAAATCTCTTAGACCCATCAGTCATAGACCCATCAGTCATAGGCCCATCATATTTGAAGTAAAAACTGTATTAAATTTGAAAAGACGAATTGAATCCCAATAAAGTTCAAAATCAAAATTAGATCAAAATAAATCTGTGTAAAAAAAGAAACAAAAGTAACAAAAAAAGTATTGAATAAAAAACAGCAGAAGAGAACAAAAAAGTGAAAAAAGTATCAGATTACCTCGATTTTACTAACAATATTATTTGAATGAAGTAACAAAAATTCAAATAACAAGCAAAAAAGTACAGAGATATCATGTTTATTCTATTGTAGAATCTTGTATTTTTATAACAATCAGAGCATACAAAAAAGTATTGAATAATACCAGATGAGATTCAAATATTTTTTATTTTTTTTAAATAAAATCAAAATAAAATGAAATAAAAGAATTCACAGTAGCAAAAAAGTTTTCCCTAGACATTCACAACTAAAAAGAAATTCTTTATTTTTTTGGATCTCTTATTGTACATTTGTATGTGTGTGTCTGTGTGGACGTGTATTGAAAAATAAATCTAGCCACTTTTCTACGCATTTGCTTTTCTCATGGGAAATTCGATAAAAGATTGGTTTTGAATGACAGCAAGTTAGTATTCAGCTAAAGTGTATTGAAAAATATTTGTAAATACTTTTATACTTTGATGGTGGCTGCTTTTTTATTATGAGTAGATTTCTGTGTTGTCTGTCAATATAAATATTCACATAAAGTATGTTTTTTTTCTCATCAACACAAAGTGAGCACTCAAAAATATTGAATATCGGATTTTTTTCTGTTTTCTTTTGTGAAACTCGAGCTTCTGACAAACCTTACGCAATTTTATTTTCATTCAAGGATGAGAAAAGTTTCGCATGACCCAGAATCTGTTTACTCGTGTAAGTGTTGAGTTGAATTTTGACACCCTATTCTAAAACTTTCAAAGAAAAAAAACATTAAATTACATTTTCATTCAAAGAAATATAAACTTTCTAACCCCAATATTGATAAATTTTTACTTGATCAAACACACGCGTTCAGTATCATTGAAACATAATAAAAAAAGGAGCAAGGTGTAAATTGTGATATTTTGTGATGATTTGATTGATATGATTCAGTGGAACAAAAAGAAAATGTTCATTTTGTTTCTTGTCAAACCATATTTCTGCGTTTGCTTATCATTGAATGGTTTTTTTCCTTTTTATTTTGTACCTCTGTTATTTAAAGAAAAAAAAAGACAAAATGATCATGTTCAAACTTTTTTTTTTATTTTCTATCAGAAAAACTTGTGCTGACAGTTCAGTGTAATATTATTGTTCATACTGATGTTCTCGCTCTACTTATTATACTGTATTTTTTTATGTTAGAAGATGAAAAATTTAGATATTTTATCATGATGAATCTTAAAATGGCATATTCAAAATATACCCTTAAAATGATATGAAAACAAGAATAAGTAAAAAAAAGAGGTAGAAATTTTTTCATTTTCCTTTTTTTGATGTTCTTTTTTTATTATTTGTATAAAGTAATTCAATACTGTTCAAAAGTAGATTTTGATTGATTTTTGTTTGTTTCTTAAAATGTCTGAATCTGATATAATTTTATTGTTTTTTTAACATCATTTTTCATATACACACATATAAGACTTTCTAGATCATCAGCATTTTCAGATTTATCTTGTATTATTATTTTACTCTTTTTTAGATATGATGACATTTTAACATTGTATGACTTCAATTCAAAACATATAACGTTTTTCATATTGTGGGTTAAATTTAATACATATAAAAAAGAAGAATGAAAGCCCTGACACAATACAATGCATATGTTTGTGTTATAATAATAATAATATGTATATAAATTGTAATGATGTAGTAATGACACAAAACATGTTGTTATTGTGTTGTATGACAGAGATATTTGAATAAGATTAAATTGTATTTTGTTTGTCAAATATTGGTTTGTATCATAAAAGAAAATATGCTTATTGATAAAATAAATAATGATATAATTGGGTTATTTTGATATGTTGAATAGGATATATGAGAAAATGATATGTGGGTTGTTTTTTATGTATATTTATTGTCAACACAATCGGAGTTTCTGATATGTGGGTTTCTTATAAGTTACAAATAACCAGGTGTTTCCATTATGAACAATTTGTTTTTAAATTAAAGAACCATTTGTTGTTAAAAAATAATTCAATTAAACAGAGACACGAGCCAAAAACAAATACTTAATTTGGTATGAATTTCTCACTAAACTTTGATTGATTTCATGTCAAAAAATTTCTTGTTAATTAATCAACGGAATTCTCTTCCATTTTAAGCTTATTAAACATTTTTATCCTTCATTCAAATTTCAAAGAAAGCACAATACCGAAAATTAAACTGATCTGATTAATAATCTTTTTCAAATAAAAATACCAGTACTTATTGAAAACAACACACTTTTAATTTAAAAACAACGGGGCGCCCCCAATAATTTAATTATATTGAAATATTTGTCTTTTTTCTCTTTAATTTGCATTTTAGCTTTTTTATTTAATTTGATTTGTTTATCTTTTTTTACGTTATTTTTATTTAGATCTAACAACGACAATTCTTGAAAATGGTCAAACAGTGAGACAAAAAAGGGGGGAAACGGAAGATACTAATTAGCAAAAAAGCAGTTCAAATACCTATTTAAATAAAAAAAAAACAGTTAAATGTTAAGCGCGTATTTTGTTTTGACTATTTTCTTGCATTTTTTTTTATTTATATTTAATTTTGTATAATTTTCATTTATTTTTAATACGATTACAATCCAATATCTTTACTAATCCCTATGTTTCTATGGGCTGAAGCACAAAGCAAAGCAAGGCAAAAAAAACTTAAAGTACATCCGATTATTTCATTTAATACCATAATGCTTAAATATAAAAGAGTGTCTTTTTCTCTATAAATATGAGAAGGACTGTAAAATACAGATTCATAAAGAAAAAAAAACAAAATAATTTAGATTTTAGGGTGTTCTTCTTGCTGTTATTTTTTATTATTATTATTATTTATATTTCTTTTGCACTTTCTGTACGAAACGTTCATATAACTTTTATTTTGATTAAATTTTCTGAATATGCTATGAAATGAACCTGTAAATATTCAAAGACAGATTATAGATTAAAAGCATAAGAAAATTTGTAGATACCATAAAATTTGTTTGTTTTTTTTTTCTTGAAAGATTTTTGTTTAATTTCACAAGAAAAACAAAGATGATGATGGTTTAAGAAAAACAAATAAGATTAAATAAGAGTACAGGATTAAAATAATCATAAAATATCAAAAACTTTTTTAATGACTTTAAATTTATGGGACAATTTTTCAGTCTGTATGTATGTATATACGTATGTGTGTGTGTGTGTTTGCTCAATAAAATAAACATTTAGTAACTCTTAAATGCAGAATCTTAGCAATATAATAATAATTTTCTTGGGAACAAAATAAATTTCGCGTTTAAGTATCTGAATGCAATGCATTAGAGATTATAATTTTCATTTTAAAGCGTTCCAGACACATTACAAGAGAATACACATGCTGTGCTAATGTCTCCAACCATATGCTTATCATTGTCGAACGAGAAAATAAGAAAGTAAAGAAAAAACGTCTACAAATTTCTTACATAATACACAAATAATGTTAATTTTATAAACTCTTTACTTGATTACATTTTATTTATGGTATTAAAACTATTTAAATTATGTGCTTTAACGATTGTACGAGGCATGGGCTTTATAGTGTTTTAATACTTATTTATTTTGTAATTTAAGAAAAAAAAAGTTAATTTTGGTTGAGTAGCTTGAATATTGATAAAAGCAGCTGTTTACAATTACGAAATTATAATGAAAATGTCTGCTACATGCTTTTTAATTCATAAAAAATTCTTATTTTCAAGTTTAAATGAACTTATTTTTACCAATAATCATCAACTTGAAAATAAAATTATACTCTTAAATTTAAATTTTACAAGTTTCTTTTTATTATTATCAATATTAACAAGAACATTTTGTTTTCTCTTTAATTCTAGGTCACAAGGTGAAAATTGTCTGCATATTTGATACATTCCACATACAAATTCCAGTGCAACTTTCAATCAACAAACATCAGACAGACAAACATTTATTATTATTAAATTTTTGTTCCATAAACTCTAGTGCATACTCAATTTGATATACAACGTACATCACATGAAATCCACAAATTTTATTCGCATCTGAGAGAGAAAATCAAATAAAATAAAACAATTTTGGTATATAAAAGCAGATTTAATTTAAACAAGATGAACAGAATAACAAATAAAAAATAGTATGAAAAATCAAAAAACTTTTCCCACAAGAAATTTGTGATTTTTTGACACAGATTCATCTTCAATATATAACTTGAATGCAAAATTATCCAAATATGCACTAATCTTGTCGATTTTTTCTTGTTTTTCACTAAAAAAATAATAAGGAAAAGTTGAAATCAAATCAAATAAGTACAAAACGAAGAAAAATACACGAGAAAAGAAAGATCACATATGTGACCGCAAAGTTTTTTAAACGTATACAATTTTTTTCATACATAACTGACACGTGTGTATGTTCAGATAAAAGATGCCTTGGCAAATGCAAAGGAAGTAGATAAAAGTTGTTAGCTCAGAAACAAAAAAAAAATTATATTAAATGTATAGATAACAAAACAATACATTTATTTTTTGAACACAAACACAAATAGAGAAAGAAAAATAAAATTATAAAAAAAACTGAATCTTGGATAAATATGTGTTTTTTTTTCTGCAAATTCGACAGAAAAAATAAGAGATAAAAAAATGTAAGGAATAGAAGACAGCAGCAACATTATGGCAATTCCAAATACAACAACAAATAGGACAATTCAAGATACAAAATGTGTGTGCACTGCATCACAATTACAACGACAACAACTTTCAACCATAATAATGTTTGGTAGTGGTTCATATTCAACTTCTTCTACACATCAATTTGTTCATATGATGTGCAAAAAAAATTTAGGTCATAACTGCGAATAATAATATTTAATAATGTTTAAAGTGTATGTGGAATTGTGAAAAAAAATACTGAGAAAAAAAAATTATATTAAATAAAAGTTCAAAAAACATCGGATATTGTAGATGGGAAATAAGGGAAATTCTGAGGAAATTTTTTGTATAAAAAAAAATTATTAAATTGTATACGCTCATACGAGTTGTGAAATAAAGTTGAATTTGTCTCTAGTAAAAATAAAAAATAAATAAAAGAAAAGGAAACAACATATTTATAATCAAATAATATATAAATATAAAATAAATTCACATGTGAGACTTCATTTTATTTCTGTTTCATTTTAAATAATATAATAACAAAAAAAAAATACAATTCATAACAAAAATAAAAAGATAAAAACGAAACAAGAAAAGTTCTTTTTAATAATGCAGCAAAATTATTATTTATGATTATACGAAAAAAAACATAAGGTTACATGACTCTCACATGTGTAAAGGTAGATTGGAGTGAGTGAGTCAAAATAATAAATAATAACAAAGAGAAAATAAAGTAAAAAGGAAAGGAAGAGAAAAAAATAATTCATCTGCCAGATGTAACATCTGGAGATCAAATTATGATGGGGATTACTATTCAGGTGTGGTTCTTACTAATGATCATTGTGGATATTTCAACAAGTGTAAAAGATGGTAAGTGCATGTTACATATAAATATGATAAATCTTCACCTATTATTTTAGTTTTATCTGTTGTCCTGTAATATATGTCACTTATTGTTAATATTATCCTTGAAAAATTCTACTTTTTTATGTTTAAAGAGCGAAATATGTGATGAAATTAAAGTTTGAAGATTATTTTTACATTCCATCATCTGTCAACGAAGCATAATAAATAGTAATAAAAGAAAATTTAATATTATTATTAAAATTATATGCTGATTTAATTCATTTCCACTCCTTAGCTTTTAATACCATTATTATTCATGTTCTTACAAACGGAAAATTGTAATAAAATTTTTATGATTAAATCCACTCGAAACTTTATATAAATATAAAAGACGGGAAGATGAGGAAATATAAATTGAATTTCGTTATTTTTCCATCTCATTTTATTCCAACTCATTGCTAATACTCTTCATTTTCAAAGTTGCACACGTACAATGGTTGTCATGATGCTTGACATTAAACCACATTGTCAATAGATGTATAAATCCTTTTTCCTTTTTTTTTATTCCATTCATTGCATTTGTGTGGAGAAACGTCCTTCTGCAATATCTCATATATGAACTAAATAAAATGCTAAACTTGTTAGTGTCAATAATATCTAATCCAATAGATATTGGATTGCTGTTGATATCTTTTTCCGTCCATTTCTAGTCAATATATACAGAGTGGTACCACAATGTTGCATTTAATTTGATCTGAATTCTCTGTCTGTAGTCTAATCAAATTGTGCTTACTGTTGAAGAGCAACAGCAAAATGTATATAGAAATAATAATGCAGTATCTGAGTGTAAGTAAACAGACATAAAACTGCTTGCTGAGGTAATGTAGTGCACAAAATAAAACCATTTACTTTTGTTTACCATACTGATTCTTGAACAAACACCAAATATTGAATTTCCCTTTCTCGCTAACTGAATTTCATTTTATACTGTCATTGATTTTTCTTGTGTCATTGTTTTGTTTTGTGCTGAGATGTTTTTATTCCTAAAAGCATCCGCTTTGTTCTTTTCTAATAACAAAAATAATGGAACCAAAAATAGAACATCAAATAACGTATTAATTTTAAATCTGAATACGGATACATCAAAACCATTAAATAATTATGAAATGAATTGGAAATGAGTTCAATAACTTCCGGTCTTTTCCTTATATCTTTGTCTTTTTCCAATTAAATAAGTGTTGTCATAGTCATTAGCTTTACTGTAATTGTTTTAAATGGCATTGTGTATATGTGAGTGAATGTATGTATGTTTCATTGTTATCTTTATTATAAAATGATTAAAGGAAAAACAAAGCTATTTGTTAAAGCTTTTCAATTCAATATTATTTAGTTAAAGTGCTTTTAAATTGCCTTGAGAGCACTTTGATTACATTTGAATACAATTTTCTTTGTTTATATTTTAAACAACTAGGCGTCTCCATTATTTCAACAAAAATGTTAAAAATGCCAGACGTATTCTTTGTTTAGCTACCGAACAAAAAAAGAAAATGATCCACATATCAGGGAATGATACAGATTATACATGTTATTGTTCCAGTTCAGCTCCATTAACTAACTCAATTTTATATTTTTTATTTTCTATTCATAAAAAAAATAATACTAACTCAATGTTTGTGATCCTCTTTTCTGAGCACTTTTCTATATGAAAAAGATAATACAGAGATTTTCCATATAAATACGTGAGAGTGTGTCATGATGCGGACAAGATACTTTTTTGTGCTCTATCTTTCTTATGCGATTTTCCTTTTTTTTTTGTTATTCGTGCATTTGATACAATTTTTAAAACTATTTTATTTTTTTTTACTTTTTAGTTATATATTGAAAACATCATGTTTCTCATGATATCCTCTCGTGGTAGACTAGCTGACAAGAACAACAATAACAAAAAAATAAAATAGAATCCACAATGAAAAAAAAATTGTACAAAATGAATAATATTATAAAATAAAAAAGAAAAAGCTTGGCATCCGTGTCGTAAATATCTGCATGATTTTATATGCAAAGTGGATAATGAGAAAAATATATGTTGTGTGTTACGTTTGACGACAAATAACTTTAATGGTATATGAGTGTGTGAATGTGTATGTGTGTGTGTGTGTGGAATATGAGGAAGTGAAAGAAGATCGAAAACGATGACAAGTAGGAAAATATGTGTACAATGATGACAAGAATGAAATAGAAAAAAAATTAAATGATGATAAAAAAATGTTGAACAAAAGCAACTTTTAATAATATCTCGACTAACTCATGTCCTTTCATGCCCGAACAAGGACTTTCAGTTTTTTTTTATCCTTTTTCTTTTTTGTTTTCTCTGCGATGAAATAAAGTTTATGTATACACATGGAAACCCATTTTTCCACTCTTATTTCTTTCTTGTGTCAGCAGAAAAAAAAATTACCAATCCTATAAGACTTCACTATGCCTCAATGTTAAAATAATATTAAATGTTCTTCACTAAATTGAACATTGATTTTATTCAAACATACATTTTTATATTTCAATCCAATAAGTTGATACGTACCTTTTTCTGTATAAATGAATTTATCTTTATTAAGAAATAATGATAAGAGCATGTGTTGGGAGAACTTTGGACTTTAATATGGATTTAACTAATTTAACGTGAAGGTCAAATTTTTTTAGACTAAGGACCAAAGTCTAACGAAAATTGATCGAGAAAATGGAAGCTATAAAATTAGCTCATTTTTTGTAACTTCTAATGTCTCATGAGTATGCATACTCTCAAATGAAATCATTTTTAGTTATATAAATTAGATAATTTATTATTTGATTCTTCTCATGTGTGACTCATCACTCAAAAAATAATAATAAACATTTACACGTATAAAAAACGAATTTCATTCCAAGAGGGACCTAAAACCATATCATAATAAACCGAGTTAACCAACCTATATGCATATCAAAAGAGAGTGAGAGAGATACATGTAATAATAAAACTATACATAATTCTCAAAATTGATCCTTACCCATCATCATTATTGTGTATCATGTATGTTCATAAAATGAAGAGGAAACCGCATCACATGGTCCATATCCATTCACAACATTATTATTACTTGATAAAAGTCTCTCTTTCGTAATTTCTGTGATGTGGTCTTTTGTGTGACATACATCTACCAAAAAAAAAAATACGCAATTCACACAGATACTTATTATTATTATTTTGTCAAGATGAAAATCATTACTTAATAATGGTAATAATAATGACAGAGTATCCGCATGGAATTCATAAAATATTTATCTTTTTTTTTCTCCATTTCCACGTTGAAAGACAGGCTCCTATCATCAACGATAATATAATGAATACTTCTTCTGTATGTGTTTACCTAAAATTTGGTATATTATGGTATAAAATTCCTTGATTTTTTTTGAATCTTCTGTTTAAATATAGAGCAGTAACTAAGAAATAAAATGGAAAGGACGAGGACTATCATCAACGTTACATAATAAAGAAAATATTTAACAGATAGATATCACAACAAGAAAAAAAGAAATATAATTTGAAAATGAGAAAAAAAACGTAGAAAATGTTGGTCACGATAGTAATAACGATAAATAAATACAAATATGATTCAAAAGGCACAAGAATTTGGAGTATGTGTGTTGTAAGAATGATGACAGGATAATATTTGTTGTGCAGAGATTCTAGGAAGGAAATTATTCTTTTTTAACATATTTATGGTCAAAAATACTTTTGAATTATAAATTTTATTCCTATAAAAATGAAAATTAATACGCTTTTGAGATGAATTCAAAAGGCAATAATAAAATTGCTGACTTTGAAAATTTTAATTCTGTAGTCAAAGAAAAATTGTAAACAGTAAGCCATCTCTCTCTTTAAGTTTCTTTAAATGATAGAAAACCTGAGGGCTGCAAGGACATCGCACAATAAATTTCTATCAAATATTTATCAAACGCAAGTGGGCTTATCAATGTATATAAAATTAAGATATGATACGTGGCTTCTTTGTAAATATTTTTTTTTTTACTTGCAAAAAGGTAGTTCAAATTAAATGATTTTTTTTCCTTGAAGATTTCTTGTCTCAGTACCCGTATTCATAACTTTTTAATTAATTAATTAATTAATTTTTAATACGTTTTTTTATTTATGCTCAAAACAATTCGATACAAAATTTAAATAACTTTTTCTTTATGGTTTTCCATTACAAATATTATTCCATTCATTGGCTCTAACACATTCCTGTTCAAGATATGAGAAATGTGACTTTATGTTATCATTGCATCTTTCTTGCACGGGTTTAAAGACACCATTGTTATCAGCAACACAGCGATAATAATTTCTTGGAGTTTTTGCGGGCCATAAAATATTTCTGTCTTCTTCACTTGAACAACTTGCTTGGTCACATTTAATTGGCCATGGAAGAGATGGTAATTCAGTGGATGGTGCCTCAGTTGTTGTTGTTGGTGCTTCAGTGGATGGTGCCTCAGTTGTCGTAGTTGGTTCTTCAGTGGGTTGCGCCTCAGTTGTTGTTGTTGGTGCTTCAGTGGGTTGGGCTTCAGTTGTTGTTGTTTCAGGTGCACTTGTTGTACTTGGTTCCGTGCTGCCTGAGCAGACATCTTTCCATTGATATTTCCACACACATTTTTGTTTTTCAAAATCAAAATACTGTGAAAAATAGCACGGTCTTCTTATCGGAAGATATTTAGCAATACAATGATAGTACACTGTAGGATCATCCTTGACTGGCCATTTACGAATATCGCTTGTATTGAGACACAATGGCTTCCTACATGTCAAAGCCTCACTGAGGCATATAACTGACAATGTCAAGAACAAAAATAGTACTTTATTCATTTTAAATTTTAGGTCTTAATTCGATGGCACTAAGATAAGACTGAATTCAAATTTTACGTAAACACCTTTTTTATACTTAATTTCTTATCTTTATCAAATTTATCTGGAATATTTTATGTGCCATCATATTTTGATTGTTTATCAATTTTAAGTTCATAAATACGTCTTCAACTGATTAAATGCGTTTAAGACTTAATTAGTTACTGATATAAAAATTAAAGTACAAAAATCTCTCAATTTTAATGACATTCGAGCTATATCAAAGTTCAATTCCAATTTTTTTAAACATCAGTTCAATTTTAAAATTCACTTCAAATATTTTAACATCAAATTCCTTTCAATAATAAAAAATCCAATCTCCAATCAATTTCCAATCATGAAAAAAATCAACGTTCTAGAATGGAATTCATTCATTCATCCCCATAAATATTAATTTTTTGTCCTGATTTCGTGCCATATCATACAGAGAATGAAATAGACATCGTGTTATTGAACCCCAATATGCTTCGTTTTTTTTTAAATTGCTTCATCATAATAATTTTTTTTTTACTCTAATGTTTTATGTATTGTCTCACTTTATAGCATTTTATGAATGCATTATAATTTCTATCTCTTGACTATTATTATTATTTTTCATTCCAATTTTCTCGTTCAATCTACCACAACGATACAGTACAAAAAGGCACATTGAATCAACAATGCATAATATTCTTAACCATAATTTGCTATAAATATAAAAATAAACAACATTGAGTCTGAGTCGGTCTGTGTGCGTGTATGTGTATGTTTGCTCTGTAAAAGTCAAGAAATAAAACGAAAAAAATGAAATATAAAAAAAAATAAATAAAACGAATTTGATTTTCAAATTAAATACAAATATTGAACGCACACTTGAATTTAATATGAAAACAAACTTTGAATATACATAAAATTTTTATATTAAAAAAAAAAAGATAAAAGGTACTAAATTGAGTATTTCCATTATTTATATGATTTGATTCTGATCAAAAAAAGTGTTTTTTTCTGTTTTCATTTTAAATGAGAAAAATTTAAATTTAGGTGTGTACTCGTGGTAGAAGAGACAATGATAATAATAATAATTTGAATTCATGTTAAACTCAAAAAAAGAAAAAAAACCGTAATTGACTGCATAAACAACAAGTGTGTTGCTTTTATATCCATGCCTCTCTTATTTTATTTTGTGTCTTATGATATTTTGTTTTATTTTTTTGTGTTATAATCAGAAATTTTGTTGCAAATTTTATGTAAATATGGCAAATGAAAAATAAATAGACAAAATTTCATTTTATTGTAGCAATAATATCAAAGTCTGTATGTTGGATTATTGAAAAGATGGTAAAAGTAAAAAGGTAGATACAATTTAGATTAGAACAAATATTAGAAACAATTTGATCTTACATATTTGTTTTGTAGTATGGATATTAAATTTAATGCAATGCATTGTATTATGTTATCATTGTGATTTCAGTCATTTCTGTTTTAGTAAAGCATTATGACAAGCTCTTTTAAGTTGATCCATATCACGAACATTAAGTAGTGTCACAAGGGTACTTCATGGATTTTGCATTTCGGCTAGTACAGTATTCTCTATAATGACCAATCATAACCAATTCAATTTAAAATTAAGCTCTTTGTGGTTCACTTTAAAAACATTTTCCTTTACGTAAGCCAAAATAAAGTTCAGAAACAATAAAATTGCAAAACAAAGGAAAAACTTTTTTTTCTTTTTATTGCAAAATTCCATTTAATTTCACAATCATGCATTATCATCCATATGAGCATTTTTGTCTTCTAAAACATGAACGTTCATAATTTTATATGAAATGAAAAAAAACTTTTCTTTGAACTAAACTGAACTAACAAAAATAAAATAGAAATTTAATGCACTTCATAAAACAAAAGGGATGTGTGTATTTTATTTTGTAATCAACTATTTCATTTGTTAACAATTTATTTTATTTTTTTTGTATTCTATTGAGCAAATTTATGTAAATTTTCAATTTAATTCAGTAAAATACAAAGGAAAATAGAACGATTTAATCGACAATCAATTGAAATGTTAGGATTCAATGAAATTCAATGATCATAAGAAATGATTAGATTTGTATCAAAGTTCACTTAAAATTAGGATAATGTTAAAAAGACAAAAAAAAAAACGACTTATTTGATCATGTGTGAAAACATTGAAAAAAATGAGATAAAATTGCCTTCTAAAGCTTGTAGTTTTGATATCTTTTATTAATATTCAAATGAATAAAAACTAGAATTTACGCTAATTATCAAATCTCTGTGTGAATGCTTTTGATGTAATCTAATTCGAGGCATTCTCCTGCATTATCCTCAAACTATAAACGAAAAACAACAATTATCCCATTACCTTGTACTCTTTTACAATGAACACTGCTTCCAGCAATTTTTATTCACGGTATTCTCCTACATTTAATATAAACTTTTTTTGTCAGCATTCTCTGGCTTACGTTACATTTCATTTAATTTTAACTTTTTTGTCGCTGTTATTTTTAAAACATGATATTTTTTTCTTTCACATGAAAATGAATGAATGAAATTCTAAAAAAAAGGAAAAAAAATAAAACAAAAATTCTCAACAAAACATTGTTCAAATGTTCATCGTTGTCATACAAAATTCAACTCATTGTCTGTTTTTGTCTTTCTTTTGTATTTTAACAACAATAAAATAATGAAAACATTGTATTACTTTATTTTCTTCCTTTCATTTTGGTTTTATTTCATTGATACGAAATTTAAAAAAAGGAATGTTTTGTCTGTGAAAATTGTTTTTTTTTTTTGATTCAGTGATATTACATGAGTATGTGCAATAATTGTCATTACATTGATTGTTCTGAAAATTGATAAAAATAAGAGATTATTACAAAAAATTTCATTAAAACAATGCAACATGGAAACAAAGTAAATGAGTATTTACTTATCTTGTTTTCTGTACATTTTTCTGTTCTACCCAGGTCAAGTTTTTATTTATTTTTCCCATTAATTTGGCTTCATAAACATTATTTCCAGTAAATCAGCATCAAATGTGTTTCCATTAAACAAATAAGATATTACCCAGGAAACATATATCCTTAAATTATGACAACGACAGACAAAAGCGATTGACATACCATTTTTTTAGATATTATTTTTTGTTATATATTCCATATATGTGACCATTACAAGACGTTGTCATAAAACAAAGGAAAAAAGCATAAAAAAATGGTCAATATATAAATGTAATTTTCTTGAATAAACTTCCTGTCCACATTTCCTTTTTTTTTCTTGGTATTTTCTAATACTAAAATAATATTTCTATGTAATTCAGTATGAAATATCGTTTAATGTCCATCTTTCTCTTAATAACATGTCATAACAAAATTTTTCGTTCATGCATGATATGATGGCTTATTGAAGAGAAAAAAATACATATTACTGTATGTGTGTTCATTTTTTGCTAACAATGGATATTTATTTTGTAACTGATCGAAATCCACTTGAACTGAATTTTTTTTTAAGCTTTTTTTTTGTCTGATGTGATTTTGATTATATAACAAAGGGAGAAGACTGGTAACTTACTGAAAAATTCTGAAATACAATTAATTTATTTTAACGTGAAATTGTATGTTTTAACCTGAATTTGAGTTAAGCCATTTATAATTAAATGTAAGTCTTTTGATGAAATCGATTATAAAATGATAATAGTGCATTTTATTGTAAAAATACTCTATTAATGACGATTTGTCCTCGATCATCCGTTCCAGTCAAATAGGGGTTTTCTGTTAGACAATTAACGTTTACCCCAAAAGTTTTGAAATTTAGCTTATTATTAGGGCACTTGAGCCTGAAAATGGTCGAAAAACTATAATTTTTATATACTTTTATTATTAAAAATTAAGTCCCATCGAAATGCGCTTTTATAAACCGTTAATTGGTTTTACAATCTCTTTTTTTTATTTTTATTATATTTTTCAAGAAATCGTATGAGCTAATTCAAACGAAATACGTCATAATTTTAATGATATGATAAATGATCAAAAGATACAAAAAAATGATAATAACTTTATTATTGGATCAATATTATTAATGATTCATATCAGAATTTGATTGCTTCCTGTTAGATAGATTAGTTTTTTATGTTAAAAAATCACATTGATAAGATAATTTCAAGTCGAATAAATTTCATTTCAAATCAAATCAAACCTATTTTATTTCCACTAAAATCGAGCATTACTATATCTTACCGGAAACAAGACATTGAAGGCATAATTTGAAAATCCATCATTAAAATTTACCTTAAGATAGACAACAAACACCTTGTATAGTTATCAAACAGAATAAAATAATTTCTACTTTCTTTGCGTATCCTCAACAAACGATAAAAATAATTATAATAATACACGCCTTCTATTGGACGCGAAAGAAAAAGATTATGAACTTAATTTGAATATAATTATCCTAATTTTATTTTGTCGCTTTATAATTGAAATAAATTAAATTAAATGTGTTTCATTATGAAAGTATTAACTTGAACACGGAATGAAAGACAAATTAAATTAAAATAAAAATTTAAGGAATTTACAAGTGCGAGATTATCACGGTTGTATTTCAATGAAATTGGTTCACTTATTTGCCAGTCTCATTTAGGGGTTTTAAATGTTTTTTTTTTCAATATTTTCCTTACAATAGTCATTTTTCGATTAAATCAGTAGGCCATTTTTGTATATTTTTTTAATGAGTATTCATATTTGTTCATTAATTTAATTGTTTTACAGAATAAATTAATTAAAATAGAGCTTATCAATAAAATTTATTTGATTTATTGTTCAATTAATTAAATTTACATATCTCAATTCTCAAGGGAAATGGCTAAAATTGCTCTTTTAACCTCAAATGTCTAAAGATTTCATTTTTTTGCTACCATTGTTCTAAATGATAAAAAATTGATCTACAATAAAATAATTAATAAATTTTTAGATAGCTGAATTGAGGCTCAGTATAAATTATTGTTATATTGAGAAAATTAAATCCCAGTACGATTTAATTTGTTCCGTTCTTTATTATTTTTATGTGTTTTTTTTGGCTGTGAATTTTTTTTTATCAGTAAGGCCGTAGTTGAATTTTATATATTTTTGTAGCATCGAATATCTCATCCAATTAATTTTAATTTCACCTGATTCCGTCTATTCATTTTTTTTATTGATATTCACAGGGGAATTCATTATAAAAAGGTCGATCATTAGACTATTGATCTAAAAATTTGGAAAACAAATTCAAGGATGTTTAAATTTTTGAATTCAAATATTATGTGTATCATGAATCAGATTTTATCTGGTACATTTAATATGAACCTCACTGTACATTTTTAATATCAATATCAATAAAATGAAATAACAATAATATTAAATTCATTTCGAGATAAATAATTATTATTATATTGAGCTCAATTTTTTTCCAGTATATTTTAATTAAATCACGAAAAAGTAATCAGCACTTTAATTTTTCCTCATTATTTTCTACCGCAAATTCATTTTAAATTTATCTGTTTGTCGGTTCGGTATATGTGATGAGGTTTTGATTGAGAGTTAAACCACATTCAATTTTATATTTTAATGTCTTTTTTTTTTGTTTGTGTACATAAAAATATTGGAATATCATTACAAATAATTGAACAATTTCATTTGCCAAAAACTTTTAATGATGTGTGTTGAGTGTAATTATTTGATTTAATTTGGTTTTATGTTTTGTACTGTCACGGCACGATATCTAGGCAATAAATATTTCCAAGTAAATATCAAATTGGTCATGAAATCACCATTAATTTACTTGACTATCATATAAAAATTTCTAGGAAATTGGCAATTTGGAAATTTTTTTTAGTAACATCTGCTATCATTTTTATATGAACTAAATTTAACAAGGTTTTTCTATGAAAAAAGAAAAATATTTATTTATAAAATCACAAATAAATCAGATTTTAATGGCAAACACATTGCAAAATTTTATTAAATTGGGACGGAAAAAAAAGTTTAACAAGTAATATAGTAAATAAATAGAAACATGATTTTGCCTTTTTTCCTCTTCGTCTTAGCCGTAATCGATGAAATTTTTTTGTTTATCTTTTTTTTCGTTTACTTTCACCAATTTCCAATTCAATCTAAGAATTATTGCCATTTTGTCCCAATATAGATATTTTTTTTGAAATATTGTAACAAAAACTTCAAATATGTACATTCAACCAATAAACACACAAAAATTATATAAATAAAAGTTTTCTTTCATAAAAAAAGGAATATTTTATGAATAGAAGATCCTTTTTCTGCTTTTACTCTGATTTATTTCAAATATTTGATATGAAAAAGACCTACACGATTTGATAGACACGTGTTGAAATGAATATTTCGAGAATCTTCATTCATGGTTATCTTGTGAAGAGCTAAGATAAGCACTAAATTGCATTAATAGTCAAAATTTTCTTTGAGTACCCTGGAAAATGTCAAAAATTGTTCAAAAAAGTTTTAGAGTAAAAATGGAACTGGAAAAAATCCAGCTATCTCAATTGAAATGTAAGGATTTTTTCTTTAAGTCTCTAGATAACTTTTAAAGATTTTACCCAAACATTTTACGAGTATTACCTGGAAAAAATGATTCCAGTGATTATTTCAATTACTTCAAATGATGATACTAAAATTTTTTAAATACATTTCTCTATTATAACCATGATCAACATTTCAAATTCATTTTAGTTATAATTGACTTAAAATGAGAATTACATGTAATGTCACTTTAGTGGCTGAAATTCAATTGAAACTCACAAATCACTTTCCCATTATTGTGAATGTTTCATATTTGCCTACATTGGAAATAGTGATAAAAGATATTTGAAAAATAAAACGGATTTTCATTTTACATTCGTTACATTTCAAAATTGTACCATAACAACAACACCAAATAGTCATAATATGATAATGCTTTTTTACTTTTAACTATATAATATGTGAAAAACGTACTCAAAATTATAAGCTTCTATAAGAGTAAAATCTATGTGAAAATAGTAAAGGAAGTAATTTTGGCATCAACTGTGAATACTAATGATATCACTTCACTCGTACATTGCTTCGATTTTGATTGTGTGTATTCAAATATGTGTGTTTTTGAAATAAATCTGTAGTTATTGCAAATGCTTATGGATTTTTAATACAATTTGGTGCATTTGCAAATGAACAAATAATCACATAATACGAAAGAACGGTTTTAACTATATTTAAATAAGGAATTCTTGTGAATTGTATAAAATTTTATGAAAGAGATGCAAAAGAGTAATAACATAATTTATGATTAATTACAATTTTAATGAGTGTGTGACAAATTTTCAGGTATCGAATATTTTTCATGGAATTTGATAGAACCCCGATTTTCTAGTAAATTGAGCAGATTGAATAGTTCGCAAGTCGAAATGGTATTTGGGATGTGCAATGGTCATTAAACTCTTAATTATCACAGGGATCAGAATAAATAGTTATTTGTCTCACTGCAAAAATCTGAATAGTTAATTTTAATTTTAAACTCACTGTCTCTTTGCTTCTAACTCACATCTGGATTACGAGTATATGTTACGCCCATAATTAAAGATAAAAGTAAAATTATTGAGCTTACATAAATAATTTAAATCCAGTATAATTTCACATGTAATCATTCCCTATTTTATAATATTTTCAAAAACACATACAAGTCATAAGCAACAAGATTATTTAAGTGGAAAATATGGGATTAGACTTTTAATTTAAATAATGCATAATTTGTCTCTTGTTTTTACGACTACTTGACTTCTTCATATGTATTTTGTGTTTGGCACTGATTCTAAAACCAACTTTCCATAGACAACCAGTATGATGAAAAATTCAGGCCAAAAATCGATTATTATACACACATACAGTGACTGAGCAGCAACAACAACTAAAGCCATAACAACTCTTTTAAAATGCTAGTTTATTTTATATTCTATTATTGTAAAAGGAGACAAGGAAGGAATATTTTAAATATTTTAAAAAAATATACATTTTACATGACAATATTCCTCCATAGATAAGGGCAAAAATCTTTGACATAATTGCTTTTATTTTACAAACACGCCCAGACAAACTTATTAGGCTTGTGATAAATGATCGTCTCATTTCTAATCTTTAAAGTAAATATTTAAATATAATTTTTTATTGTATTCATGATTTAAGTTTTATGGGTTAACTTGGTCATGTGTAAAATGAGAGAATTTAAAAAGTGATGTCAAATAATATTTCATTCATAACTCCCAAAGACCACAGTTTGCTTCCTTTCTCAAACTTAATTTAACCTGAAGGCGTTAAGTATTTACAACAAAGCAAATCATAAAGTAAATATATGAAAAAAGGATTTGCCCTTGTTAATTAAATAATATACGAACTTCATCTATCATCATACATCACACGATAATCCATTTGGTCTGACTTTGTAATTTTCATTAAAGCCCAAAATTCATTCAACAAAGATATTTGAGAAAACAATTCATTTTCCTTGAAACACTTAACTGACTAAGAAATGAAATGAAACAAAATAATCAAAATATTTTCAGTAAAGTTCCTCATTGCTCAAATAAACTTTTTTGAATGACATTGACTGCGTGTTACGCATTCTCTCAAACAAATTTTCGAGATAAAGGAAGAGAAACACATTAAAGAGACTCATTAATCACTTTAAATAAAGTTGAAACGTTAATCTTAGATATAATTCAGGACAGAAACACCATCATCATATTACGTTACAGACATTACATCAAGCGTGTGTTAGTTCTATTTGTTAATGGTATTAAAATAAAATGAATAACATCGGAAAAAACAGAAATATATGAATAAATAAATTAGGATAAACGACACACTTAATGTTATTGTAACTGTTTATGATTTTTTGTGATTTAGTAAGAAAATTCTCTGAATTCTGTGTTATTTTATTTAAATGGATCCTGAAATGGAAGATTAAACGTACAACATTCAATCCCAATGGCGTCGAGAAAATACAAAAATTATTTCAACTTAAAGGTGTCTTTTCAAAATTCAAGGTCAATTTCTGACACATTCAATCCAGAGTAACATGACGATGCCTTGCTAACAGAAAAAAAAACTTAATCAAAATATTTTTGTGTACAAAATTATCACTCTTTTAAACCATAATTTAAATAGACGATGTCTAAAGGAATTTCAATTTAGATATATTTTTAAATTATTGTTTGAACAAAAACTAGGTCACAGTCTAAATTACTTGAGAAACGTGACACTATTTAAACAAAGAAAAACGGTTTGTCCAATAATTCAAATAATTTTAATAAAAAAAAAAATTTCATCGTTGTCTGTGAAACTTTGAATTTTCAATGTTAATTTAAAATTTAGATGATCAATAAAAAACCCACAATTTTTTCAACTAACATTTAATGAAAAAACTTTCTTCTCTTTATGCAACATGAGATATTTCATCTTCAAAAGA